>JAYESD010000012.1:83684327-84143721 GCA_036927565.1 Tuctoria greenei
TGGGATGTCGATGTTCTGGACATGGGTGTAGTTGTTATGATCAACACTTGTTATTTTGCTACGTTTTCGATTAAGCACAGTAACTGTTGTGAGCACCTGCTCATTTGGACAGGTTGGTGGCCTGAATCTAAGGCCAAGTCAGTTATTCCTTTCTGGAGTCTTTTGGCTGTGGCCTGTTACATTGTTGCCTGGTCTAATTACCTGATACATGCTGGCGGTTGGATCAGTTTCTGGTTTCTGCATTCTCGCCTTTGGGGGCTGGGCACCCATTGGATGTTGTCTTGGTGGTACGTTGAGTCACGTTTGTGCAGGCCCCAGCCTCTCTCCTCTGGCCGGGATTACATCCCGGTCTGCCCTTTTACCTACTATGGTTATCTATGGCGCACAATTTAAACCGTAACTGGAATGTTTTTAACTGGAACATTTGTGGTCTCAACAGTACTGATAAACAGCAAGCAGTCAAAGCCAAAATAGAGGAGGTTCATGAATGTAACATCTTCTGTATTCAAGAGACTAAAAAAGAACATATTGATATATCTTTTCTTAAGCGAGTGGCGCCCAAAAGATTCAACAAATTCGCTTTTGCACCATCCAGGGGTGCCTCAGGAGGTATACTAGTTGGCTGGAATGACAATCTGCTTCATGGGGAGTCTCTAGAAATTAGGGACTTTGCCATTTCTATACGGTTCACATCTCGACAGAATGGGGTCGTTGGCACCTAGTCTCAGTCTATGGACCTTGTCAAGGTCCTCGCCGGCAAGAATTCATTGAGTGGTTATGGAACCTAGATTTGCAACCGCAAGAGTTATAGATGATACTGGGGGATTTCAACTTTTATTATCACGCCAGTGACCGTAACCGCACCGGAGTGAATGCAGGTGACATGCAGACTTTCAATAGTATCATCCTACACTTGGTACTTATTGAAATCCCTTTACAAGGAAGGAAATACACTTGGAGCAACATGCAACAGTCCCCCCTGCTTGAACAACTAGATTGGTGTTTTACTTCAGCGCAGTGGTCTCTATCATTCCCAAACTCTACACTTCGTTCGCTAGCCAGGGACACATCAGGCCACGTTCCGCTAGTGGCCCAGATCAACACTACCATACCCAAAGCAAAATTATTCAGATTCGAGAACTACTGGCTCAGGCATCCCCAATTTTTCTCCATTGTTAAAGACTTGTGGGATCAGCCCCTAGCCACAGTTGGAAGTGCCAAGAGAGTATCTGCTAAATTAAAGCGACTGAGATACAAGCTAAACAAGTGAAGCAGAACACTGGGTGGCCTGGATAAACTGATCAAGCAATGCAATGAAGTTACTCTGATCTTGGACACAATGGAAGAATAAAGGACACTATTTCCACAAGAAAGCAGCTTCAAAAACATGATCAAACACCAACTTGCTCAGCTTATCAAGCAACAAAATGATTACTAAAGACAATGCTACACAGAGCGATGGGCCATGCTTGGAGATGAGCCAACAAAATTCTTTCTGGCAGCGGCAACGGAAAGGTATAGGAGAAACAACATCCCAGTCATTTAGGACGAACAAGGAGTAGAGCTGATGGACCATGGGCACAAAGCTTCCGCTCTCTAGAAGGAATTCAATGAAAGGTTAGGCCAATCTGACCCGAGTCATCAATGGCCACAAATTCAGCAATGGGTTTTGCCCAGACAACACTTACAAACCCTGTGCAACCCAGTCACCAGAGAGGAAGTTGACGCCACAATCAAGATGATGCCAAGCGATAAAGCTCCAGGTCCAGATGGGTTCAACACAAAATTCTTTCAAGCATGTTGGCACATCATTAAGGAAGATATATATCTGCCCTGCTCGGATTTCTTCAATAACAACATCAGTATCCAGCCACTGAATAGCTCTTTAATCACTCCCATCCCAAAGATCAACAATCCCGCAGTGGGATCCTCCCGGGGAGCTAGCTCCGGGCATGCGAGTCCAGCACCGGGGCCGGTTGAGGCCTCCAGGTCCGGAAGTTCTTCCCGATCGAGGGGAGTCTCGACCAGGGAAACGCCCGTGGCTGCTACGAGTTCCGGGGGGCCTTCCGGAGCTTCCACACCGGCTATGACCAGCCCAGAATGCCCGGGAAAGAGGTTCCGCGCAAGCTGGTGCAGAAGCCTCCCAAGGTAATTTTTAATCTTTACCTTGGACAGTTGTTTTGTTGTAGTAACTATTTTTTTTTAAAGTTTCTTCATCCATCATCTGTAGCATTCCCAAGAAGAGGAGTGAGGCTCCACCCTCAGCCACAGCAACTGAAGCTGTGAGGGCGGAAGCTTCTGCTCCTGTCCCGGTGCCGCCCCAAGTGGTGGCTGAAGCTGCAATAGCTCCGGCGCCGGCTGTCGTGGTCATGGACCTCGACTGATCCCCAGAGACTCCCGTGGTAGCGCCGGACCGCGGGAGAGAAGATGCGCCAGCGGCACTTGTCCCGGAAGTTGAAGCTCCGGGTCCTGGTGCTGAGATGATGGAAGCTCCGGCTGTTGAGCCGGAGGAAGCAGTAATTCCGGTCTCAGAGCCGGAAATTGTCGAAGCCCCAGCGGTTGAGCCGGAGGTGATTGAAGCCCCGGCGTGCGCGCCGGAAGCTGAGGAAGTTCCGGCAGTTGAGTCGGCTACCTCTGAAGCACCGGCCGCAGAGCCGGTCATTGTTGGAGCTCCGGTCGCAGGGCCGGTCGATGTTGAAGATCTTCCGGCTCTCGAGCCGGTTGTTGAAGAGGTGTCGGAGCCCGAGCCCCCATCGGAGGAGGTGTCCAGACCGGAGCCAGCAGCGGCCCCTGCTCCGGAAGCGACGACGTCGGAGGTACCCGCGGCCGAGCCGGAGTGCCCAAGCGAAGTCGCTGGCCCCCTGCCTGAGAGGGTGAACGAAGACCTGGCGGCGGGACCTTCCTCGATGGCGACTGAGGCCATCCCGGAGGACGGCCCTAGTGCCATGGAGACCCAGGGGACCACTCTTGTGGAGTGGGACCCAATTTTTGTATCTGAAAACCCGCTGGAACCAGCAGAGAAGACTCCAGCAGGTCCGGAACCTATCCCGTTGTCGTTGTCTATTGACAACGCATGTTCCAGTCTGCGTCAAGTCCAACTGGCCTTCTTCCACGACAGCAAGGCCCTTGAAGAGGAGCGCCAAACCCTTAGGCGGTGGCGTAACTGGCTCTACTTCGAGAACAAGCCGGCGTAGTCGAGGCTAGCGGATGACAAAGAGTGGATCAAGCGGGAGAAGATCCGCCTCGAGTACTGGGGCAAGTTACTGGATGACAGGGAGAGTATGACTCGTGCCCTCGACGCTCAATCCCGGGAGATCTATGAGCAGACCAAAGCAGCTAACAGTGCGGCCGATGAACGCCAAGAAAGGCTTGAGGCCATTAACACTACACTCATCAAGCGCCGGGAGGCACTTGAAGAGAGGGAGAAACGGCTCGAAGATGAAGAGCAGAAACTCCTAGAGCTGCAGGATGACGTCCTGAGGAGGGAGGAGGAGCTCACCGAGAAGGTGGCTCTTGCTGCCAAGGGCCTCAAGGAGCGCGCTAAGAAATTGGAAGAGCGCTGCATTGAGGAGGAGAAGAAGGTCTGGGTGCGAGGGCAGGAGCTCCATGAGCGGGAGTGTGCCCTTGTTGCCAGGGAAAAGAAAGTGAGGGGCAGGGAGAAGGACCTGGTTGTCCACCAGAACAAGATCCATCTCCGGGAGGAGGAGCTCGGAAAACTCGAGAAGCGGGTTGCTGAGAAGATTCAACAAAACGCCAAAGAAGTTGAGCGCCTCGCCCGCGAGAATTCTGAACTGGTGGCGGCCAGAAAATCCCTGGAAGAATTAAAGGGCTTGAGGACTGCGGACTCCCTACAGATTTGGGAGTTCCTGGGCAAGGCTAACGACGCGCTGACATCGATGGGCTTCAGTCCCGTGCGTCCGGATGATCCAGAGCCGAAGCCGGACCTGACATTGCAGGCGTTGAGCTCGGCAGGCAGCAAACTCTCCAAGGTGGGCGATGTCATCGCGGACCAATTGGAGGTTGAGGGGCAATCCCTAGTGAAGAACGTCGCATAATATGTGCTGACGTGCTACACCAACCGGAACTCCTAATTTCCTCTGGACCCGGTGCTTGAAGGTCCCGTTGAAGGGGAAGGCGAAGCTGCCAGAGCCAACGTGTCGGAGGTTGCCCAGAAGGTCGCCCAATTCTTCCATAGGGTCTAGGACCATCTCTGTAGTTCCCTCTTGTATTCTCTCTTCTTCTTTCTCAATTTTATAATCCCTTGTCTCCAGATGAATGAAATCCCCAAATTTTTGAAAATTTCACTTTTTGTCCTCAACACTTTTTTCTTCACTTGGCCCCCTGGTAGATGTATACAATTTGATTGTGAACATGTACCAAGAGGATATTGTGTTTTGTTGAAGACTCATTTTCTCCGAACTTGTAGAGTGTAGGTCCGAAGTCTACGATAGTGAAGGCCCCCTGAGGTTGTCGGAGCTTAGAAGCTCCGGCATTGTCTACCGTCGTAGCTTAGTAGCTCCATCAATAATCCCTATCAACGTGTAGAGCATCGATAATTAGTCCTCCGGGGTGTCGGAGCTAGTAGCTCCGGCAGTGACCTTTGCCAACACGTAGCTTGTTGACAGCAGACTCCATTTGCGGGGTCTTCTCACCATCTTTTATTTTGCGTCGACGGCTGGCCCCCCTAGCTCTACCGGAGCTTGATTACTCCGGTGATGCTCGTTTTCAATGCGTAACATCGATTACAAGCCACCTAGGAGAGTCGGAGCTTTGTTAGCTCCGGCTTTTCTCCATCAACATAGATTTTATTTTTCCTGCACACTTAAGCCAAGAAAAATAGTAAAACTCGTTTCTTGTCTATAACTTCGTCGCGGATTACGATTCTGAAGAAGATTTTAAGTCAAATGCGATTCTAAATACAACCGAATGCGTTGTCTTTTCTTCCAGATCCAACTGTACATGGACCAACCATACTTCGGCCTGCCGGGGTGTAGGTAGAGTGGCGTACTTAGGGTGCTTGACCAGGCTAAGTCGATAGCACACTCCAGCCCTAGATTGGCTTGGCGGCTTTCAGGTGAGTTGGCCATGAACAATATTTGAATCCAAAAGAATCAACAATACAACTCGTATCATATATGAACCGGTCGAACTAAAATTTCTTAAGAATTGCACGTCTTTGTTATAGAAAAGAAAGAAAAATAAAAAATGTTGAGCCTGTACAAAATAAATGCATGTGGAGTCTGTTTCACATGAAGATGTCTTTCATTATAGGTCCGGGGTACAGGGGAAACAAGTACACTCTTAGGGTACGGAACCAGGCTAAGCGTGTTTCATTTCTCGTTTGACTCAGGGTAGCTAGCCACACTTTTAGTCCTGAGACTGTGACAAGTGTTGCATGAACTTTGCGGACCTTTCGAGAAAGGTCCGGCTCTTCTCCCGGAGGAACTACCCGATTTTGTACAATGACTCTAAAACATACACCCCAAGTTACTACAGACTCACCTCCGTGATATTTAAGTGTAGAACTTACAGAGGTGCTCAATGTTCCAAGGATTTGGGAGAGGTGTCCCATCCTCGGTAGCCAAGCGAACGCTCCCGGGACGGGATACTTTAATCACTCAGAAGGGTCCCTCCCAGCTGGGGGAGAGTTTGTTTAACCCTTCTCTGGATTGTATTCTCCGTAGCACCAGGTCGCCTTCCTCGAGATGTCAGTTGTGTACATGCCGCTGATGATAGCGCCGAAGGGCTTGGCGGTATCGGGCATTCCGAACAGCTGCTTGGCACCTTCCCTCCTCAAGAAGGTCTAGGTCTTCACGCCGGAGCTGGTCCTGCGTGGCTTCGTCGAAGGTCCGGACCCGGAGTGACCCCAAGGTGATTTCTGGAGGAAGGATTGCTTCAGCTCCATACACCAGGAAGAAGGGTGTTTCTCCAGTTGACCGGTTTGGAGTTGTCCTGTTGGCCCATGGTATGGGCGGAAGCTCTTCAATCCAGTTGGCACCATGTTTTTTCAAGCGCTCATAGGTGCGCGTTTTGAGTCCTCTAAGGATTTCAGCATTTGCTCTCTCGGCTTGGCCATTGCTTGCTGGGTGAGCTACAAAGGCGTAGCAAACTTGAATGTCGAGGTCTTCGCAATATCCTTGAAATGCAGAGCTTGTGAATTGGGTCACATTATCAGTGATAATTTTGTTTGGGACTCCAAATCTGCATACAATGGACTGCAAAAAGTTGATAGCAGATTGCTTGTTGATTGTCACAACTGGAGTTGCTTCCGGCCACTTGGTGAACTTGTCAATGGCGACGTACAGGAACTTGTAACCTCCGACGGCTCTTGGGAAAGGTCCCAAGATGTCCATCCCCCACACAGCGAAAGGCCATGTAGGAGGTATCATTTGTAGGGGCTGAGCCGGTGTGTGAATTTGCTTTGCATGAAATTGACATGCTTCGCATTTCTTCACCAGCTCAGTTGCATCCTGGAGTGTTGTAGGCCAGTAGAAGCCATGCCGAAAGGCTTTACCAACCAGCGTGCGGGAAGACGCGTGGCTCCCACACTCGCCTCCATGGATTTCTGCGAGGAGCTCGCAGCCTTCTTCCCTTGTGATGCACCGCATTAGGATGTCGTTGGCATCGCGCCGGTAGAGATCCCCTTCTACCAATGTGTATCTTTTAGCCAATCTGACTACCCGGTCAGCGGATACATCATCGTCAGGAAGGATGTTGTCTTTTAAGTAGTTCCGGATCTCCGAGATCCATGCATCAGAAATAACTTGAGCATTTGAGTCTTGCGTGCTGGGTTGCTCGGAGCTTCCGGCAGCACCTACGAACCTTGATGGCTGCCATGGTAACAGGGCCATCGGGACCGTCAGCTTCGGGATGCTGATCTCGCCCCCTTTGCTCAGCTCAGCAGGCTGAGCTGTGGGTTTTGACAACCTCCGGACAAAAGTTCCGTCAGGAGCCGGAGCTCCGGTTGACGCTTTCGTCGAAAGTTGATCGGCTTCAGCATTGTGGGCACGCTAGACATGGTGGAGATCTAGGACTTCAAAGTCCTTCTGAAGCCTCTGGACTTCAAGGAGATAGGCAACTAGCTGGAGATTGTTGCAGGAGCATTCACCCTTCACTTGCTTAAGGATGAGCTGTGAATCTCCCTTGACCAGTAGTTGCTTGACACCGTATGACAGCGCCACCTTTAGTCCGTAGATGAGTGCTTCGTACTCCGTCATGTTGTTGGTCGCCTTGAAATCAAGGTGTACCATGTATTTCACCTTCTCCCCGGTTGGTGCGAGGAGAAGGATTCCAGCTCCGGCCCCCTGCTTTTGCATGGATCTGTCGAAGTAGAGAGTCCAATGAGGCTTGGTGAAGACTGGAGCTTTGTGTTCCGGCTTCTGCTCACTGGGGCCCCCAGGGTTTGATGGAGAGGGAGTCCATTCTGCCATGAAGTTTGCCAATGCTTGACTCTTGACTGCTTGCCTTGAAATGAATTCGAGATCGAATTCAGCCAATTCTGCTGCCCACTTTGCAATATTCCCAGTTGAATTAGGATTATGCAAGATTGCTCGAAGTGGGTAAGAGGTCACCACTGAGATTTTGTGAGCTTGGAAATAATGGCGAAGCTTCCTGGAGGCAATAAGAACTGCATAGAGCTGCTTATGCACCTCTAGGTATCGAGTCTTGGCATCATGTAGTACTTCACTGATGAAGTACACCGGGCGCTGAATGGTCTGGACCCTCCCGGAGGGGCCCGAAGCTTCCTCTTCACTGACCCGGATCCTCCCGGAGGGATCCGGATTTTCTTCGGGGACCTCCGGGTTCTGGCTGGAGGAACCCGGAGGTTCTTCAGAAGTGACCTGGTCCCTCCCGGAGGGGTCTGGGTCTTCTGAAGTAACTTCTTGTGGATTTGAGTCTGGGAGCTGGGACCCAGACTCGCTTTCAGGAACCTCTGGACCCTCCCGAAGGGGTCTGGATCCCTGAGTATGGGGTAGTTCTGGTCTTTCCGCGACCAAGACCATACTGACGACTTCGTCAGTAGCTGAAATGTAAAGCAACAAAGGCTCACCAGGATTCGGAGCTACCAGAGTTGGTAGGGTGGTGAGGAACTGTTTTAGCTCCTGGAACGCCTTTTCTGCTTCTTCAGACCATTGGAATAGTCTGGACTTCCTCAATAGCTTGAAGAAGGGGAGTGCCCGTTCCCCCAGTCTTGAAATGAACCGACTGAGGGCTGCTAGACATCCAGTTAGCTTTTGGACATCTTTGATGCGGGCTGGTGGTCGCATGTCTTCAATGGCCTTGATCTTCGCCAGATTAGCTTCTATGCCCCGGTGACTTACCAGGAAACCAAGAAGTTTTCCGGAACTAACCCTGAAAACACACTTGTCTGGATTTAGCTTTGTGCGGGTGACCCGCAACTTATCAAAGACAGCCTGCAAGGTGTCGAGGAGTGACTCCTTGTTCTTGACCTTGACCACGATGTCATCGACGTACACTTCATGTCTCTAATGAGGTATTCAAAAGTTTTGTACATAGCTCGTACAAAGGTTGAAGCTGCATTCTTGAGACCAAATGGCATGGCTGTATAACAGTACAATCCATCTACTGTGATGAAAGAGGTATGCTCTTCATCTTCCCTAGACATTCTGATTTGATGATACCCAGAATATGCGTCTAGGAAACACAGTAATTCACACCCGGAGGTGGAATCCACTATCTGATCTATTCTAGGTAGTGCGAATGGATCTTTTGGACATGCCTTATTTAGTGTTGTGTAGTCGATACACATCCGAAGCTTCCCGCCGGCCTTGGGCACAACGACTGGGTTTGCCAGCCATTTTGGTGGAAGACTTCTCGGATGAATCCAGCTTCGAGCAACTTCTTCACTTCTTGTCGAATGAAGTTCTGTCGCTCTACAGATTGCTTCCGAGGCTTCTGGTGCACAGGCCGGGCGTCTGGATAGATCTTCAGATTGTGCTCAATCACTTCCCTGGGAATCCCAGGCATTTGTGACGGTTGCCAGGCAAACACGTCAACATTAGCCCCGAGGAAAGCGATGAGCGCGAGTTCCTATTTGTCGTTCAATCCTCCCGATACACGGGTGGTTTGAGCGGCATCAGAACCGATTTGGACGACTTTGACTAGAATGTCGGTGTCACCGCTTGGCTGCACACGAGGTGCAGATGTCGAGCCTCGTTGACGAATGCTCGGGGGTTTTGGAGCTTGCTCCTGCCTGGAGTCCTCCTCTTGCGCCGTGGTAAGTGCATGGAGTTCTTCCAGAGCAGTTACTCCGACAGTACGATCTCCGCGGATCCGAAGAACGCCTACTAGTGTTGGCATCTTTAACACCAGGTAGCCATAATGAGCAGCTGCTATAAATTTGTACAAGGCAGGCCTACCCAAAATGGCGTTGAAGGGTAAGTTGATCTGAGCAACGTCAAAGACCAACTTCTTGGTGCGATACTTCTCCCGTGTCCCGAAGGTAACGGGGAGAGTAATAGCTCCGAGTGGGGTAATGGCCCCCGGACCTACTTCGGAGAAAGGTCGGGAGGGGTGGAGATCCGAAGGTCGGAGCTGAAGCTTGGTGAAAGCTTTGAATCTTATGAGCTTAAGCCCCGAACCTTCATACACCATGACATGGTGGAGCTGGATGTTATTGATGGTAAGAGATACCATCAAAGGCAGCTGACCTGCTCCAACCATGCTTCGAGGGCAGTCCGAAGCATCAAAAGTGATGGTTGTGTCCATCCACTTCGGATGAGGCTACGGTCTGGCTGTAGGGGCTACAGCAGCCATGTCCCGACGCATAGTCTTGATGATGCGGCGGGAGGTGATGTCCCATGATCCACCAAAGATGGTGTTCATGGTCTTCCGACGCTCGTTTTTAGAGACGTCGGAATCATCATCGACGGAGGTGTAGACGGCCTTCAGGACCTTTTTGGGATCCTAAAAACCTAACTCCTCTTCAGTCGGAGCTTCGTCGACTTTTTCTTTTCCTTCCCTCTGTCAGAAAGGAGTTTCTTCCCGGCGCTTGTTATAGCGCTCGGCAAGGTTTCGGACCTCCCGACAGTCTTCCAAACTGTGGCTGCCCGTTTTGTGAATTGGACACCACACCTTGGGTTTGCCACCGTCTTCAGAAGACGGTCGAGGTTGCTTCTCGCGGCGTGGCCCCCGGCCACCCGGAGCTGCAGCAGCTGCAACATTGGATGTACCGGCCGACGGCTTCTTCTTGCCGTTGGTCTTCTTCTTCTTTTTGCCACTCCCGGAGGTAGCGGCTTCTCCTTTGGAGGATTTCTTGTGATCCTCCGGAGCTGGTTTGGAGTGCATCTCACGGCCCTCCGCAGCTCTGGCACATTTGTCGGCCAAACTGAAGAGTTTCGTGACACTGGTGATCTCCTTGATCGCCAGTTTCTCCAGCATCTTCTTATCCCGTACACCCTGTCTGAATGCCACAATGACAGAGGCACTAGAGATAGAAGGGATAGTGTTTCGTACCTGAGAGAACCTCTGGATGAATGATCGCGGGGATTCTCCTCCTTTTTGCACGACTGCAAAAAGGTCCAGTTCAGTGCCTGGCCGGGTGTATGAACTCCCAAAGTTGGCAGTGAACTGCTGCACAGCTCCTCCCAACTGTTGATGGAGTTGGGTGGAAGGCTCATAAACCAGGACCTGGCGGTCCCAGTCAAATCCACTGGGAAATAGTTGGCCATCACGGCCTCATTTCCTCCAGCTGCCAAGATAGCAGTGGAGTAGATCTGAAGAAATTCAACAGGATTGACGGTCCCATCGAACTTCTCTGGCAGGTGAGGCCGGAACTTCTATCGCCATCTAACCATACGCAGATGCATGGACAGGGCTGAACAGCCTCCTCCCACTCCTTCAGGAGCAAGAATGTCTTGAGCTTCTCGTCTTTCACGAGCACGCTCAATATGGACTCGATCGTCCTGTTGGCAGTATCGGCGATCAAGCTCCGCCCGGAGGTCATGAGTTGAAAGCCTGGATACCGTGTGGGTGCGTCGTGCCCCAGAGGGCAATGACGTCACCTGCTGTGATGTAGCTCGTCTCCTGTTGTTGGAGACGTGCGGACCAAGTCTGCCAGACAAGGTCCGTCGTTGCGACGGGGTCCGTCCTGAAGGAGGAGGACCCTGGTTGCTGATGCGATCGGCTGCTGTAACACCCTCATTTTCATGCATCATGCCTTGCATACATTCATATGCATGTTTAACTTTAACCCATAACAAGAGGAACAAGTTTAAAATTTATTTGGAACAAAACCGCACTTAAAAAATGTAGGAAAGTGCGGACTAGTCCGGTTTTGCTGAGGACTAGTCTGATTTCTCTCTGTCTAAAAACGGACTTGTCCGTTTTTGCTGCGGATTAGTCCGATATTTGCCTCTGAACAACTTCGGTCTTGTCCGATTTTGTGCGGACTAGTCCGGTATTCCATGAATCCTTGAAAATTTGCTAAGTCCCTGGACTTTTCCGGACTAGTCCGGTGTTCCAGCGGACTTGTCCGTTTTCCTTTCTGACTAAGATCGGACTTGTCCGATTTTTGGCCAGACTTGTCCAATTTTCTCTCTGGACGACTTCGGACTAGTCCGGTCCTGTCCGGACTTGTTCGATATTTCGTGACTCCGAGATTGACCTTTTGTTTTACGACTTGTTTCTTGGGTTTCACGTCAAGTGGGCCTAGGGACGTCGTGCCCAACTCTTTTAGAGCCCATGTGGGACTCTAAACCGGCCTCTACTCATCCTAAACTCGAAATCCATCTAACCCTAGCCTCCACGTCTATATAAACAACCCCACCCCTTGGTTTGGCATCTATTTGCCACTTTTCCACCCACCCAAACCCTAGTTCGTGGGGAGCCACCATCAAGGAGGGAGGAGAAGATCCCAAACAAGAAGAAGAAGAGGAGGAAACGAAGGAGGATCAAGATCTCCACCAAGTTTCGTCCTTCACCACCAATTTATCTCCAAGTTCATCACCAACCCTAGATCATCAAGATCCAAGTGTTACCTCCAAGTTTCTTGGTTCATTGGAGTTCTAAACACCTGGTATACCTTCTATTCTCTTTTCCTTATGTGAATTCAACCCCTAATCTCCAAATTCACGTCGATCTAGAAAACCCTAATCTGCTGATCTCGTCAAGTGCGGACTTGTCCGGTCCCTAGCGGACTAGTTCGATCTTTCTGGTTAAATTGTGTTGAATTAATTCTAAAATTTGATCTAATCGACCCCAAACCTGTATAAACTTGTTAAAATCTATTAGAGATAGTTAGTGATCATTAAAAGCAATCTAGTGACAAGTTCTACCTTGCATTGCATCAATCATGCATGTCATGTCATATTGAGTAATATTTGTGCACTCTTTGATTGTGTTTCTTGTCTCGTATGTTTATTGTGTGAATTAGACGGATTTGCGCTAGAGAGTGCCGCGGAGGATCTACAGCATCAAGAGTTTGAAGGCTTTGACCCTAATCAACAGCAAGAGCAAGGCAAGTGTCCTTGAAGCATATTGATCCTGTTTTTAAAATAAATGTTTTGTTTGTAAAACTGCATGCTGTGTCAAATTGATGGGAAATCCTATGGTAGGAAGTTTACTAGATTTGTTAAACCACCCTTGTCACCTGGAATTTATGGTAGAGAGTCGGGAAGGCTTTTTACTTTTTGCTTCGCTTAATCAACTGGGATGGGAAACAACTATATCACTCAATTTAATTATGCATGGATGAGATTATGGTTAACATGAACTGGTTAAACATGGTATGGTAATGGATGATCTAAGCAAGCCTGGTATGTGGATGGGTTGGATGTTATGGTGGTTTGCTTGCTTTAGATCTAAGGACCGGTTCATGCGAGAATAAGCCAGGACTACAGTGCCACCACGAGGCCAAGTATGGGTGCGGCGTAGCTGATTAATTAGGCCTTTGCTAGTGCTGTTTGGACCATTGTGGATGCTCGGGGAAGGGGTAGTCGGATTGGGTTTGTTGATGATTGGTGGGACTACCCTGGGATCCGAATGGCTCAAGAGGGGGCCCTTGGTTGAATATGTGCTCTGCGGGAGACATCGCCACCGGTGAAACCTCAGTGGGGTCTAAATAGGCTAGTAATCCCTTTGTAAAGGCTATTTTGTGATCTCTTGGCCACACACCAACGGAAGTGTGTAATGTGACCGACGGGTCATGGGCATAAGGGAGGTTCTTAGTCGCCGAAGGGTGATGAAATCACGAACACGTGGGTAAAGAGGTACAAACTCTGCAGAGTGTTAATTAAAACTATCATGATAGCCGTGCTCCCGGTTATGAGCACCTGGACAACTTCCATGATTAGAGGGAAATTGGGATATGGTTATGGTTATGGTTTGGTAATGGTTATGGTTGATATTATGGTTATGGTTTGGCAATGGTTATGGATGGTTGTGGATTAATCTCTGGTAATGAATATGGTTATTGGCAATGGTGAAATCTGGACTTATTCATGATGGTAATGAATTCAGTTTGGTATTATGGTATTGTTTATGATTATGATGGGTTTATTTCACATACTTATACTATATTGCGTTTCAAATGTTTTAATGTACTTTTCAGCACTTTGCCATTATTATTGTCGTCATTTGAATCAGCCACATGTCATACTTTCCACACTTGCTGAGTACGACATGTACTCACTCTTGCAATCCCCCCCCAACAGTTGCAGGTCAGGATTGGGAGTTTAATGGTGATAATGCGGAGTTCTAGGCCGTGTCTACCGTCAGCTTTGCCTGTGGTGTTGATTGGAGCTGCGCATACATACCCTGTCGCTTATGCTGCTTAGTTTGCTTAATTAGTTATTTCCGCTGCATTAGTTGAACTTGTCATTAATATTCATTAGAGCTTGTATTCGAGGATAATATGGTTTGTGTAATAAAATTTGGTTAATTAATCTTGTTCTGTGGTAATTTTCTGTATACTCTTTTGTGATTGCACTCGTGTATGTGTGATGAACATCCTGGGCACACATATGCGTTAGCTTGGTTCATTTTCGGAACCGGGCGTCACAGCTGCTGCTGCAACCAAATGTTCCACATCAGCTCTCCACTGCTCCATTGCATCCCGGGATGCATCCGGAGGTGGCGGGCGTTGGAGAAGAGCACGCGCTGCATGGAGCGCGTGTTCCGGGTTGTCTTGATTTCCCGACGCAGTGACTGACGCCGGTGCACCATCGCGTTGTCCAGCTTGATTTGCTGGTGGAGGCGGCGGTGGTGGCAGTGTGACTCCTGCTGGTGCTGAAGCCCCTGCTGGTGGCTGCATATTGGAGGGATTGCCTCCAGCAGCTTGAGCAGCAGGATGACCGTTGGATGATCCAGCAGCTGAGTTCACCATTCTCAAAATCTCAGGTGATGTCCCCTACCTGGCGCGCCAACTGTCGGTGGTTTGGATCCGGCAGATCTCTTGACACTACTAAAGTGTTAGAGGAGTTTGATGTTCGATGTGGGCGCGCGGAGATTCAAGAAGGTGAATTGTAAATGGCACACGAGACACGGAGATTTACGTGGTTCGGGCCGCCTGAGCGTAATACCCTACTCCACGGGTATGTTGGTGTTGTATTAGCTGTATGAGCTTATGACGAGTGTCTATGGCGCGTGTATAGCGTCACTGAACGTGTAGAGTCCGTCGTCGACCTGTCCTTTTATAGTACAAGGGCAGGCCGTTACAAGTTAGCCTGGCCCGACATGTGGCCCCGGCTGTTACTAGTATTGATACTCATTCAACACGTTTAACTGTCCTTAGTGACCGGGTAATGGGCTTTGACAGCACCGTTACTGGTAATTAAGTTCATCCGATCGTGTGTCATTAATATGGTATTAATGACACTTACTCAGGTCTTGAAGTCCTTGATTCCCCTTTGAAGATTCAGAACCGTTGTGGAGTCTTCCGGAGGTTAGAGGCTGAAGATCCGTCATTTGGACACGTGGTAGCTCCGGAGCATACTGTGGGAAACAGGAAGCTCCAGAGCTACCTAACACGTTTCAGGTCCGGAGCTTCTCTCGGTCTGGGGTTAAGTCCGGAGGTGCCATTTCGGTACATAGCCCGGAGCTTCCCCCTTGTGGGCGGTGGCTCCGGTTTGATAGTACACGTGGCGACCCTGGGATTAACCATGTTGGAGAAGCGGGTCCGGTTATATCTGACATGTGGGCCTCCGAAGGTCTCCAAATCAAGTAGATGACTTTCCTTTGAGATCTTTGTAACCTCAAGGGGTGTACGGTTTCCAGGGTACCGACAGAAGTCCACCACTCTGCCTGTTGAGGTTGAAGGTCTGGCGGTTGGACGTGTGGCAGCTCCGGAGCTCACTGTCTTGGACGAGTAGGTCCGGTGCTGTTGTACACGTGTCAGTACCGGAGCTTCCCTCTGTCGGGGGTTAGGTCTGGGGGTGCCACACGAGTATCTAGTCCGAAGCTTTCCCATGTGTGGAATGTAGCTCCGGTTTAACGATACACGTGGCGGCACTAGGACTAACCATAGAAGGGAGGCAGGTCCGGTTCCGAGTGACACGTGGTGCCTTTGGAGGTCTTCAACACTGATAGGCGGAGTTCCTTTGCTCTTTTTGCAGTCCCAAGGGGTGTCCAGTACGCAGAGTACCAACAGTGACCCCCTGGGCCCATCTCTGGGAGAGACCTTTTGGATGAAGTCATTCTACTGGAGGTGGGTCCATCCTTTGGTTTTTGAGTCATGTCTTCAAGGGTCTTTGTATGTTCCGTTGGCGGTAGTTCGCAGTTAAACCATCACCGCGTGGCATATCCAGGATGCGGCAGGTGAGATCTGCGTGTGAGGATCTCACGCAATTGAAGGTCGCCAGTTCCCAATACGAAAACTGTATCGGTTCCACGTGCCCTGTCAGGCCACCGCCTTCGGGTTTCCCGCCTCTCAGGATGACAACTGTTCTCCTGGGGTAAGGACCTCGACTTGATTGTCAGGGTGGCCCGGGCCCCCTTGTCATTGGCAGGGTGAAAATTTTGAACTGTATCGTCGGCTCCTCTGCGGTTTCCATCCAAGCGTTGCGGGGGCTTACTTAAGAAGGAAAGTGCGCACTGTTTGGGGATTCTTTACGCCTTCATTTGAACTTCCGCTCGAATCCTCCAAACTTTCGCTTGCTTTTCATCTCTCGCCCCGCTATGCTGCGATGAAGTTAGGACTCCCCAAGAGCCGCATTGGGAGCAAGAAGGAGTTGTCTAGGGTCCGAACCTACATGGGTTGGTCCAGTGACTCCTTCGACAATGACATTCACTGCGGCAAGCTTCCCTTTGAGAAGGAGCGAGCTGGAGATATGGTGTACTTCCTTGGGTACACCATGGCGGGTTTGATCCCGCCTTTCTCCACTTTCTTTCTAATGCTGCTAGATTTCTATGGTTTGCAGCTCCACCATCTTGGCCCCCACTCAATCTTGCTGGTGGCGACTTTCATCCACTTTTGCGAGATGTGGGTGGGTGTGCCCCCTTGCGTGGAGTTGGTCCGGACTTTCTTCACTGTCCACCCCACCGGCAAGAGTGATGAGTTCATCGGCTTCTACTACTTCGTGAAGCGGAAAAACTCCCCCCCTCAAGTACTTGAGGTCCTTTCCTTCCAGCAAGTGGGACGAATGGAAGAAAGACTGGGTGGTCATCACCGTCGAGGGACGCGAGAGGCTGGAACTGCCTAAAGGCCTCCCCCGCATCGACACCGACATTTGAAGTGACGTGCCAGAGCTGTCGAGGGAGTACAAGCCCATTCTGGACAGAATCCAGGAGTGTGTCGAAGGTGGGGTGACCCCTCAAATGGTCTTCGACAACTTCTTGATCAACAGGTGGGCCCCGCTGAGGGCTACGGGGCGACCTGCTTGGGCCTTCAACAGTGAGATGGATACCAACCGCATTGAGGTTGGTTTGGGCACCAACTTGAATGGTGAAGCCTTGAAGACCCATCTCAAGAAGTTCTAGCCTGGGAACATCGGGCCTCGCGATGTGTCTCCATCGACGTCCTTCCTTCCTCTGAATATGATACCAGAGGAGTGCAGAGAGCTCCGGAGGAAGATGCTGTTGTTGGATGACTTGGGCCTGATGGAGAGGCGATCAACCTCCGGGGTGGTGATCCCCGGAGCTTCCGAAGGTGGCTCTGCTCCCTCCCCGAAGCCAAGAGCTGAAGTCATAGGCAAGGGCAAGGAGTTGGTCGAGCCCTCGAGCCACGCAAGAGGAAGTTGGAGCATTCTGACGGGAGGTCCGTCGGACCTGCTCCTTCCACAACAGCTCCTTCTCCCCGGCGGAGGAGGTCTTCGACGGCGGCAACAACTCCAGCATTGGCGTCTCCCCGGGATGCCAGCTCTGGCCATGTGACTCCGGTAACAGAGCCTGCTAAGGGCTATGGGTCCGAGGGTACTTCTCAGTCGAGGGGCACCTCAACCAAGATGTCGCTGATGGTGGCAGCAAGCTCCAGGGAGCCTTCTGGAGCTACTACGCCAGTGGCGACAGGGTCCGGCCCTGAGCGTCCGGTAATGAGGTTCCGCGCTAGCTGGAGCAGAAGCCTCCCAAGGTAAATTTGGTTTTTTATCTCAGTTGGTTATTTTTTCTTGTAATCAAAATTTGAGTTTCTTCGTCCTTCATCCATAGGGTACCCAAGAAAGGGGTTGAAGCTCCGGTTCCTGCAACAGCGGCTGATGCTGTGCAGGCGGAGGCTCCGGCTCCAATCCCAGCGCTGCCCCAGGAGGTGGCTAAGGCCGCGGCAGTTCTGGCGCCAGCTGTCGTGGCCCTTGACCTCGAGTCATCCCCTGAAGCTCCCGTGGTAGCGCCGGACCACGGGATTGAAGATGTACCAGCGGCACCAGCTCCAGAGGTTGAAGCTCCAGTTTTGGATGCTGTGATGACGGACGCTCCGGCCTCAGAGCCGGAGCTAGCTGCAGTTCTGGCCCTAGAGCCGGATGTTGTTGAAGCACCGGCGGTGGAGCTGGGTGTTGATGAAGTTCCGGCGCCTGAGCCGGTTGTCGCGGAGGCACCAACGCCCGAGCTGGTGGAGGTCAAAGCACCAGCGCCTGAACCGGCGGTGGAGGAGGCACCAGTGCCAGAGCCGGAAGTGGCCTCAGCTCTGGCTGAATCTTCAACGCCTGCCCCAGAGGCGGTGGTTCCGGAGGTGCCCGCGCCTGAGCCAGGGTGCAAAGACGAAGCTGCCAGTCCTCCGCCTGAGGGACCAGTTGCTGATGACCTGGCGGCGGGACCTTCAGAGCCGACCCCAGAGGTAGAAACTTCTGTTGTAGGACCTTCCTCGGTGGCGACCGAGGTTATCCCGGAGGGCGGCCCTAGTGTCGTGGAAGCTCAGGGGACCACTCTTGTAGACTAGGACCCGATTTTTGTTATGGAGAACCCACTGGAGCCAACGGAGAAGACCCCGGCAGGTCCGAGTCAATCTCTTTGTCGCTGTCTATCGACAGCGCCTGCTCCAGCCTTTGTCAGGTCCACCTGGCCTTTTACCACGACAGCAAGGCCCTCGAGGAGGAGCGCCAAACCCTTAGGAGGTGGCGCAACTGGCTCCAATTCGAGACCAAGCTGGCGCAGACGAGGCTGGCCAACGACAAGGAGTGGGTGAAAAGGGAGAAGGTCCGGTTGGAGTACTGGGGTCAGCTGTTGGATGAGAGGGAAAGGAAGGTGCGATCCCTCGACAACTAGTCTCGGGCCATCCACGAACAGGCCATGGCTGCTAATGAAGCAGCGGATGATCGCCAAGAGAAGCTCAGCGCCATCCACAACAGCCTCGTCCAGCGCCGGGAGGCTCTTGAGGAGCGGGAGAAAAAGCTCGAAGATGAAGAGCAAAAACTCCTAGAGCTGCGGGATGACCTCGTGAAGAGGGAGGAGGAGCTTACTCAGAGGCTGACTCTGGGTGACAAGAGCCTAGTGAAGCGCACCAAGAAGCTGGAGGAGCGTTGCGAGAAAGAGGAGAAGAAGGACTGGCAGCGGGGACAAGACCTCACAAAGAGGGAGAAAGAAATTGCTACCAGGGAGAAGAAAGTGCGGGGCCGGGAGAAATACCTGGTCGACTGCCAGAACAAGATCCACCTCCAGGAAGAGGAGTTTGGTAAACTCGAATGGCAAGTTGCTGAAAATATTGAGCAGAACGCCAAAGAGGTCGAGCGCCTTGCCCGGGAGGATTCGGAGCTTGCGACGACCAAGAGGTCCTTGGAAGAGGTGCGAGGCTCAAGGGTCGCGGAGTCCCAACAAGTGTGGGACTTCTTGGGAAAAGCCAATGACGCGCTGACGCCGCTGGGTTTTAGTCCCGTGCGTCCGGATGATCCGAGGCCAGAGTTGGACTAGGTGTTGCAGGCGTTGAGCTCGGCGGGCAACAAGCTCACCAGGATGGGCGATGTCATCATGGACCAGTTCGAAACTGAAGGACAATCTCTGGCAAAGAACGTCGCAAAGTACATGCTGACGTGCTACACAAGCCGGGATCCTCATTTCCCACTAGACCCGGTGCTCGAAGGTCCCATCGACGGAGAGGGAGATGCTGCCAAGGCCAGCGTGTCGGAGGTTGCCCAGAAGGTCGCCTCATTCTTTCATAGGATTTAGGACTTTCTCTCTGTATCTCCCACTTGTATCTTCTCTTCCTTTCCTCAATTTTGTAATCTCTTGTCTCCAGATTAATGAAATCCAAGAATTTTATGAATTTCATTTTTTGTCTTCAACACCTTTGTCCCATTTGGCCCCCTGGTAGATGTACAGAGTTTGATTGTGAACATGTACCAAGAGGATGTAGCATTTTGTTGAAGACTTGCGTGCTTCAAAATTGTAGTTTGTAGGTCCGAAGTCGTCGATAGTAGGGCACCCTTAGGTAGACGGAGCTTAGTAGCTCCGGTTGTGACCTTTATCAACGCGTAAAACGTCGACGGGTGGTCCTCTGAGGTTGTCGGAGCTTAGTAGCTCTGGTAGTGTCCACTGTCAATACGTAGAGCGTCGACAGCAAACCCCACTAGGGTGTCCTTCTATCATCTTTTCTTCACGTTGACGGCTGGCCCCCTGGATTTGCCAGAACTTGGTAGCTCCGGTGACGCCTACTATCAATGTTTGAAACATCGAAAGCGGACCACCTTAGGGGGTGTCGGAGCTTTGATAGCTCTGGCTTCATCCACCATCAACATGAGATTTTTATTTTTCCTACACACTGAAGTCAAGAAAAACAGTAAAATCTACTTCTCATCTATAACTTGTTTGTGGCTTATTATTCCCAAAAGAAACTTTTAGGTCAAATGTAATTCTATATACAATCAAGTGCATTGGCTTGTTTTCTTCAGGTCCGATTGTTTCTGGACTCGCCTTACTTCGGCCTGCCGAGGTGTAGGTAGAGTGGCGTACTTAGGGTGCAGGACCAGGCTAAGTCGATAGCACACTCCGGACCTAGATTGGCTTGGCGGCATTCAGGCGAGTAGGTCATTCAACAATGTTTATACCCGGAATAATTAACAATGCAACTTGAATTATACATGAATTGCTCGAGCTAAAGTGTGACACCTGATTCCGAAAATGAACCAAGTGAATGCATATGTGTGCCCACGATGTTCAACACACATACACGAGTGCAATCACAAACAATATACAGATAATTACCACATAACAAGATTAATTAACTAAATTTTATTAAACAAACCATATTATCCTCGAATACAAGCTCTAATGAATATTAATGACAAGTTCAAATTAATGCAGCAGAAATAAACTTAATAAGCAAACTAAGCAGCTAGGCAGCATAAGCAATAGGGTAGCGCATCTCCATGCAACACCACAGGCAAGTTGACGGTAGACGCGGCCTAGAACTCCGCATTATCATCATTAAACTCCCAATCGTGACCTACAACTGTTGGGGGGGATTGCAAAAGTGAGTACATATCATACTCAGCAAGTGTGGAAAGTATGACATGTGGCTGATTAAAATGACGACAATAATAATGGTTAAGTGATGAAAAGTACCTTAAAACATTTGGAAAGCAATATATTATGTGTATGTGAAATAAACCCACCATAAACATAAGTAATATCATAATACCAGTCTGAATTCATTACCATCATCCATAATTCTAGATTTCACCATTACCAATAATCGTTTCCAATACCAAAAATTAATCCATAATGAGACATAACCATTACCAAACCATAACCATCCCAAAAACCATCCCAATACCAAGTTTCCTCTAATCATGTGAGGGTCCAGGTTGCTCATAAACGGGAGCACAGCTATCATGATAGTTTTAGACACACTCTGCATAGGTTGTACCGCTTTATCCACGTGTTTGTGATTTCATCACCTTTTGATGACTATAGAATCTCAATCATTCCGTCTCACACTTCCGTAGGTGTGTGGCCAAGAGATCACAAAATATCCTTTACAAATGGGATTACTAGCCTATTTAGACCCCACTGAGGTTTCACCGGTGACAATGTCTCCAACTGAGCACATCTTCAACCAAGGGCCCCCTCTTGAGCCATTCGGATCCCAGGGTAGTCCCACCAATCATCAACAAATCCAATCCGACTACCCCTTCCTCGAGCATCCTTAATGGTCCAAATAGCACTGGCAAAGCCCTAATTAATCAGCTACGCCGCACCCATACTTGGCCTCTTGGTGGCACTGTAAATCCTGGATGGTCGCTCCACGAACCGGTCCTTAGATCTAAAGCAAACAAAACTACCATAACATCCAACCCATCCACATACCAGGCTTGCTTAGATCACCCATTACCATATCAGATTAACCAGTTCATGTCAACCACAATCTCATTAATGCATAATTAAATTAAGTAGTGTAGTTGTTCTTCCATCCCAATTAATTAAGCGAAGCAAAAAGGTAAAAATCCCATCCCGACTCTCCACTATATATTCCAGGTGATAAGGGTGGTTAAACAAAGCTAGTAAACTTCCTACAATAGGGTTCCCATCAAATTGACACAAGCATGCAGTTTTGCAAACAAAACATTTATTTTAAAACAGGATCAATATGCTTCAAGGACACTTGCCTTGCTCCGACGGATAGGGTTGCTCAAGCGCTTCGAAGTCTTGGTTCTGGAAATCCTCGTACACGACTTCTTGAGCACTTCCCTATACTCGCGATCACACATACAAGAAAACATATACAAATAAACATGATGCACACACATTAATCAACATGCGATGATATGCATGCATGCAAAGATCAATTATTAATTAACTATGGTTGTTTATTAATTAGATGCAACTAGTTCATACGTGTTCATACGTGTTTACGTGGGTTTTAGCGAGGATTAATGCTGCTGAAAATAAAAAGACAATGCAAATAAATCAATTTACGTCTATTAGATCTAATACATCGGAAAATGAATTCTACCGTAGATGCGAAGATCGAGGAACTATGGTGACGCGTAGACGAAGTGGATGGCGCAACGGTCCTCCGGCGGCACGACGACGGCGACGCGACGATGGCACCCACCTCTTTCTCTTCCTCTTCCTCCTTTTTTTTCTCCCCTTTTCTTCTCTCTGGCGGAGGCAGCCTCTGGTGGTTTTTTCCCTACGTTGCTAGGGCTTTTCCCGGCGGCTAGGGTGTCTGATATCGAGAAAATACGGAACCCTCGGCCGTACTTATAGGCGCGACAGAGATCGATCGGCCAGAGGCCGACTCGGCGCTGGGCTGGCACGGCTCGGTCGGTGCGCGACCGAGTCGGTCACGCGGGCGACGGGCGATCGGGCAGTAGGCGCGTGCGGGGCGCGGGAGCGGGCGGTGCAGCGCTGGGCCCGCTGGCGCGTGGGGCCAGGCGCGCTGGCGCGTGCGTGCGGCTCGGCACTAGGTCAACGCGTGTGGCGGGGTGAGTGGGGCCAGGGAGCGCCGAGGCGCGTGGCAAGCGCGGGCGCTCGCGGGGTCGCGGGAGCGGCGCGCGCTGGGGCGTGGCAGCTGGGCTGGCGGGTGGGGCCGGGCGCGGCGCTGCACGGCTGGCTGGGCCTGGTTCTGTCTGGCCGGCAGGGCAGATTTTTTTATTTCCTTTTTTATATTATTATATATATTATTATTATATATATTATTTTTGTATATATATTACCATTATTTTTATACTAATTCCCTATTATAAGTTTTACACTATTATTTTCTTTTTCTTCTTTTGCTACACATATTTTGTATATATGCTCCATCTTTTATTATTATTATTATTATTATTCATCTTCTCCTATAATTTTCTTTTCCAATTAATTTTCTATTGTATAAAATTTCTATTTTGATTTTAATAAATCTAGTTACTCATTTTATATCTAAATATGAATGTGTGTGCATAGACGATTTAGTTCTTTTTCTTTTCTTTTTATTTCTTTTCTTCCATATTCGTTATGCTAATTTAATTATTTTAATGTACTTACTCTGGTAAATAAATTTCTTTTAGCTTATTTATTTTGGTAATAAATTTTCAATACATGAGGATGAATGCAAAATGCAATATGAGATGCATATATTTTATATTTTTATTTATAAAAACAATTTCCTCCCATTATTAACTCTAAATTTCGATTTAAATTTTTAATTTGCCGAAACTCGAAAATCAGGGTGTTACATAAAGTTTCTTGAGAATTGCACAACTTTGTTATAGACAAGAAAGAGAAAAATAAAAAATATTGAGCCTGTACAAAATAAATGTACGTGGAGTCTGTTTTCACATAATGATGTCTTTCATTATAGGTCCAGGGTACAGGGGAAACAAGTACACTCTTAGGGTACAGAACGAGGCTAAGTGTGTTGCATTTCTCGTTTGACCCAAGATAGCTAGCTACACTTGTAGTTCTGAGACTGTGACAAGTGTTGCCTGAACTTTGCGGACCTTATGAGAAAGGTCCGGTTGTTCTCCCGGAGGTGCTACCCGACTCTGTACATTGACGCTATAACATACGTCACATGTAATTACAGACTCACCTCCGTGATGTTAAGCGTAGAACTTACGGAGGTGCTCAATGTTCCAAGGATTAGGGAGCGGCGTCCCATCCTCGGTTGCCAAGCGAACGCATTCGGGACGGGATACTTTGAACACTCGAAAGGGTCCTTCCCAGCTGGGGGAAAGTTTGTTTAACCCTTCTCGAGTTTGTATTCTCCGTAGCACTAGATCGCCTTCCTCGAGCTGTCGGTTTGTGAACATGCCTTTGATGATAGTGCTGAAGAGCTTGGCGGTATCGGGCATTCCGAACAGCTTCTCGGCACCTTCCCTCTTCAGGAGGTCAAGTTCTTCATGCAAGAGCTGGTCCTGCGTGGCATTGTCGAAGGTCCGGACCCGGAGCGACCCCAAGGTGATTTCCGGAGGAAGGACTGCTTCAGCTCCGTACACCAAGAAGAAGGGTGTCTCTCCAGTTGACCGGTTTGGAGTTGTCCTGTTGGCCCATGGTGTGGGCGGAAGCTCTTCAATCCAGTTGGTTCCATGTTTTTTCAAGCGCTCATATGTGCGCATCTTGAGTCCTTTTAGGATTTATGCATTTGCTCTCTCAGCTTGGCCATTGCTTGTCGGGTGAGCTACAGAAGCGTAGTTAACCTGAATGCCGAGGTCTTCACAATATCCTTGGAATTCAGAGCTTGTGAATTGGGTCCCATTATCAGTTATGTTCTTGTTTGGGACTCCAAATCTGCATACGATGGACTGCAAGAAGTTGATATCTGATTGCTTGTTTATTGTCACAACTGGAGTTGCTTCCGGCCACTTGGTGAACTTGTCGATGGCAACGTACAGGAACTTGTAACCTCCGACGGCTCTTGGGAAAGGTCCCAAGATATCCATCCCCCACACAGCGAATGGCCATGTAGGAGGTATCATTTGTAGAGGTTGAGCTGGTGTGTGAATTTGCTTTGCATGGAACTGGCATGCTTCGCATTTCTTCACTAGCTCGGTTGCATCCTGGAGTGTTGTAGGCCAGTAAAAACCATGCCAGAAAGCTTTACCGACCAACGTGCAGGAAGACGCGTGGTTCCCACACTCGCCTCCATGGATTTCCGCAAGAAGCTCGCGACCTTCTTCCCTTGTAATGCACCGCATTAGGACGCCGTTGGCACCACGCCGGTAGAGATCCCCTTCTACCAGTGTGTATCTTTTAGCCAATCTGAGTATCCGGTGAGTAGATACATTATCTTCATGAAGGAAGTTATCTTTCAAGTAGCTCCGGATCTCCGAGATCCATGCATCGGAGCTAACTTGAGCATTTAAGTCTTGCGTGCTGGGTTGCTCGGAGCTTCCGGCAGCACCTACGACCCATGATGGACGCCATGGTAATAGGTCCATCGGGACCACCAGCTTCGAGGTGCTGGTCTCGTTCCCTTCGCTCAGTTCGGCAGGCTGAGTTACTGGTCTTGACAATCTCCGGACGAAGGTTCCGTCGGGAGCCAGAGCTCCGGTTGAAGCTTTCATCGAGAGTTGTTGAGACGTTGGACATGGCAAAGATCCAGGACGTCGAAGTCCTTCTGAAGCTTCTGGACTTCAAGTAGGTATGCAGCTAGTTGAGGGCTGTTGCAGCAACATTCACCTTTGACTTGTTTTATAATGAGCTGTGAATCACCCTTTACCAACAGCTGCTTGACATCATATGATAGTGCCACATTGAGCGCATAGATTAGTGCTTCATACTCTGCCATGTTGTTGGTCGCCTTGAAGTCAAGGTGAACCATGTATTTGACCTTCTCCCCGATCGGAGCGACGAGAAGGATTCCAACTCCAGCCCCTTGCTTCTGCACGGAGCCGTCAAAGTAGAGAGTCCAGTGAGGCTCGGTGAAGATCGGAACCTTGGGTTCCAGCTTCTGCTCACTGGGGCCCCCAGGACTTGATGGAGAGAGGGTCCATTCCGCCACAAAGTCCGCCAATGCTTGACTCTTGATCGCTTGTCTTGGGACAAATTCAGGATCGAACTCGGCCAGTTCCACTGCCCACTTTGCAATGTTCCCAGTAGAGTTGGGGTTTGCAGGATTTCACGCAGTGGATAAGAAATTACCACTAAAATCTTGTGAGCTTGGAAGTAGTGTCGAAGCTTCCTAGAGGCAATGAGAACTGCGTAGAGCAGCTTATGCACCTCCAGGTACCGAGTCTTGGCGTCATGGAGTACTTTAGTGATGAAGTACACTGGGTGCTGGATTGTCTGAACCCTCCTGGAGGGGCCCGGGGCTTCCTCCTCATCAACTCGGACCCTCCCGGAGGGGTCCGAACCTTCTTCGAGAACCTCCAGGTTCTTGTCAGAGGAACCCAGAGCTTCTTCTGAAGTGACTCGGACCTTCCCGGAGGGGTCCATATCTTCTTGTTCAGCAACAGTGACTCCTCCACTTGAAGGAGGTTGCTCCTCTGGCATCTCGCCTTGAGGATCCGGGTCTCGGAGCTGGGACCCAGACTCGCCTTCAGGTAGCTCTGGACCCTCTCGGAGGGGTCTGGCTCCCTGAACTTGAGATGGTTCTGGTCTTTTCGCAACCAGGACCATGCTGACAACTTCGTCAGTTGCCAAAATGTAAAGCAGAAGTGGCTCACCAAGATTCGGAGCTACCAAAGTTGGTAGAGTGTTGAGGAGCTACTTTAGCTCTTGGAATGCCTTTTCTACTTCTTCAAACCATTGGAATGGTCTGGACTTCCTCAATAATTTGAAGAAGGGTAGCGCATGTTCTGCCAATCTTGAGATGAACCGGCTGAGGGCAGCTAGACATCCAGTCAGCTTCTGGACATCCTTGATGCGGGCTGGTGGCCGCATGTCTTCAGTAGCTTTAATCTTCGCCGGATTCGCCTCTATTCCTCGGTGGTTCACCAAGAATCCAAGAAGCTTTCCGGAGCTAACCCCGAAGACACACTTTTCTGGGTTCAGCTTTGTGCGTGTGACTCGCAACTTATCGAAGACAACTTGCAAGGTGTCAAGGAATGATTCCTTGTTCTTGATCTTGACGGCGATGTCATCGACGTACACTTCCACTACATATCTGATAAGCTCTCCAAAAGTTTTGTACATAGCTCGTACAAACGTTGAAGCAGCGTTTTTGAGACCGAATGACATGGCAGTGTAACAATATAATACATCTACTGTTATGAAGGAAGTATGCTCTTCATCTTCCCTAGACATTCTAATTTGATGATACCCAGAATATGCGTCTAGGAAACACAGTAATTCACACCCGGAGGTGGAATCCACTATCTGATCTATTCTAGGTAGTGGGAAATGGATCCTTTGGACATGCCTTATTTAGTGTAGTGTAGTCGATACACATCTGAAGCTTCCCGCCGGCCTTGGGTACAACGACTGGGTTTTCCAGCCATTTTGGGTGGAAGACTTCTCGGATGAATCCAGCTTCGAGCAACTTCTTCACTTCTTGACGTATGAAGTTATGTCGCTCTACTGATTGCTTCCGAGGCTTCTGATGTATAGGCCGAGCATCGGGATAAATCTTCAGATTGTGCTCAATCACTTCCCTAGGGATCCCAGGCATTTGCGACGGTTGCCAGGCAAACACATTGACATTAGCCTGGAGAAAAGTGATGAGCGCGAGTTCCAATTTGTTGTTCAGACCTCCCGATATACGGGTGGTCTGAGCAGCATCGGAACCGATTTGGACGACCTTGACGGGAATGTCGGTGTCGCCTCTTGGTTGCACACGAGGTGCAGAGGTTGAGCCTCGATGATGAATGCTCGGGGGTTTCGGAGCTTGCTCCTTTCCAGATTCTTCCTCGTGCGTTGTAGCAAGCACATGGAGTTCTTCTAGAGCAGTAACCCCGGCAGTACGATCTTCGCGAATTCGGAGAACACCTGTGGGTGTTGGCATCTTCAACACCAAGTAGCCATAATGAGCAGCAGTCATGAATTTGTACAAGGCTGGCCTCCCCAAGATGGCGTTGAATGGTAAGTTGATCTGCACCACGTCGAAGACCAACTTCTCGGTCTTGTAATTATCCCGAGTCCCGAAGGTCACCGGGAGAGTAATGGCACTGAGTGGAGTGATGGCCCCCGGACCTACTCCGGAGAAAGGTCGGGAGGGGCGAAGATCCGAAGGTCAGAGCTGAAGCTTGATGAAGTCCTCAAAGCTTATGAGGTTCAGCCCCGAACCTCTGTCCACCATTACATGGTGGAGCTGGATGCTGTTGATGGTTGGAGATACCATCAATGGGAGTTGGCCACCTTTGATCACGTTCCGAGGGCAGTCCAAAGCATCGAAGGTGATAGCAGTATCCATCCATTTTCGATGAGGCTCCGCTCTGGCGGTGGGAGCTACAGAGGCCTTGTCCCGCCACATTATCTTGAGGACAAGGCGGGAAGTGATGTCCCACGAACCACCAAAGATGGTGTTCATGGTCTTCCGGCGCTCGTTGTTGGAGTTGTCGTCAACGGGGGTGTAAACAGCCTTCAAGATCTTTTTAGGGTCCTGAAAGCCTAACTCCTCTTCAGCCGGAGCTTCGTCGACTTTTTGTTTTTTTCCTTTTGACGGAAAGGAACTTCTTCTCGGTGCTTATTGTAGCACTCGGCGAGGTTCTGGACCTCTCGGCAGCCTTCCAGGTTGTGGTTGTTCGTCTTGTGTATGGGACACCACATCTTGGAGCTTTCACCATCTTCATACAACGGTCAAGGTCGTTTCTCGGGGCGTGGCCCCCGGCCACCCGGAGCTGCGGGAGCAGCGGCTGTAGGTGTGCCGGCCGACGGCTTTTTCTTGCCGTTGGACTTTTTCTTCTTCTTGCCACTCCCGGAGGTAGCGGCTTCACCCTTGGAGGACTTTTTGTTGTCCTCCTGAGGTGGTTGGGAGTGCATTTCACAGTCCTCCGCAGCTTTGGCACACTTGTCTGCCAAGCTAAAGAGTTACGTGACGCTGGTGACTTCCTTGGTCGCCAACTTCTCCAGTATTTTCTTGTCTCGCACGCCCTGTCTGAATGCTACAATAACAGAAGTGCTTGAGATAGAAGGAATGGTGTTTCGTACCTGGGAGAACCTCTGGATGAAGGATCGTGGGGACTCTCCCGCCTTCTGCTTGACAGCAAAAAGGTCCAGTTCCGTGCCTGGTTGGGTATATGAACTCCCGAAGTTGGCAGTGAACTGTTGGCACAACTCTGCCCAACTGTTGATGGAGTCAGGCAGAAGGCTCATGAACCAAGACTTGGCGGTCCCAGTTAAAGCCACAAGGAAATAGTTGGCCATCACGACCTTGTTGCCTCCAGCCGCAAGGATTGCGGTGGAGTAAATTTGAAGAAATTCAGCGGGATTGATAGTTCCGTCAAATTTCTCTGGCGGGTGAGGCCGAAACTTCTGCGGCCATCTGACCATGCGAAGGTGCATGGCCAGGGCAGAACAGCCTCCTCCTACTCCCTCAGGAGTAGGGCTGTCCCGAGCCTCTCGCCTCTTGCAGGCATGCTCGATGTGGACGCGGTCGTCCTGTTGACGGTAACGACGACTGAGCTCGGCCCGGAGGTCGTGAGTCGAAAGCCTAGTTACCGTGTGAGTACATCGCGCCCCGGAAGGCAGCGACGTCGCCTGTTGAGACGCATCACGCCTCCTGTGTTGCGAAGCATGAGGACCAAGTCTGCTCGACAAGGTCCAATGCTGCGATTGGGCCCGCCCCGAGGGGGGAAGACCTTGGTTGCTGATGCCATCGGCTGCTGCCGTAACCAGATGTTCCACATCAGCTCTCCACTACTCCATCGCACCCTAGGGTGCTCCTGGAGGCAGTGGACATTGGAGAAGAGCATGCGTGGCAGTAATCGTGTGTTCAGGGTTGTTATTCGCCGATGCAATGACTGACGCAGACGCCCCGTCTCGACGTCCAGCTTGGTTCGCAGGAGAAGATGGCGGCGGCGTTGGCATGACTCCTGCTGGAGCCACGGCACCTGCTGGCTGCTGCATGTTGGAGGGATTGCCTCCAGCAGGTTGCGCAGCAGGGTTGCCATTGGATGATCCAGCAGCAGAATTCACCATCCTTGAATCTCGGGCACCCCCTACCTGGCGCGAAAACTGTCGGAGTGTGATTCCGGCAATTCTCCCGGTACCACCGTTGGTAGCCCGCGGAGTTTGTAGTTCGGTTGTGGGCGCATAGAGATTCAGAACACAATGGCAAGTTGACACGAGGATTTACGTGGTTCGGGCCGCCTGAGCATAATACCCTACTCCACGGGTGTGTTGTTGTTGTATTGAGCGTCTGAGAGCTTTGAGTGTGAAAGACTAGAGTGTCTCGTCACAGCGTACGTGGGTGTGTGTGGCGTCTGTGGCCCTCCTTGTGTATCGCTCGACCAATCCTTTTATAGTACAAGGACTGGTCGTTACATCGTTAGCCTTGCCCGACATGTGGCCCTGGCGGTTACTGATGCTTAATACACAATTAATACACTTAATTACCCTTCATAGTGTGGTAACGCGCCTTGATAGTGGCGTTATTGGTATTAAGGGCCCTCAGATCGTGTGTCATTAAGATAGCATTAATGACACTAAATCGGGTCTTGAGGTCTTTAATGTTCCTTGAAGGTCTGAGCCGTTGGAAGTCCACCACTCTGCCTGTTGAGGTTGAGGGTCCGGCGGATGGATGCGTGGCAGCTTCGGAGCTTACTGTCTTGGACTAGTAGGTCCGGTGCTATTGTACACATGTCGGTACCATAGCTTCCCTCTATCGGGGTTAGGTCTGGGGGTGCCACACGGGTATCTAGTCCGGAGCTTTCCCATGTGCAGAATGTAACTCCAGTTTAATGATACACGTGGCGGCACTGGGACTAACCATAGAAGGGAGGCAGGTCCGGTTCCGAGTGACACGTGGAGCCCTCGGAGGTCTTCAACACTGATGGGCGGAGTTCCTTTGCTCTTTTTGCAGTCCCAAGGGGTATCCGGTACGCAGGGTACCGACAAGGTTAGTGACAAGGCATTTGGGCACCCACACACAAGGCTTTGGGCTCTTGTGGTGTGGCCCAACATATTTAGCATAAGTATAAACAAATTTGTTTCTCATTAGCACATAGGATGCATCAAAGTCATGAAACATGGTCAAGTTGACATTTTTAGCATTTTGGGCATTTTTGTTTTTTCACTAGAGCTAGATGCATGATGTTCACTCTTGACTTGAAATGAGCTTTCCTTGACAAATTCAATTTGCATCTTGTTATTCTTGAAAATTCTAGCATTTTGCTTTCCTCCTCTTGAATTAGCCAAGACCATCTTTGATCAAGGGAGATCTTGTGATTGAGTATGCACTACGTGCATACTTGATCTTCTCCTTTGTCAAAGATGTCACCCTTAGGTGTGCTCTTGCTCTTTGCCATGTTGAGCTCATTCTTTAGGTCAAGCACAAGGTTAGCACATTTGCAAACTTTTGTGTCTGATTCCATTTTAGGCAAGTTTGAGCTTGTTGAGAAAGAAGAAGGGACATTTGATTTGAGAGTTGAGAACTGTGCCTCAAGACTCTTGTGGTCTTTGTTCAATCTCACAAGTTCAACTTGGAGCACAACATTCGAATTCTTGAGGCTTGAGGAAGCCTCCTTGCATTTTGCAAGTTCAAGTTCAAGTGCCTTGTTCTTTTCCTTCGCAAGCTCAAGAAGCTTCTCAAGGTTAATATTCTTTTGCCTCTCATGGACAGGCAATTCATCTTGTTCCTCGAAAAGTTCTTCCTTGTCTAAAATTTCATTGGGAAGTTTTTCATTTTAATAATAGCACTTTTACTTAAGCCTTCAAACATGTATTCATTTTCACTATCACTATCAAAATCCTCATCTTTAATGGAACACAAGGAGATCTTATATTTAACCTTTTGTTCTCCTTCCTTGGCCATAAGGCAATTGTGGCTTGAGCTTTTCCACTCTCCCTTGTTTGGTAGGAGAGTCTTCTTCATTGTTGGATTCTTGATGGCGACGGTTGCCACTCCTGCTTCATCATTGGAGGACTCATCGTTGGAGTCCCACTCCATGCCAATTTGAGCGTGCCCATGTGCTTTCTTCTTCTTGAACATCTTCCTCTCTTGAGGCTTCTCATCCTTGATCTTCTTCTTCTTGTCATATTCCTTTTCGTATGGGCAATTCATAATAAAGTGCCCATACTCACCACAGTTGTAGCAAGCTCTTCTTGGTCTTGAATTGCTCTTGTCCTTGCCCTTGGTCTCATAGTTTGACCCTTTTCTTTTCCTCATTATCCTCTTGAATCTTTTGATGAAGAAGGCCATTTCCTCTTCATCCATTTTGGTGCTCTCTTCTTCTTCACTTTCATCATCATTGCTTGAAGCTTGCATCTCTTTGCCTTTGGACTTGGGTGAGGCTTTGAGAGCAATGCCTTTTCTCTTAGAGGATGTGATCTTGGCAAGGTCATTGACATGGCATGCTTCCATATCCATCATCTCGTGGTTGATGATCTTGCCAAGCATCTCATCCGAAGTCATCTTGTGGAAGTTGGGACTCTCGTGGATGAGAGTGCAAAGCGTCACATTGCAAGGCATGAAAGCTCTTATCATCCTCTTGAACACTTCATGTTCGGTTCACTTCTTGCATCTGTACGCCCGACTCCTATTGATGAGAGTCTTGAGTCGGTTGTACATCTCTTGAGGGGTCTCGCCTTCTTCCATGGCGAATCTTCCAATCTCCCCCTCGATCATCTCAAACTTGGCTTCCCTCACGGACGGGTTGCCTTCATGTGCAATCTTGAGAGTGTCCTGAATTTCCTTGGCTTGCTTCAACCCATCCACTTTGTTGAGTTCTACTTGGTTCAAGGCTTAGTTGAGCACGGCCGCCGCTTGAGCATTGCGGTGAATGTGTTGTTCTTGTTCTGGGGTTAGCTATTCGTCGTCCACGTGGATATCTACACCTGCGTAGACAACATGCCAAAGTGTAGGATTGAGAGAAATAAGATGCAACTTCATGTTGTGTTTCCACATAGTATAGTTAGTCCCATCAAAATGTGGAGCTTTGCCCATTGGAATAGAGAGGTAGTTTGAATGTGAATTTAGGCGCTCATAGTTAAAAGGATATCGCGTTTAGTCTTCTTCGGACTTCTTGAGCTTCTTCTCCTTCTCAAGCCTTCTCCTCCTCTTGGCCTCATCTCTTGCCTTTTGAAGAAGGTCTGCAAGGCACTTCACTTCTTCATCTTCATCTTCGGTTTCTCCATCGAAATGAGGAGGCTTTGGCTTGCTCTTGGTGGTGTTGCCGGTCTTGTCGTGCAAAGGATTGGATCCTTGTTCTCCATTGTGACTGTTCTCGCCGGTGCCGGTGGTGTCGACCATCGACATCTCCTTCTCACCATTTTCTCCCATCTCCTCCCAAGCGGTTAAGCTTTTGGGAGAGTTAGGCTCTGATACCAATTGAAAGCTGCCTAGAGGGAGAGTGAATAGGCAAATAACCTGAGATTTAACTCAATAAAAGCTAATCAAATTACAGAGTGTAGACTAGTTTGTCCAGGGGGCGGAATAGTTCGGTCAGGGAGTTAAACTTAAGAAAAGGTGAGATTTTTATGCGATTCGATGAACTTAACTAGATGAAAGGTAAAGTAAATGAACCTAGCAATCTAGTAGTGGATATGCATGAAGTGAAATCAACTAGATCGAGGCGTATCACAACATTACGATGAAGAATGTGTTGAACCCTAACTTGATCTAGCGAAGAACAAGGAAGGCAAATAAAAAACACAAGACACAAGATTTATCCCGTGGTTCAGCCCCACAAAAGGAGCCTACATCCATGTGTAGGATGCCCACGAAAGACAGGGTTTTGCTCAACCCTTTCCTCACTGAGCCACCACGAAGGCCGACTACTCTTCCACTAGATCACGAGGGTAATCACCAAATTTGTGGGGCAATTCACAACCTGAGGCTCCCACAAGTTTACAACTCGAAAAGATCAAAGATCAACATCCACAGGAACTCAAATCAATCAATCAAACTGAGAGAATCAACCAAGAGCTCAAAATCACGCAAACCCTTCTCTCCTCTCTTCCACAACTCACAAATCCTCAAGAATCGCTCTTAGAACTCCAAGAATGGTTGAGAGAGGGCTAGGATGGTTCTAGTAAGGTTGTGGCGGTGATAGGGTTCGAGAGAGACCCTTTGGAAGCCAGGGGATCCCTTTCTATATGGATCCCGACAAGTAGTCGTTGCCACCAGAAAAAGTTCGGACTAGTTCGGCCTTTGACCCCGGACTAGTCCGGTCTGCGGGGACCAGTGATGTGTCCCTTGACCAACCATAAAACCCCCCGCCACCTTTTGAATTCAAACAGTCACTACACCACGGACTAGTCCGTCCAACAACAGACTAGTCCGTCCAACAACAGACTAGTCCGATCTCATACAGAAACAATTGTTCCGGGTGAGAACGGACCAGTCTGGCAAACCGAAGTAGTCCGGCCCCTGAGGGAGGACAAGTTCTGCCGTTCAGGACTTAGTCCAACAGTCACCTCCAAGTCCACATCGGACTAGTCTGACACGGAGCGGACTAGCCCGATCTCAGATAGAAACTACTTTTCCGGTCCGAAACAGATTAGTTTGTCCGAGCGCACTAGTCCGACCCCCTAGGGCGGACTAGTCCGGTCCTTTGGAACCCAGAAGAACACAGACACACTCACCACGGACTAGTCCGTCCTCAAACGGACAAGTCCGAACTCACACAAAAACCCTTGGTTCGCCTAACATCGGGTCAGTCCGATAAGGCCGGACTAGTCCGACCTTCTAGTCCGAACAAGTCCGACCCCGTCCTTAGGGCTGCCTCAGCTCACTCTCAATCTAATCTAACTTGGAATATGAGCTCTAGGAGATTCTCAACCCTTTGATACACTGAACACAGTCAAGCTATGTAGCTGAACTCGACACAAAGAATTTAAACACTTGAATTCTATCCATCGAGTTTTTCGCATTTTTCTTCTCTTTTTGCTTTTTGAGTGTATCCAACGCCGTTCATCTTTCAATTACCTGTATTACACTTGTAAAGCTCATTAGTCTATTAAATATTATTATTAATCATCAAAACCCGCTTAAATTAAGCTAGATGTACTTCACCGACACTCATAAAATAAACTTGGGTCGTGGCCGGACCTTGACCGGGCCGTGAGCCGGCCGTTCAGGACAATGTCAGGGTCAAGATTTTTAAGGCCCATCCCGGCCGAGCTGACCCGTCATGCCCCGTTGACCAGCCATGGAGGGGAGGAGCGAAAGCAGCGTTTCTCCAACCTCATCGCGCCGCGTCCTTACATGGCACGACACTAGAAAATTACTTGGCAGGACACTACGAAAATTATTACTTTTGCAATGAAGCTTGCTAGGCCTTCCTGAACCGTCCATTTCCTTTACCTCCGATCATATGCTCCAACGAGTCAGCGATCTCATGCGTTGTTAGGGTATGCGTGGTGTCAACACTATCGGCATAATCATGGTAGTCCAAAATTATTACTTTAAAAAATATAGTGTACTTTAAAAGATTTTTATTTATGCACTTATTATACTTTATATCATACTATATACTAAAAAACGTGATATTGACTCACCTGTCAACCAACACGGGAGCGTTTAAGAGTATGCATAATAACACTATAATTTGTAGTATCATTACTCATACTCTATTTTAGACTATAGTTTATAATACCTCATTAGGGTCGGTCAAAGTCATACTCTGCTCTAAATGTGGAGTCAAGTATCATTTAGAGTCCGTAAGTGCAAGCAGCCTAACAGGTTCAAACAGACCAATAGGTTATTATGTTTATAATAATACAAAAATATGAAAATTCGTCTGAGAACTCTTATAAATATTAAATAGAGACAATGCAGAAGACCAAATCTTATGCTAAACCCAACAAAATTTTCATCTCTTGTGTCATCTTAAACTCCTTAGGCTGGAAAGCTTGAGCAAAGTTTTTTTAGCTTTGAAGACATTGTTATTGTGCTGATATATATGACCTAAAAATCAATGATGTTCTACTTGAATAGGATTTTTTGTTGGGAAATCGGCGGTACGTTACTCTAGCAATTCTACTGCATCACTCAGGAAGCATGCGAGTACAGAGGTCATAGATCGTTACCACTAGATGCGCAGCGCGACAGAACGTAGACGCGTGTCGGTGTAGGAGAAGTAGACGATCTTATTTGTCTCCTCCTCGTCCTCGTCACTGTTGCAGGTAGACGATCACGTTCGTCGTAGCCGTCAGCGCAGCAGTAGCATCAGCGCCTTCACGGAGTCCACACGTACGTGGAGAAACGTCGTGTGTTGGTGTGCTAGCACCGCGCGCGCGACAATGGTCTTGGCATGAGGTCTGCGAGGGGCGGTGGCGGCTAGGGTTGTCACGTGGTGGAATAATCAACCCCTAACCCTACCCCTCGTATTTATATAGGCGTACTAATGGGCTTTTAGGTCGTAGACCCGTTAGAATCCTAATTGCTTATGGATCAAATATCCACCTCTTGGGCATATTACCAACAATCTCCTACTTGCACTAGAGACAATCATCTAGTCAAGCTTTTCGATATTTCAACCTCTTAAGTGTGTGACCCTTTAGATTCATGTGCAGTCGGTTGTGAATGAAAACCGTTTCCAACCACAAATCGGTAGAGGTACCTAGCAGGACATACTGACTCCCGAATGTGTATAAAAATCATATAGGCCGAAACTATATACATTCACATGTTAATCTCTTTACCTCACGATACCAATCAAACTCAAAGCGAGATGTGTGCCATACTTTTGATAGATCGACCATTCACTCAATCAAATAGTGAACTCATTCCTTAACTAACTTTTAGTCACTGTGATTAACCTTTAATCACTTTGGTATGACCATGCACTTTCAAATCCAAATATCTCGAGGGGCCCAGAGATATCTCTCCTGTTATTAAGGAGGGGCAAATCTCATCTTGATTCACACACATCCTATTCTATGTTTTATTATGCATTTGAAGACTACTTTTATGACTACTCAGTTACGGTGTAGCATTTGGTAGTCTCAAAGTACACAACTACACATAGTGAGAAACAATAGCGCTCTCAGGTCTAAGGATCTAGCAGGTGTATCACTCAAGACCAACTGATGGCACATATGAAAATAACAATCCCATCATTGTCTCAGAGTGGGTCAATCCAACACCATGTTCATTAGCATGTGTTCACATTATTAATTTGATATCTCCATTTCTATGATCCGTGAAACGTGATCATTAATTAATACACGTGCTAGTCTGTGTGACATCATTATCTCATATAATAATATATACTAGGGATCATTTAGAGTAACATTACTATTAACAAAGATTTTCACGAACAAGTCACATACTTAATGATCAATGTAAATAATGATTACTCATATAATAATTTATTTAACAGTACATAAACATAGCTATGACACAAGTCTTCCACTACACAGTATGATCACTCATGTAAGTATCTAATACCCATAGATCTCGTGTGCTCATGCTTTGATTGTGGAAGAGGCTTTGTCAACGGATCTGCAACATTCAAATCCGTGTGCACCTTGCATATCTTCACATCACCTCGGTTGATGATCTCTTGAATGAGGTGATAGCGTCATAGTATATGTTTAGATCTTTTGTGTGATCTAGGCTCATTTTCCTGTGCAATGACTCCACTATTGTCACAATAGAGATCCACAGGACTGGATGCACTAGGAACAACACCCAACTCAGAAACAAATTTTCTTATCCAAATAGCTTCTTTTACACCTTCAGAAGCTGCAATATACTCTACCTCCATTGTTGAATTTGCTACTGTATCTTGCTTGGAACTTTTTCAGCTCACTACCCCTCCATTGAGGCAAAATAAAAAACCGAATTGCGATATAGAATCATCCTTATCAATTTAGAAGCTAACATCGGTGTAACCTTTTACAACGAGCTCTTCTTCACCTCCAAACACTAAGAACACATCTGTCGAAGTGTGGACTAGGACACTTCCCCCGGTACTACTAAGAAGTAGTCCGTGGAGGATCATATTCGGTTGGGGCACGAGTCAAGATCAGGAAAAAGAGGTGAACACCAAGAGTTTTACATGGTTCGGGCCGCCTGAGCGTAATACCCTACTCCATGGGGTGTGTGTCGATTGTTTGAGTATGAGTATGTATGTGATGACTTAAGATCAGTTGTACTTCCTACCGTGCAGTGCAATCCATTTTATATGTCAACGACTGGTTGTTACAGTGTGTGCCTGGCTTGACAGGTGGCCCTGACAGTAATAAACCGCCCTATACACGATCTGTTGTGTTAAGGGTACTTAATGGAGTCATAATGTGCCTTAACAGCAGCGTTACCGGTCTTCATAGCCCTCTGATCGTGTGTCATTGATACATCATTAATGACGCATTAACCAGGTCTTGTAACGGCCAATTGATAGCCCTTGAATGTCCACGCCGTTAGAGATCTCGCTGTCTTCCCGTTGCAGACTTAGGTCTGGGGTATTGACACGTGGAAGCTCTAGAGCTTCCCTCTACTGGGGGATAGGTCCGGTGCTACTAGACACGTGGCAGTGCTGGAGCTTCCCTGAGGAGGGAGGTAGGTCCGGCCCTATAGGACACGTGGCAGCACCAGAGCTACCCAAACGAGGAAGGCAGGTCCGGCTCTTCTGGACAAGTGGCAGCATCGGAGCCACCTTGTGAAGGGAAGCAGATCCAATACTTTGGGATGTGTATCCCCTTCGGACGTTTGCCACCTGAACATAGGAACTCCACAACTTTGTTTACGGTACCAAGGGGTACTCCGTACGCAGGGTACCGACAGTGGCCCTCGGGCCCACCTCATGGAGAGGTTATGCTACCGGAGGAGGGGCCATCATCAACTCATGCATTGTTGCTTCAAAGTCTTTTCCTGAGTGGTTGAGGCAACAAATCACACATATACCATCGCCATGTGGCACTTCTTGATATGGTGAGTGGGATCCTGGTGTGCAGATCTCACGCAATTGAAGGTCGCGTGTTCCCAATACGAACTTTTTATTGGTTCCCAGCGTAATCTTTGTGGCCCGGTCAGGCTGCCGCCCTCGGGCTTCCAACTTCTCATCATGACAACGGTTCGCCTGGTGCAATTTTTTTATCAAAGTGGACCCATGCCCCTTTGTCATTGATGAGGTTATTTGTGATTCGGGTCTGGATGTAGTTTCCATCCAAGCGTTGCGGAGGCTTACTAAAGTGAGAAAGTCTGCACGGGAAGAGAACTCCTTACGCTTTGATCTTGCGCTTAGAGCTCTCTACCCTTGCAAAACTTTTTCCACTTCTGCTCCACTTTGCGATGATGGAGTTAGGGCTTCCTCGCAGCAGGATCAAGAACAACAACGAGTTGTTGAGAGTCCGCACCTACATGGGGTGATCGAGTGATTCCTTCTCGAACTCGATCCGCTTCGGCAAGCTCCCCTTCAAGAAGTAAAGCACTGGTGATATCGTGTACTTCTTGGCGTTCGCCATGGTGGGGCTCATCCTGCCATTCTCCAGCTTCTTGCTAATTTTCCCAGACTTCTACGAATTGTAGCTACACCACCTCGACTCGCACTCCTTCTTGCTGGTGGCGACATTCGTCCACTTTCGCGAGATGTGGGTGGGTGTGCCGCCCTGCATCGAGCTCTTTCAGACCTTCTTCACGGTTCACACAACCGAGAAAGAGAACGAGTTACTCAGCTTCTACTACTTCGTGAAGCGCCACCCTTCAAGTACTTAAAGATGTTTCCTTCCGGGAAGTGGGATGGCTAGAAGAAGGATTGGGTGGTCGTCAGGGTGGATTGCCATGATAGGTTGTAGCTGTCTAACGGTCTTCCCACCACCGACATGGGAGGTGCTCCCGAAGCTGGCGGAAGGGTACAATCCGATCTTGACAAGGATATGGAGTTGCGTGGAAGGAAGGGTGACCCCTCTAATGGTGATTGCCAACTTCCTGACCAACCGTTGGGCTTCTCTAAAGAAGAGGGAATGGCATGCATGGGCATTCAGTGGAGAAATGGACCCATACCCAATTGATGTTAGCCTCGGGTCAAATTTGGATGAAAAGGATTTGAAGCTTCAGCTCCAAAAGTTGCACCATGGAGCCATCAATCCCAATGACCTGACACCTCCAGCGGAGTTCCTACCCCTGAACATAGTTTCAGAGTTCAAGAGGGAGCTTCAGAATAAGATGTTGGTGCTTTATGACATAGGCATTGTGGAGGGAAGAAGGAGCACTCCTCCAGCAGGGATCGTAATTTCCGGAGCTCCTTGTCCACATGAAGGCTCTAGACCTACACCAGTCAGTGGAAAAGGCAAAGGTCCTACAACTCCATCTTCCAAAGAGTCGGTCTCAAGCCGAGGCAAGGAGAAAGATCATGTTGTCACCTCGAGTCGCAAGCAGAAGTTGGCAAGAAGCGACAAGAGCTATGTGAGAGAGGCACCGAGAGAATCGACCCCTCAGCCTTGGTTGAAGTCTCTACTAGTTGTGCCTCCAGCTCCGACAAATCCTTCGGATCTAGTGTCCACAGAATGCGCTCGGTCTGGCAATTCGACTACAGTCCCGGTGCCAATGACAGGCTCTAGGTCCGGAGTAAATCCTCTAACGACAGAGGTACCAGGTGAGGCAGCGCCGATAGCTACCTCAACACCTGGTATGGAACTCGAAGCTTCTGCCATACCAACGGTAGCGGGCTCTGACTTCACGCGTCTGAAGAAAAAGATTCGTGCCGACTGGAGCGACAATGTCCCTAGGTAAGGCCCAGCTATTTAGCTTGTGTCTTGATTTTCTTTCTTGCTTTTCTTGGATTCTCCATCCTCTGTTTCCAGAGTATTGAGAGCTTCTGCTCCAGCTCCCGCCAGCGCCTCGGCCCCTAAAGCTGCAACGTAAGGAGCTTCCACTATGGAGATGGCTACTCATGTGGTTGAGGCAGTCGACGCTGCAGCTCCGGAGCCTACTAGCACCGAGGCGGCCTTAGCACCCATGGTCGGAGAAGAAGTCGCGGTGGCACTGAAGCAAGCTTCAACTGCTCCGGAGCCAGCACCAGAGGAACCAGCGACAGCACCAACTGCTCCGGAGCCAGCACCAGAGCATCGGTGCTAGTGCCGGAGCTTCGGAAGTTGCGGTTGAGGCTCCGATACCAGCTCCAGAGGTGACAATACCATCGTTGGAAGATCCAACTACGGGACCTTCTTCGCTTGCACCGATGGTTGAGGATCCAACAGCGGGACCCTCCTCCTTAGCCCTGGAGGTAGAAGATCCGGTTGCGGGACCTTCCTCACCCGCACTAGAGATGGATGAACTGCCAGAGATTGGCCTCGCCGACATTGAGCTATTGAGTCCATGCTCATGCCATGGGCTGCAACGACTGTCCCAGAAGACCCGGAGGAACCAGAGGACGGACCCCAAGCAGGCCTGGAGCCAATCCCTCTGGCGTTGTCGATTGACAATGCCTGCTCAAGCCTCCATCAACTCCTCCTCGCCTTTGACCAAGAGTGCAAGTCTCTAGAAGAAGAGCGCGCCATGCTGAGGCGTTGACACCAAAAGCTATACTCCGAGATGAAGCTGACGCAGTCCAGGCTCGCGAACCAGAAGGAATGGGTGGCATCAGAGAAGGCCCGACAATCGCGCTTGAACAGTGCGCTGGATGAACGAGAGGCTGCTATAAAGGCCCTTGACAAGAAGACCCAGGAGATCTACGAGCATGCTCAAAGGGCCCATGAGATGGCCGACAACCGCTCAGAGAGTCTTGAACCTTTGAGGGAAGATATCCTCAAGCGACGTGATGAACTTGACAATAAGGAGGCTAAACTCTAGGAGAAAGAAAATAAGATCCAGAAGAGGGAGTATGAACTCTCTCAGGAGCTGGGACGCGGTGAGCAAGACTTGGCTGACCGCGTGGAAGAATTCAAGTCCTGGTGAAACAAGAGAAGCACCGATTGTGGCTGGCAGAGGAAGGAGTCAGCAAAAGAGAAAGTGTTGTCTCTGCCAGGGAGGATGCAGTGAAGGCAAAGGAGAAGGACCTTGCGGACAGGAGAGGCCACATTCACCTCTGAGGGAAGAATATTGCCAACCAAGAGAAGCTGCTGGCTGAATGGATCCAACATCACACCAAGGAGGTCGAGCGTTTCTCGAAGGAGGGTTCTACGGACTCTCTTCGGCAAGGAGGTCGCTGGAGGAGCTTCGAAGTGCGAGAGAAATTGAGTCCCAGTAGGTCTGGGACTTCCTCGGTCGAGCGAATGAAGCTTTGGTACCTTTTAGATTAAGACTGGTCCGACCGGCTTATCTGGAGCCAAAGACGGACAAAGCCCTGGTGGTGCTTAACTCCGCCGGCATGAAGCTAGAAGTTCTGGGAGATGTGGTCGTCGACGAGATCAGGCCGAAGGGAAATCTATGGCTAGGAACGTCGCCGATTATGTGCTAATGTGCTTCAAAAGCCGAGACTCCTCAATGTATCTAGCTCCAGTATTGAAAGGACCCATCGCTAAAGAGGAGAAAGTTGTCAAGGCTAGCGTCCAAGAAGCCACCGAGAAAGTTGCTTCGTTCTTCGTGAGCAAATCCAGTAGATAGGACCTTTATCTTTGTACCTTCACCTTGTAAATCTCCAATTTTGAATAAATGAAATCCTTTCGAATTCCATTTTTGTGTCTTCAATGCATTGCCCTTTATCTTGTTGGCCCCCTGGTAGATGTGTTCAATTGCTTGAGGACATCTACCATGAGGATTTTGACAATGTCTTGAAAACTTGACTGCTCCAACTTGCAACCAATATGATAGCTCCGAGGTCCGAGTCTTGCTTCCGAAATCTCCAAGGACTCTATGTTACATCGACGGTGGGCCCCTAGGAGTTGTTGGAGCTTGTTTGCTTCACGGCAGCCACTGTCAACGCGTAAAACGTCGATGGAGGGCCCCTTGGGAGGTGTTAGAGCTTGATGCTTCGACGGTGCCCTTTGTCAACGCATAAAATGTCGACGGCGGGCCCCCTGGGAGTTGTCGGAGCTTGTTGCTTCGACAGCGCCCACTATCAATGCGCAAAACATTGATGGCGGGCCCCCTGGGTGGTGTCAAAACTTGTTTGCTTCAACAGCACCCACTGTCAATGCATAAAACGTCGATAACGGCCTCCCTCGGAAGTGTCGTAGCTTGTTTGCTTCGACAGCGCTCACTGTCAACGTGTAAAACATTGACGGTGGGCCCCCTAGGGTTGTCGGAGCTTATTGCTTTGGCAGCATCCACCATCGCCCATGCAGATTGATGTCCATTGTTCTTTTTTCCTACGCATAAAATACAAGAAAAGCAGTAAAACTCGTCCTCTTGTCTATAGCTCATTTGCGGCTTACTATCCTTTTTTGAACTTTAGATCCTAACAATTCACCGTGACAACACGAGTATACTTATTAAACTTCCTTAGATCTGAATGCTTTCTGGACCCGCCTTACTGAGACCCACCAGAATAGGTAGAGTGGTGTGCTTAGGGTGTTGGACCAGGCTAAGTCAATAGCGCACTTTGGACCTGTCATTGGCTTTGGTTTTCAGGCGAGTAGGCCATCTAGCAATACTAAGATCCGATGGAAGATTTACCAATAAAACTTATATATCACATGAATCTCTAGGACTAAATTTCAAATGGATTGCACAACATTGCTATAGACAAGAAGGTAAAAAATTGTGAAAATAATGAGGTTGCGCAAAATAAATGCACGTAGAGTCTGTTTGCACAAATGTATTTCATTATAGGTCCGAATAACAGGGGAGACAAGGACACACTTAAAGTACAAGACCAAATTAAGTGTGGTATTCATCTTGTTCTAACCCAGGGAAGATAAAGACACACCTAAAGTACAGGACCAAGTTAAGTGTGCTTTTTATCAAAGACCCTCCCGACTCTGTTCATAGACTGTATGAAATACATTTTACACAAATACAGACTCACCTCCATGTAACTAATGTAGAACTTACGAAGGTGCTCAATGTTCCATGGATTGGGAAGTGGTATCCCATCCTTTGTTGCCAAGCAGACGCATCCCGGATGGGAAACTTGGATAAATTGGAAGGGATGTTCCCAGCTAGGGGAAAGTTTGTTCATCCCTTCACGAGTAAGTATTATCCACTGCACCAGATCACCTTTCTCCAACTATCGGTTGCGCACATACCTTTGGTGATAGCGCTGGAGCGCATGGCGGTAGCGCGCATTTCGGACAACTGCTTGGCACCTTGCCTCGTCGACGAGGTCTAGGTCTTCACACTGGAGCTGGTCCTGCGTGGCCTTGTCTAAGGTCCGGACACAGAGAGAACCCATGGTGATCTCCGGAGGAAGGACTGTTTTAGCTTCATACACCAAGAAGAAGGGTGTCTCTCCTATTGCCCGGCTCGATGTTGTCCGACTCGCCCACAATGCAGACAGAAGCGCTCATAAGTGCGCGTCTTGAGTCCTTTGAGTATTTCCGCGTTTGCTCTCTCAGCTTGGACATTGCATGCTGGATGAGCTACTGAGGCGTAGCTGACTTGTATGCTGAGTTCTTTGCAGTACTCTTGGATAGCTGCGCTTGTGAATTGGGTTCCATTGTCAGTGATGACTCTATTCAGAACTCCAAACTTGTAGACAATGGACTTCAAGAATTTGATGGTTAATTGCTTGTTGATAGTCACAACTGGAGTTGCTTTAGGCCACTTTGTGAACTTGTCAATGGCAACATATAAAAACCGGTAACCTCCATCGACTTTTGGGAAATGTCCCAAAATGTCCATCCCTCACATAGCGAATGGCCACGTGGGAGGAATCATCTGCAGTGACTGTGCCGGTGTGTGAATCTGCTTTGCGTGGAGCTGGCACACTTCACACTTCTTGACCATCTCGATTGCATCCTAGAGTGATATCGGCCAGTCGAAACCATGCCGAAAGGCCTTACCGACCAGCGTGCGGGATGACGCGTGGTTCTCGCAGTCGCCTCCATGGATCTTTGCGAGGAGTTCGCAACCTTCTTCCCAGGAAATGCACCGCATTAGAATGGCCTTGGCACCACGTCGGTAGAGATCTCCTTCTACCAACATGTATCTTTTGGCCAATCTAAAAATCCGCTCAGCGGATACACCATCTTCAGGAAGGATGTTGTCTTTCAAGTAGTTTCAGACTTCCGAGATCCATGCATCCGAATTGACTTGAGGTTCTGGATCTTGCGCGCTTGGCTGCTCGGAGCTTCTTGTAGCACCTACGGTCCTTGGTGGACACCATGGTAACAGGGCCACTGGGACCGCCGACTTCCGGGTGCTGGTCTCGCCCCAATCACTCAGTTCGACAGGCTGAGCGGCAAGTGCTGGTAATCTCCTGACAAAAACCCCGTCGGGAACTTGAGCCCCGGTTGAAGCATTCATTGAGAGGTCATTAGCTTCAGCGTTGTTGAGACACCATGGCAGAGATCCAGGACATGGAAGTCCTTCTGCAACTTCTAGACTTCAAGTAGATAAGCAGCAAACTGGGGGTTATTACAACTGCATTCACCTTTGACTTGCTTGATGATGAGTTCTGAGTCACCCTTCACCAGGAGCTACCAGACGCCATATGATAGTGCCACCTTGAGTCTGAAGATGAGACCTTCATATTCTGCCATATTGTTGGTTGCCTTGAAGTCGAGGCGCACCATGTACTTGACCTTCTCCCCGGTTGGAGCAAGGAGAAGAATTCTAGCTCCAGCCCCCAGCTTCTGCATGGAGCCATCGAAGTATAGAGTCCCGTGAGGCTCAGTGAAGACCGAGACCTTAAGTTTTGGCTTCTGCTCGTCGAGGCCCCCTGGAGTTAATGAAGAAGGTGTCCACTCTGCCACGAAGTCAGCCAGCGCCTGACTCTTGGTTGCACGTCGAGGCAGGAATTCGAGGTTGAATTCTGCCAACTCCACTGCCCACTTGGCGATATTACCCGTAGAATTGGGATTATGTAAAATTGCTCGTAGTGGATAAGAGGTTACCACTGATATCTTGTGAGCTTGGAAGTAGTGACGAAGCTTCCTTAAGGCAATAAGGACTGCGTATAGCAGCTTATGCACCTCAATGTATTGAGTCTTGGCATCGTGAAGTACTTCGCTGATAGAGTACACTGGCTGCTGGATAGTTCAGACCCTCCTTGAGGGGTTCGAAGCTTCAACTTCATCAACCCAGATCCTACTGGAGGGGTCCGAACCTCCTTCTCCAGTTAATACTCCCACGATGAAGGAGGTTGATCCACAGACTCACCTTCAGGTAACTCCGGACCCTCCCGGTGTGGTCTAGGCTCCAGATTTCATGATGTTTCTAGTCTCTCCGCAACCAGAACCATGCTAACAACCTCCGTAGTTGCAGCAATATAAAGCAGAATAGGCTCACAAAGTTTTGGAGCTACCATGATTGGTAGTGTGGTGAGGAGTTGTTTCAGCTCTTGGAACGCCTTCTCTGCCTCTTCAGACCAATGGAATTGTCCAGACTTTCTCAAAAGTTTGAAGAAAGGTAATGCCCGCTCTGCCAATCTTGAGATGCACCGGTTGAGCGAAGCTATACACCTAGTAAGCTTCTGGACGTCCTTGATATGGGTTGGAGGCCGCATTTCTTCGATGGCTTTGATCTTGGCCGGATTTGCCTCAATTCCTCGGTGAGTCACCAAGAAACCAAGGAGCTTTCTGGAGCTAACCCCGAAGACACATTTGTCCGGGTTGAGCTTCGTGCGCGTGAGGCGCAGCTTGTCGAAGACGGCTTGAAGATTGTCCAGGAGTGAGTCCTAGTTCTTCACCTTGACAACGACGTCATCAACGTAGACTTCCACCAGGTCCCTAATCAGCTCCCCAAAAGTTTTGTGCATGGCTCGCACAAAAGTTGAGGCAACAATTTTAAGACCAAAAGGCATTGCAGTATAACATAAAACCCATCTACTGTGATAAAGGCAGTATGCTCTTAATCTTCCTTAGACATTGTAATTTGATGATATCTAGAATAAGCATCTAGGAAACAAAGTAGTTCACACCTGGGGTAGAATCCATTATCTGATCTATTCTTGGTAGTGGAAAAGGGTCTTTTGTGCATGCCTTACTCAGTGTGGTGTAGTCGATGCACATTCGAAGCTTCCCGCCAACCTTAGCCACAACGAATGGGTTTGCTGGCCACCGTGGATGGTGAACCTCCCGGATGAATCCAGCATCGAGCAGCTTTTTGACTTCTTGTCTGATGAAGTTCTACCACTCAACATATTTCTTACGGGGCTTCTTTTGTACAGGTTGTGCGTCGGGGTATATCTTCAGACGGTGCTCGATCACCTCCCTACGGATCCCAGGCATCTATGATGGTTTCCATGCAAACACGTCGACATTTGCCCAGAGCAAAGTGACAAGTGTGAGTTCCTATTTGTTGGTCAGACCTCCTGATACACGGGTGATCTTAGCGGCATCAGAACCGATTTGGACGACTTTGATGGGAATGTCGATGTCGCCGCTTGGTTGCACACGAGGTGCAGAGGATGAGCCGTGTTGACGCGAGCTCGGGGGTTGTTGAGCAGCTTGCTCCTTGTCGGTTCCTCTTCTTGCGCTGTTGCCAGTGCATGAAATTCTTCTAGCGTAGTAATTCCAGCAGTGCGATCCCCTCGGATCTGGGGGACGCCTGATGGAGTTGGCATCTTCAACACGAGGTTGCTGTAGTGGACCACGGCCATGAACCTATACAGAGTTGGCCTGCCTAGGATCGTGTTGAAGAGGAGATTGATGTGTGCCACATTAAATACCATCTTCTCGGACCTATAATTGTCTTGTGTCCCGAAGGTCACGGGTGGAGTAACAACCCCAAGAGGTGTGATAGCTATCGGACCTACTCCTGAGAATGGGCATGAGGGACGGAGGTCCGAGAGGTTGAGTTGGAGCTTCACGAAAGCTGCAAAGCTAAGGAGGTTGAGTGCCATGCCTCCATCCACCAGGACATAGTAGAGCTAGATATTGTTGATAGTCGTAGAGACCATCAGGGGCAATTGTGCAGCTCTAGTCATGTTCTTCAGACAGTCTGAAGCATCAAAGGTGATGGAAGTATCCATCCACTTCCGATGTGGCTCCGCCTTAGCAGTAGGAGCAGCAGTAGCCATCTCTCGGCGCATAGTCTTTAGGATGCATCTGGAGGTGATATCCCAGGACCCTCCATACATCATATGGAGAGTCTTCCGACGCTCATTGTTGGAGATGTTGGAGTCGTCGTCGACGGTGTTGTGGACCGCCTTTAACGCCTTTTTGGTGTCTTGGAAGCCTAGCTCCTGATCAGACGAAGCTTCATTGACTTTTTGCTTCCCTTCCCATTGGTTGAAAAGGGTCTTGTCTTGATGCTTGCTGTTGCATTCAGCAAGCCTCTTGACCTCTTGACAGTCTTCAAGATTGTGGGTTGTTGATTTGTGAATCGGACACCACATATTCTCACCGTCACTATCTTCTGACTATGGTCGAGGTCATTGGTCAGGGTGTGGCCCCCGGCCACCAGGAGATGCGGCAGCTACAGCGGTAGGTGCGCCAGCAAGTGATTTCTTCTTGCCACTTGACTTCTTCTTTTTTCCACTGCCAGAGGCAGTAGCTTCAATTTTGGAGGAGGATTTCTTTGCCTCCACGGCTGGTTTGGAGTGCATCTCATGGCCCTCCGCAACTTTGGCGCATTTGTAAGCTAGGGTGAAGAGTTCCGTGACGATGCTGACATTCTTAGGTGCTAGCTTCTCCAGCATTTTCTTGTTTCGAACCCCCTATCAAAATGCAATGACGACAGAAGCGTTGGAGATAGAAGAAAAGGTGTTCTGTATCTGAGAGAATCGTTGGATGAAGGATCACAATGACTCTATAAACTTCTGTTGTACGACGAACAGGTCCATCTCGATGTCAGGTCAGGTGTAAGAACTCCCGAAGTTGGCGGTGAACTGGCGACAAACTTCCGCCCAATTGTAGATGGAATCAGGCGGTAAGATCAAAAACGAGGACCTTGTAGTCCCATTTAGATCCATAGAGAAGTACTTGGCCATTATAGCCTCATTGCCTCCATCCCCGAGGATGGCAGTGGAGTAGATTTGAAGAAATTCGATGGGGTTGATAGTCCCGTCGTATTTTTCAGGCAAATGAGACCGGAACTTGGGTGGCCACTCGACCATGCGGAGCTGCATGGCAAGGGCCAAACAGCGGCCCCAACTTCAAGAGGAGAAGGGTTTTCTCGAGCAATTCGCCTCTCTCACGCTCGATGTTGACACAGCCGTCCTACAACATGTAACAGTGATCGAGCTCCGATCGGAGATCCTGAGTCAGGAGCCTCGTCACCATGTGAGTTCGGCGAACCCCGGAGGGTAGTTACATCACTTGCTAGGATGGTGCACGGTCTCCTAAGCTGCGATGGCTGAGTACCAAGTCTACCAGACAATGTCTTGTTCCGAGAAGGTGCCTACCCTGCAAGGGGCAGACCTTGGTTGCTGATCGCATTGGTTGCTACTGTGACCAGATGCTCAACATCAGCGCGCCACTGTTCTAGCATGGCGGGAGGAGCTCCCGGTGCTGGTGGATGTTGGAGTAGAGTCCGCGCTGCATTCAGCACGTTGTCCGGGTTGTTCGTCGATGCAGTGACCGATGCAAATAAACATTCCTGTTGTCCAGCGTTGGCTACTGGAGCAGGTGGTGGAAGTGGTGCGACGCCTGCCGGGACAACAACATTGGTTGGCTGCTGCACATTGGAGGGATTTCTCCCAGTAGGTTGCACAGCAGGTCCATTGGTTGAAGCAGCAGCGAAGTTCATCATCTTGAAATATTGAAAGTGCCCCTTCCTGGTGTGCGAAATGTCGAAGTTTGGACTAGGACACTTCCCCCAGTACTACTAAGAAGTAGTCCGCGGAGGTTCGTATTCAGTTGGGGCGCGAGTCAAGATCATGAACAAGAGGTGAACACCAAGAGTTTTACGTGGTTCGAGCCGCCTGAGCCTAATACCCTACTCCACGGGGTGTGTGTTGGTTGTTTATGAGTATGTATATGATGACTTGAGATCAGTTGTCCTTTCTACTGTGCAACGCAGCCCTTTTATATGCCAAGGATTGGCTGTTATAGTGTGTGCTGGCCCGCAGGTGGCCCTGGTAGTAATAAACCGCCCTATACACGATCTATTGTGTTAATAGTACTTAATGGAGTGATAACGTGCCTTAACAGCGGCGTTACCAATCTTCATAGTCCTCTGATCGTGCGTCATTAATACAACATTAATGGCATGTTAACCAGGTCATGTAACGGCCAATTGACCCTTGAATGTCCGAGCCGTCGCAGATCCTGCTGTCATCCCATTGCATACTTAGGTCCGGGGTAATGACACGTGGAAGCTTTAGAGCTTCCCTCTACTGGGGGATAGGTCCGGTGCTACTCGACACGTGGCAGTGTCGGAGCTTCAGGTCCGACTCTATAGGACACGTGGCAGCATCGGAGCTACCCAAACGAGGGAGGCAGGTCCAGCTCTTCTGGACACATGAATGCACCTGTAGGATCGAAGAGCACGGGAAAATCTACCAGAGGGGGGTGAATGGTAGATTAAAAAATCTTACGCAGCGGAAACAATAAAATCCCAACTCCTCCGGCAGAAAAATGATCTGTTAAAGAAATCGTGTGTGAGACTAATATAAACGTGTTTCACCGTGACAAAAGTGACAGATATCAGAGAGAATCAAGTCACAAAGACGACACAACAAGAATCACTCAAATCCGTCAAGAGAAACTCAAGTTACCATCGAAAGATCGAACAAAGGTCAATATGTCCTACCCGAGAAAAACAGTTATGGAATGCTGCAAAGAAACTCGTGTAGATCAGAAACCACAAACCCATTGACCGTGAACTTTTGAAAGGTTATAGATAATAAAGTTGTGAAGACAACCCAAAAAGAATCAAGACAATTGGATCTGTAAAACTCGAGTTATGATAAAACCACCGAAGAAAGGTAGTGCTGTGCAGAAACTCGACGAGAAAAAATTGTCTGGAACAAGTCGGACGAACAAGGCACAAAAGTTCCTTTCAACTACGAATTTTATTCAATAGAACACAAGAGGAACAGCCCCAAAGTCGTGTACCATGAGCTCTGGCCTCCCTTGCTTATATAACCAGCTCGAAAGCCAACTCAACTCAAATCAGGACACTAATACTTCTCCGTTCACGAATCGAAACTTTCCATAACTGCTTAGGACTCTTCTATACGAAGATAGAAGCAATCTTAAGACTTCCAAACACCTTAGGAATGTATCCCACATTCCTAAAACAACTCAAATTCGTGTCCCACACGAAATCCTATCATAACCAAGTCAAATCTTTCCATTTTTGAGTCGAACCCGACTCAACCGCAGCCTGAGTCCATAACCTAGTCGGTAGGACCTTTCCGACCAATTCTTTACGTCCACTCTCTTCATCACGTCTTGAAACCATGTAGCCACGTCCATGCACTCCTTGCACACGTGCAAACATCTTCCAACGACGTCCACGATACCTTCAAATGCATTGTTCTTGATTCAAACATGTTGCACGACCTCCTGATCAACTCAACCACAATTCCTCCCGAACTTGGTTGTTGAACCTCATCTTCTCCCTAAGACTAGTTCAATGGATCCGGTCACCAGCCATGTCTTGAACTCAAGAAACACCTGCACATGAACAAACAAACAATACTTCCGAGCACAAGTCCTCGACTTGACTCTCGTTAGTTCTGAAACTACAATATCTTACGTGAGCACTTCACATAAGCATATTGCAAACCATAGAAAAATGGTATCAACCATAACCACTAAAACACACCAAAAACTTAGCAAATGAATACTAAGAAATCTTTCCATCAATGTAAAGCAAGTACGAATCATTACAAGATAAAAGCAGGAACATTGCGATCAAGCTTCGAATCTTGCCAAAGCTAACTGGAGCTTGAGCCGGAGCTTACCAAAGCTAGTACAACCTAGCGCCGGAGCTTATCAAAGCTAGTACAAGCTAGCGCTGAAGCTTACCAAAGCTAGCAGGACCTAGCGCTGGAGCTAACCAAAGCTAGTCAAACCTAGAGCCGGAGCTAACCAAAGCTAGTCGGACCTAGAGCCAGAGCTAACCAAAGCTAGTCGGACCTAGACAAAAAAGTCAGACCTAACCAAAGCAAGTCGGACCTTACGTCGGACCTTGCCGGAGCTACCCAAAACAAGCCGGACCTATCGTCGGACCTTGCTAGAGCTCGGACCTAGAGTCGGACCTTGATGAAGCTCGGAGCTAGAGTCAGATCTTGCTAAAAAGATGTTATGGCAACATTCAAAACTTTTATTATCAAAGCCAATGTATTCAGCCCACATAGGTCTCACAATCTCCCCCTTGGTGAATGCATTGGCAACACCATTTAAAATCCGAACATTGGCATGAAAAGTTTTGAGAACAATTTCTCCCAATTTGTAAAACAGAAATAAAATGAGAACAAAAACAAATCCCCCCCCTCTGAGAAGAATCGTGCCAAAACAATTGTGAACATGTGATGTGTAATCAATTTCTCCCCCTTGCATACTTATCTCTTTTTAAGAATTTACATATTGTCTCTCCCCCTTTGACAATGTATTCAGCAAGGTTCAAAAGATAAATTTCAAATGTTATGAGCATATTATAACATATACATATAAACAAAGCTCATCCAAGTAATACTATCAAGTAACTTACACTATCACATCAATGAGATACATAAAGTAGTGTAAGCCATGCTAGAGATCAAATGTAATTTTCAATTTAAGCAAGTCATGATCTCACAAACTTAACTATTTCAACACCTGAAAGCATGACACTTGTTGCTACATTTTATTATTTTTCAAAGCATAAATTTGGATCATATGATATTTGCAAGAGATTATATGTGCATATGCCTTATTCTAACCAACCAAGCCAAGCCTATGTCATTTGATAATCAGAAGCTTAAGGACATGGTTTTAGTCATACACAACTTCTTCTGAGCTCATATCTAAGTGCAATGATAAGCCATCTCAAAAGAAGAAGTGTGATGCATGCATATTCTCTTGATCTTTTCTCAATTTATATCTGTTCATAAAAACTCAACATGTGAGTTGATTACTTGATTAATTCTTTATGATTAAAAGCACTTGTGAGCATGCAACAAGCTCAAAACAGCAAGAAAGTTCGACCATGACCATATTTAGTGTAAGTAATTATTCCAATTACTAGACATGGCAAAAACTACAAAATGTATAACACAATTAATGTAGTAAGAACTTTCAACATGTAAAAGGAATCACAAAGTCATATATGTATGAAATACTTTGCATATTATTTTAATTTCAGATTCACACATAGACTTCTCAAATATCAAAACTCCCCCTCAATGTAAGCCATGAGGATGCATAACCCCTATTTCACTATGAATGAAACAAAAACGAGTGAAATCCAAAGGTTTTCTAAAAATGTTAGCTAATTGTTGTTCGGTATCTACATGGTGAAGCACAATGTTTCCTTTTTCAACATTATCACGGAGAAAGTGATACCTAATGTAAATATGCTTAGTTCTAGAATGTTGCACGGGGTTTTTAGCAATGCAAATGGCACTAGTGTTATCACAAAACAGTGGAACACTATCTAGATCAACCCCATAGTCCTTAAGTGTTTGAACAATCCAAAGAATTTGTGAGCAAGCACTAGCAGTAGCTACATATTCAGATTCGGTTATGGACTGTGCAACTGAGTTTTGTTTTCTAGTGGACCAAGCAACTAGTGAATTACCAAGAAAATGACAAGCACCGGAAATACTTATCCTATCAATCCTACAACCTCCAAAATCAGCATCGGAAAAACCTTTCAAAGTAACAGTTGAGGAAGAAGGAAGAAAAATGTCAAATTCTTGAGTTCCATGTATGTACCTGAGAATCCTTTTGATGGCTTGACGATATGAAGCACGTGGGGAGGCTTGAAACCGTGCACAAAGACATACGTTGAATTGTATGTCCAGTCTTGATGTCGTGAGGTACAAAAGTGATCTGATCATGCTTCTATATTCTTTTTGATCTACGGGTTCACCATATTCATCAAGTTCAAGTGTTGTTGCTGTTCCCATTGGTGTCTGAAGAGGCTTGCTTTTGTCCATGTTGAAGCGCCTTAGGAGGTCTTTTGTATACTTAGTTTGATGCACAAAGGTACCCTCCTTTGTTTGCTTGATTTGCAGCCCCAAAAAGTACGTGAGTTCTCCCATCACACTCATCTCAAATTCTGAACTCATCATAGCTGAAAACTTGGACACAAGATCATGAGAAGCACAACCAAAGATAATATCATCCACATACACTTGAACAAATAATGAGTCATTGCCATGCTTAAGAACAAAAAGAGTTTTATCAACCTTGCCCATGGTAAACCCCTTGTCAAATAAGAATGTTTTTAACCTATCATACCATGATCTAGGGGCTTGTTTGAGACCGTACAAGGATTTGGACAGTTTGTAAACATGATTAGGAAAATCTGGATTTTCAAAACCCAGTGGTTGTTTGACATAAACCTCCTCATCTATGTAGCCATTAAGAAAAGCACTTTTAACATCCATTTGAAATAGCTTAAAACCTATAGATGCAGCAAAAGCAAACAAAATTCTTATGGCTTCTAATCTAGCAACAGGAGCAAAAGTTTCATCAAAATCTAGATCTTCAACTTGAGTGAAACCTTGAGCAACCAACCTAGTCTTATTCCTAACCACAACCCCATCCTCACTTTGTTTATTTTTAAACACCCATTTAGTTCCAATTAAAGTGTGACCTTGAGGTGGAGGTACAAGTTTCCAAACATTATTTCTTTCAAAATTTTCTGGCTCTTCTTGCATGGCAATAATCCATGATGCATTAGTGAGTCCGTGTGATGTATCTTTGGGTTCAAAAGAAGCAACAAAAGCAGAATGAGCATGAGAGTTTGGATCGCAAAACCTGGACCGTGTGACTCGTTCGTGCAAGCTTCCAATAATTTGTTGTGGGGGATGACTTTTGAAAACCCGGAGGGGAGTGGACACTTCACAAGCTTCTTCTTCTTCAAGTTAATCACAAATCGATGATTTTGTGACTTGAGGAGGATCTGGACCAACAATGGTGGTCGTCGATGCTGGCTGTGAATCATAATCAGGAGCTGCAACAATATCATTAGCTGTTGAATTTTCGGACAACAGCACCACTTCTTCCTCATCTTCAACGAAAATGCTCTCCCCCTGCGGATATGGATCCGGACCTGCAATGTTTGAGCTAGTACCTGTGCTAGCTTTATCAAAAGATACTTCACAAGTCTCCACAATTTTGTTAGTGTCAAGTAAAAGCACACGATAGCCTCTTGTATGAGATGGATAACCAAGAAACATGCCATCAATGGATCTAGGTTCAAATTTATCACGATTACCATGTTTCTTAACAAAGAATTTGCAACCAAAGACCCGAAAATGTGTAACATTGGGCCTATGTCCAAACCGGAGCTCATATGGTGTTTTACCTAGCTTAGCGCGCAAGAAAACATGATTTGAGACATAACAAGCAGTTGCAATCGCATCAGCCCAAAATTTCCTAGGAGTTTGATATTCATCAAGCATAGTCCTAGCCATCTCAACTAAGGTTCTGTTCTTTCTTTCTACAACACTGTTTTGTTGAGGTGCATATGGTGAAGAAAATTGATGATCTATTCCATTTCCAGCACAAAAGTGATCAAAAGAATGATTTTTAAATTTGGTTCCATTATCAATTCCAATTGCTTTTAAAGATCTTGGGTGATCAATTTTTATAATCTAAGAAATAAAGTTCTAAAGTGACTAAAAGCTTCATTCTTAGATGCCATAAAGTAAACCCAAGAGTATCTAGAATAATCATCAACAATCACAAGAACATACCATTTACCTCCGAAGGATTGAACACGTGAAGGTCCTACGGTGTCAAGGTGCAAAAGTTGACCCGGTTCAGTTGTCATGATCATTGTGAAAGGAGTATGTGAACCTACAACCATCTTAGCATGTATACAAGAAGAGCACACAATTTCTTTGTCCCCTTTAAGCTTAGGCAGCCCACGTATGCGATCAAGAGCACTAACATGCATTAGATGATCAAAGCCTATGTGACCAAGTCTACGATGCCAAAAATATAAGTCCTTTGAATCATTAGCAACTAGACACCTATGCTTAGAGGAAGACATATCAAAATCAGCTTTAAAAACTCTTCAAAACCGAGACATGTTAAAAATAAGCTCACTATTTGAATTTACAACTTTGCAGCAATTTTTAGTGAAAATAATTTCCAGATTTTCATCTAGTAGTTGTGAAATAGAGAACAAGTTGTGTTTCAAATTTTTAACAAGTGCCACATCCTTCAAAGTGTAGTGATTATTTACTCCAACTGAACCCTTAGCAATTATAGGAGTTGAAGAACTATCGTCAAAGGTAACATTCTCTACACGTGACACAAAAGAGAGGGAAGAGAACCATTCTTTGTTACCGGTCATGTGGAGTGAGCAACCTGAATCCACAATCCAAATGTTCTCCTTCCTCAAGCGTGTAACCTACATAGAAGCAAAATACATTGATGACTCAATACTGGGGTTAGTCAAACAGCATTTAGGAATCCAGTACTGAGTCACACGACGTCCAGCAGGAATAACACGCGAAAGCTAAGATAAAACAGCAGGTTTATGAGCCAAAGCTTGAGGATTTTTGTACCCAACTACTGACTTATTAGATGTCACATGTGTAGCACGAAACACAGTAGGTTTGGGAGCAAACTTTGCATGTTTTCGACTCAATACAGTAGGTTGCATGTTCCTATCATTCGGTTTAACATGTGCAGCAAATTTTGCATGAAAGTTATAAGATCTAGCAATCATTCTTTCTTTTTTCTGTTGTTTATCTAGTCTAAAACAAAAATCTATGACATGACCATCTCTATCACAGTAGGTACAGTGAAATTTAACTTTGTGTTCATGTCTAGATGAGCAAGCAACATTTTTATCTGAAACCGAATGAGACAACACTCCTGCGGATTTGAAAACCACTTCTTTTTGTTTAGGAACTGTTTTAATCAAACCACTTCCTAATGACTTTACAATTTTAGGTGGATGTACCTTTGCATGAGCATGAGAATCAAAACCTAAACCAGATTTATCATTACATGATTTAGAGGAATTCAGTAGCAAGTTCAGGTTTTTATTCCCATTATAAAACCGCTCTAGTGTCCTATTCATATCATCAAGTTTATTGGACAGATCAAGGCAATTTTCACATGAAGTTTTTCCTTTTAATTTGCAATTGGAACAATATTTAACTTCATGAGAACGTAAAGCTCTGCTCAATATAGAAATTTCATTCATAGCATCTTGTAGTTTCTTATCAAGATCATCACAAGTATAACAATGCAAATCAATTGTAGAACAACTAGCATTCTTCAAGTTTTTATTATTAAGTGCAGCAAGCTCTCTGTTCTTTTCAATTTCTAACTCAAGTTTATCAAGTGTGGAGGTGTGCGCACTTCTTAATGAGGATAATTGTTCATATATTAAATCGCATGAGGGACATGCATCATCACTAGGAATCAAAGTTTTTAAATGGTTGATTTCAGATTCTAGTGATTCAATTTTAGTAGCACTATCCCTAAGCTTTTTGTCCTTTTTCTTAACTATAATAGTGGTACGAGAAATAGCATCACACATTTCTTCGCAAGTATGACATACCTCTTCATTGTCGCTGGTGTGTTCAGCATCCTCCATACTTGATCTTGATTTGCCCGCCATGAAGCACAAGTTTGCAAAATCATCTTCATCTTCGTCACTTCCAATGTCCACATCGCTTGAGCCAAGTTCTTTAAGTGTGGTGATGAAGTTGTTTATCATCTTGTGTCCTATAGTACCCTTCTTTTTCTTGTTGGAGTTTTCAGATGTGGTCTTGAACTTGTTCTGTTTTTCCTCACGGGTAGAAGGACCTGGGAGATTAGAGCATTCTGTACGAAAGTGTCCTGTCTTACCACATTCAAAACAGCGCTGAGGTGTGGAGCTTCCTCTCCTTCTAGTTCTCACGTTTTGCAATGCTTTTGAGAATCTAGTAGAGATAAGTGCTAACTCCTCTTCTGGAAATTCCTCGATCTGCTCCAGGGTTAGCGGGGACAACAAAGCAAGAGTATTGCAAGATGATGATTGCCCGGAGCTAGGCATATCAAGAAACAAATACAAGAGACTTGTTGGGGTTCTTATGTGATATTATATCAATTCCATGAGTTTTTAACTTGGAATATAGCACATCTAAAGTAAGTGTACTCATGACAATAGATTCACGAATAGATGTGACTTTCATCTCCCAAATTGACATATCTAATGCACTTAACAATTGCTTAGCATTTTCAGCATCTGAAAAATTAACATTGACACTACGCAAGTTGCTGAGAATTTTATTAAAGCGAGCAAAAAGCTGATCAATAGACTCACCGGGTTGCATCTCGAAGCAAATGTATTCTTTCTTGAACATGTCTTGTCTTACCTCCTTGATCGTGTTGGATCCTTCGTGGTAGTCACAAAGTGCTTTCCACACATCGTATGCAGATCGAAGGTGTGCAACACGGTCGAAGTCGCTTTGAGTTAATCCTTGTATGATCAAGTTCCGAGCCTTGTTGTTGTTATCGACATCTCTCAGATTTGTAGCTTTAACTTGATAGTTTGACGACACTTTGTAAGGCTTGTATACATTCTCCCATATTGCGAAGCCTTGATCCTGGATGAAGGCTTCCATACGTGCCTTCTAAACCTGAAAATCAATACCACTAAACACACAAGGTTTGGCAGAGTATTTCTCCATGATGATTAGTCAAAAAACCCGTGCAAATTACAAAGATTAGAGCAACTTGGCTCTGATACCAATTGTAGGATCGAATAGCACGTGAAAAGCTACCATATGGGGGTGAATGGTAGATTAAAAATTCTTACGCAGCAGAAACAATAAAATCCCAACCCCTCCGGCAGAAAAACAATCTGTTAAAGAAATTGTGTGTGATACTAATCTAAACGTGTTTCACCATGACAAAAGTGATAGATATCAGAGATAATCAAGTCACGAAGACTACACAACAAGAATCACTCAAATCCGTCGAGAGGAACTCAAGTTACGATCGAAAGATCGAACAAAGGTCAATCTGTCCTACCCGAGAAAAACAGTTCTGGAATGCTGCACAGAAACTCGTATAGATCAGTAACCACAAATTCAATGACCATGAAATTTTAAAAGATGATAGATAATCAAGTTGTGAAGACAACCCAAAAAGAATCACGTCAATTGGATTTTTAAAACTCGAGTTATGATAAAACCACCAAAGAAAGGTAGTGCTGTGCAGAAACTCGACGAGAAAAACTTGTCTGGAACAAGTCGGACGAACAAGGCACAAAAGTTCCTTTAAACTACGAATTTTATTCAATAGAACACAAGAGGAACAGGCCCAAAGTCGTGTACCACGAGCTCTTGCCTCCCTTGCTTATATAACCAGCTCGAAAGCCAACTCAACTCAAATCAGGACTCTAATCCTACTCCGTTCACGAATCGAAACTTTTCATAACTGCTTAGGACTCTTCTATACGCAGATAGAAGCAATCTTAAGACTTTAAAACACCTTAGGAATGTAACCCACATTCCTAAAACAACTCAAATTCGTGTCCCACATGTCCTATCATAATCAAGTCAAATCTTTCCATATTTGAGTCAAATCCGACTCAGCCGCAGCCTGAGTCCATAACCTAGTCGGTTGGACCTTTCCGACCAATTCTTTACGTCCACATCTCTTCATCACGTCTCGGAACCATGTAGTCACGTCCATGAACTCCTTGCACATGTGCAAACATCTTCCAACGACGTCCACGATACCTTCATATGCATTGTTCTTGATTTAAACATGTTGTGCGACCTCCCGATCAACTCAACCACAATTCCTCTCCAACTTGGTTGTTGAACCTCATCTTCTCCCTAGGACTAGTCCAATGGATCCCGTCACCAGCCATGTCTTGAACTCAAGCAACACCTGCACATGAACAAACAAACAATACTTCTGAGCACAAGTCCTCGACTTGACTCTCGTTAGTTCTGAAACTACAACATCTTACGTGAGCACTTCACATAAGCATGTTGCAAACCATAGCAAAATGATATCAACCATAACCACCAAAACACACCAAAAACTTAGCAAATGAATGATAAGCAATCTTTCCATCAATGTAAAGCAAGTACGAATCATTGCAAGATAAAAGCAGGAACATTGCGATCAAGCTCCGAATCTTGCCAAAGTTACCGGAGCTTGAGCCGGAGCATACCAAAGCTAGTACAACCTAGCGCCGGAGCTTACGAAAGCTAGTACAACCTAGCACTGAAGCCTACCAAAGCTAGAAGGACCTAGCGCCGGAGCTAACCAAAGCTAGTCAATCCTAGAGCCTGAGCTAACCAAAGCTAGTCGAACCTAGAGCCAGAGCTAACCAAAGCTAGTCGGACCTAGACAAAAAAGTCGGACCTAACCAAAGCAAGTCGGCCCTTACGTCGGACCTTGCCGGAGCTACACAAAACAAGCTGGACCTATCATCAGACCTTGATGAAGCTCAGATCTAGAGTCGGACCTTGCTAAAAAGATGTTATGGCAACATTCAAAACTTTTATTATCAAAGACAATGTATTCAGCACACATAGGTCTCGCAGCACAGGATCCACCTTATGAAGGGAGGCAAATCCAATACTGCGGGATGTGTATCCCCTTTGAACGTCCGCCACCTGGGCATAGGAACTCTATCACTTTGTTTATGGTACCAAGGGGTGCTCGGTACATAGGGTAACGATAGCATCCTTAGTTCTTCTCATGTACTTAAGGATATTTTTGACAACTGTCCAATGAGCATGACCATAATCTGATTGATATCTGCTCGTGATGCTTAGAGCATAAGATACATCTAGGCGTGTACATAACATTACATACATGATGGATCCAATAGCCGAAGCATAATGAATCACTCTCATCCTATTTTGCTCATCAAGTTTCGAAGGACACTGACTCTTGCTTAGAGTAATGCCATGTGACATTAGCAAGAAACCTTTCCTGAAATCTTGCATATTGAACCGATTCAATATCTTGTCAATATATGTATCTTGGCTTAATCCAGTTAGCCTTTTAGATCTATCTCTATAGATCTTCATGCCCAAAATGTACGCTGCCTCTCCTAAATCCTTCATTGATAAACTTTTTCTTAATGAGGATTTAACATCATCAAGCATTAGAATGTCATTTCCGATCAATAATATGTCATCTACATATAGGACCAGAAATACATGTGCGCTCTCACTAAACTTCTTGTAAATACAAGGTTCTTCTACGTTCTTGATGAAACCAAACACTTTGACAACTTCATCAAAATGCAGATTCCAACTTCGAGATGCTTGCTTCAGTCCATAGATGGAATTATGAAGCTTGCATATTTTACTAGCATTTTTAGGATCGACAAAACCCTCAAGTTGTGTCATGTACACATCCCCAGTCAGACTTCCATTAAGAAAGGTTTTTTTGACATCCATTTTCCATATTTCATAATCAAAATATGCAGCAATTGCTAGGAGAATCCGAACAGATTTTAGCATTGCGGCGGGTGACAAAGTTTCATCATAATCAACAATTTGAATTTGTCTGAAACCTTTCGCCACCAATTGCGCTTTATAAATGTGAACATTTCCATCCATGTTAGTCTTTTTCTTGAAAATCAATTTACAGTCGATAGGTCTCACACCTTCGATTGGATCAACCAAGTTCCAAACTTGATTCTTGTGCATGGATTCATTTTTGGATTCCATGGTTCCAAGCCATTGATCAGAGTCGGGTCCCTTCATTGCTTTGGTCTAGGTTGTAGGCTCATTATTGTCCAACAATACCATGTCATGTTGCTCCGTGGTTAGAAGCCTTAACCTCTCAAACGCATGACGTGCCCTCGTAGACCTTCGTGGGGTTGGTGTTTCATCAACTGGTTGCAAAACATCTTGTACATCCTGTATAGGATCAGTGGATGCTGAAACATTTTTAGGTATTTCTTGAATTTCTTCAAGATGCACCTTGCTCCCACTAACTCCTTCTGAGAGAAACTCTTTCTCCAAGAAGACACCATTGCGAGTGATAAACACTTTACCCTCTATTTTGTTATAAAAATAATATCCTTTGGTTTCCCTAGGATATCCCCCGAAGAAGCATTTGTCTTATTTGAGAGTGAGTTTGTCTGATGTCAAACGTTTGACATAAGCATCACACCCTCAAACTTTGAGGAAAGACAATCTGAGACGTTTCCCGGTCCACATCTCATATGGTGTCTTCTTAACAGACTTAGTTGGGACTCTGTTTAGTGTAAAAGCAACAGTTTCAAGAGCATAACCCCAAATGGATAGTGGAAGATCTGCATGGATCATCATTGACCTAACCATGTCTAACAAGGTTCGGTTCCTCTGCTCGGACACCTCATTCCATTAAGGCGTTCTAGGTGGATCAACTGTGAAACAATTCCACATTGTTTTAAATGATCATAAAGTTCATGGCTGAAATATTCACCCCTACGATCAGATCATAGAAGTTTAATTGTCTTGCCCAACTGATTCTGTACTTCATTCTGAAAATTCTTTGAACTTTTCAAAGGATTCATACTTGTGCCTCATAGGTAGACACAACCATATCTACTAAAGTCACCGGTAAAAAGTAATGAAGTACTGGAAACCACCTCTGGCAATTGAACTTATTGGTCCACATACATCGGTATGTATAAGTCCCAACAAGTTAGCAACCCTCTCACTTTGATCGGTGAAAGGTGCTTTGGTCAGCTTTCCAAGCAAACAAGACACGCATGAAGTGATTCAAAATCAAATGAGCTTAGTAAACCATCTTTATAGAGTTTTCCAATGTGTTTCTCATTGATATGACCTAAGAAACAATGCCAAATAAAATTGGGATTCATATCATTTTGTCAAAATCTTTTGGTATTAATGTTATAGATTGTTTTAACCTCAAGATCAAGAACATATTATCCATTCACTAATGGACATTGAGCATAAAAAATATTATTATAATAAATGGAACAACATTTGTTCTTTATTGCAATCTCATAACCATCAACTTCTTATAAACATGAAGAAGAGATAAGGTTCTTACTCAAAGAAGGAATGCAATAACAATTATTCAATTCCAAAACTAATCCTGAGGGTAATGACAAGTGGTAGGTTGTTGACAACTACTAAGAAACACCAACAAATCATCCCCGGCAATGGAACCAGAAATGCTTGTTGACGTTTCTTACGTCACATATCATCTCTCAAAAGAGATGAGGTCCGCAAGTGCACAGAAACTATCGTATAGCATTTCACCCAAGAGTATTCCCAAGGGTATCATATTTATCCCAAAGGAAGGCAATGGAGGAAAGTAAACACTACTCTTATGATCAAGCTATGTGATACTAATCAATTATCAAGACAAGGGTAAGTTGATAATTTATGGGTAGTGTGACACACACCTAAGCAATCTATTCTAAAGGGTAGATGAGTCCGAATGGAGGTTAGACTAAGGATTGAGGAGTTGCTCCTACAATGCTTCTAATATACATATACATAGCCTAGGTTAGATACTAATGAGCATGTCAATGGTGAATCCTTATGCTAAGTTGTTCAACACATCGGGCACGGGTTTACCCCTAGCAATACTAGAACAACTCCCGTCAAGAGTCTGTGGCATAGCCGAACATGGAGGATTACAAAGGACAGATAGGGTTGTCACCACCTACTGCCTACCTCTTCAATTCGTGGGTCTACGAGACATCCAACACGACTTAACTATCCTAGCACCATTCTAGCATATTAAGTAAATATCTTAGGAGTTGCAGCACAAGCCATCCTAAGGCAATGACTAACCTAAACATCATTGAACCAATGTTGAAATATAGCATGAGTCATTCATATTAACATGACCATATCATAGCTAATTAGACTATAGTGGGGGTTTATAGTGTTTATGATGATAGTATAATGACATTAGAGCATGATCATAAAGACTATACCTACCACATACATGGAATCCACAATCAAACAAGAAATGCTTCATCCAAGTATATGAATAAGAGAAGACTAAACATAATATCTTTACTATGCATAAAGTCACAAATATAAGAAAAGATACATGAGCCATACCTTTCCCAATTTGGACTTGGGACTAGAGGCTCTCCTCCCTATAGCCTAACTCCACTAAGGACTAAGAGAACTAGTGTATACAATAGAACGATGCTAAACTGGTGTGTGTTGAAGTGAGAGGTGAGAGGTCCTATTTATAGCTTGGAGAAGGGTCGTATCCCGCCACCAAAAGCGCGTGAATCAGTCTTCATAGCGACCAGGGCACCACAGGGAGTCAACATGTGGAAGCTGGCCGAGTTTGGCGCCTGGAAGGGTTCGGCTGAACCCCCTAGTCGTCCGAACAGAAAGTTGGACCATTTCCTCTGTGCTTCCTCGAGGTGACTTCCAGGTGGATCTCTTTGACTGATATTGGTGTTACACCATTGGATGGCCTCCGATACTTCTGTTTGTGGGCCATTTGATCCATGTGGAGCCACATGTCGTTGCTTGATTGGCTGGAATGATATTTTATAGGATACATCCCCTTGTTTCACTTCAATTCTGCATAAAATACCTACATGCACCAATTTCTCCAAGGACAAGTGGAAATAGGTTAAATGGAAAGGTGATGTGTGCAAGAAATGATATTTCCTTAACATAATTGAGTTATATTGACGGGTGAAATTGGTATATAACAGCCATCAACAAACTCCCCCAAGCTTATCCTTTGCTCGTCCTGAGCAAAGTCAAGACTTTGGGTTGATGATCAGGAGTTGCTACAATGTTCTACTTTTCAAAAGTATCATGTGCACAACAAAATACTCTACCTAGTATTGCAAAAATTGGCATGGTACTTCACCCATCTTAAGTCACTATGGGGCTTATGCCATCTCCTATTCATGGGTGATAGAACAACAAATGGAGCACACATACCCTAGAAATCAAGTCCACCCAAATTCCGGAAAGCTCAATTTAGATTATAAGTACCTCAATTTGATTCTCTTTAATCTCTCCTTTAAGTGTTGTGGAAATATGTCCTCACCAAGGCATTTTGCCTAAATTCATCCTACCACTAAATAAGGCTTATATGTGGAGCTTGGTAGGGAATATAGTAGGCATATTTGCGACACATAATATTGCTAAGTCAAAAAAGCAAGCCTTAGGAGAAATCAATTCAAAACTATTTGATTCAAGAGTTGTGCGTGTGTGATGGAATGGAGGTGGATGTGGATATTTGAGATGACTCCTTTTTGAGTGGACTCTCTTACTTTGCAGGGATGAAACATGACTACTTTTCTCTTCTTCTTCTTTTTCTTCTTTTTTTCTTCTTTTTTTCTCATGCTTTTGATGTAAGCACACATTTTTTGTAGCCATGTATTTTACTCCCTTTTATGCAATAAATTTGGAGAGAGTTCTAAGCATGAATGGTATGGACTTTCTCTTTTTATTGTGGAATGGTGGTATGATGGGAATTTGCTTAGTTCTAGTGTAGAAGTATAGCATGTGCAAGTGAAGTCTTGAATTCAAAAAGTAATAAATGAAATCTCACATAGGTCTATACTAGTTTGACAAAGCTCAATGTGAAGACAAATAGCATATGCATAATGTGTATCAATGTAATGTATCATATGGCTTTGGTAGGTATTTCTGATCAAATGAGAGTAACTTAAATCTTTTTAGAATTTTCCTGGAAATCTAAGTTTCACTTTCAAACTAGGAATAGCAGCCCTATCACTATATCATATCTCAAAACAACTAAGAATTGGATTAAGCTTTTGCTACCCACGATTTCTAAATCAAGGCAAAAGTAATTCTATCCAATGAAAGCAATATTTTGGAGAGTAGTAAGTTGTAAACTAGGGACTTCAGAAAATTAAAATAGAGCAACTATTCATCATTTCATCTATGTGAATTCCAAGACATTCTTACCGCACATCTTTTATTTTATTTTGAAAGAAAATCTACTCTACTTATTTTAAGTTTTTTTTATATGCAAGGTGGATGATGGGTGAGTGGAAAATTAATATGCAAGGGGTGTGATACAAGTTACCTCAAGTGGGGGTCCTCCCCCAAGCTTGTTCTTGTTCAAGGTCCGCGCTAGGGGCTGAAACCCTAACGAATGATGTAAGCCATGAGGTTGGCCTAACTTTGTTGCAGCATGGCTTTTGCATTGGAGGGTTGAGTGTCGATGTTGGATTGCCTTCCATGGGTTTCATGAGTGTGGTCGAGGAGAGTGTTGTCAATGTTGCTCATCCACACTTCAAGGTTTCCATAGGTTGGATGTACCTTGTCATTCCTTGGCTAAGGTAGTGATAACCCTTTGCACAAAGGCATGACGTGCACTCAATATATGTTGAGTGTGTTCCATCATTCTTTGGCTAAGGTGTATCATACCTTCCTGCCATAAAGGAATAACTTGTACCCCTCATGCATTGGGTGTGATCCTTCATTCCTTGGCTAAGGTAATGATACCCTTTAGCCAGAAAGGAGTGACATGTACACAACATGTCTTGAGTACATTCTGTTATTCTTTGGCTAAGGTACAACATACCTATAACCACAAAGGGATGACGTGCACTCGACATGGATTGAGCGTAATCCGTTGTTCCTTGGCTAAGGTATAAAATACCTTCTGCCCACATAGGAACAACTTGCACCCAATATACATTGGATGTGATGTTGTCATTCCTTGGTTAAGGTACATCATACCTTTTAGCCACAAAGGAATAACTTACACCCAATGATGGTGACAATTCTCTTGAGCTTGAACGAGTGCTTAGAATAGTTGAGAGCATAATGCTCTCATATATTCGTAGCAGCCCATTGGTTGCTCACGGAGGGTTTCCATGTCAAATCTCCAGCCTCGTATAGTTATGGTTGACCTTCGGGCTTAATTTTTGATAGGTAGCAACCATCCTAATTTACTCCTTGGCCAAGAGATATTGAAATGGAATCCTCTCAGGGTCTCTAACAATCGGATCTTTGGATTCCTGCATAGTTATTTTACTCCTGCAAACTTTCTCTCTATGATAGAGAGGGATGGTTAGCTCCCGATACTTGTACAAATGAATTTTTGGGTTAGGTAACCGAATATTCATTTGTACGCACGGGGAAGAACAAGACCAAAGATGCATTGGGTCCAATTTCCGGTGTATCCATGAACAATGTATGAATCATTGCTTGGAGTGGGGCTTTATGGATAAATCAAGTTGAACATTCTCTAAAGCTCCTGCTCATAACAATGGAAGTGATATACATACACTATGTGGATCCTTTCATCTTGTAGAATTTCTATCCATCATAGTTTCTTACAAGAGCAATTATTTATCATTTAGGTCATGACAACCCATTTAATGGGATGGCCAACGAGGACGCAAGTGCTCAACTTCAAGATAATTCAAGATGTACCTCAAGAAATGTCCGCTAGGCAACACCATTGCCTTTTGCGGAAGAATTTCAGCTTCCAATAGGAGCCAAAGACATCCATTCCCAAGCTTGGGGTGGATCCAAGAGTTCTTCTTGGTTTTGTCTCCATCATGGGGTGTATAGTTGGCTCTTCATCCAACACTCATGTTATGGGTTGGCCTCACCATTCCATGATCACATTCATGCTGGAGCTGAAGGAATCTTGTTCTCATTCATCATGGATGAGAATATGGTCTCCACTCAAGGGGTGGATTGAAGAATGCTCTAGTTCCCTTAGCTTGGCATGCACACCACTTAGCAAGGTGGACATACTAGCTATGGAACTACACCTCCCATTGAAGTATCATGATAGATCAAGTCAATGGAGAAGTGTTTGGAATATTCTAGGCCATGGATACTCACATGATTTGTGAAAATCCATGTCAAACATGGGCCACTTGGGAAATCATTTCCCAAAGACCCATGGCGATTCTTCCTTCCAAACACAACTCCAAAGGCTATCACCAACAAGGAGGTCAAGGGTGAAATCAAAGTCACCCTGCAATCAAGGAGGCTATGCGGATTTCAAGGGATTTAAGTTCAACTAGCATACTTTGAAGTATCTTGCCCATGGCCAATCAAGAAATCAAGACAACATGAAGCTCTTGTCCAAGGACAAGAAACTTAAAAGAGCATTCAAAATCCAAGATATCCCACAGTCACATAATGTTATACCCTCTACAAGATTCTCAATGTTATCCCCCTGAACATTTTTTATTTTTTGCCTAGGAATTTGAAATTTAGTGATCCATGCATGAATGAGTTCAAATCAAAATTATGGACATCACTATTCCTAGGTTGCTACATATCAATTCAACCATTAAGTCATTCCATAAGCATTACCTAGGCAAAAAATGTCTAAGTCAATTTTAGCAATGCTTATAAAATTATAGGTACTTGTTTAAATTTATTCTCAAGTAAGGTGACATTCCCTTTTTAAGAATCAAAAAGAGTAATGCCAACACTTACTCTCGTGGGGATGCATAAAATTTAATGATGAGAAGGTGTAAACCTTCCTTACCAATGTAAGCAAAATCATTCAATCCTTAATGCAATTCCAACATTGGAAAATTTTAAACTTGTACCTCAATTGAAGAGCAGTCTTGGTTGACGGTCATTGTGTGAGAAACTCACGACCAAGGATTTTGGTGTAGCCTTCATGTTCAAATGTCTGCTGCCAAGTTGAGGTTGGAGTTGAATGAGCTTCATCTTGTTCCTCCATTGGACCACCATCTTGAGCATTCCTCCACCATGAACTCAAAATGAGATCGATGGAGGGATATGCGCTTGATGGGGCATTCCAGCCTCTTCACAAAGTTTGTCATGGCTGCACTAATAATCAGGAATAAACAAAACAACTCGAAAACGGGTTACGTTATCTAAAAAACATGTTGTACCCTTTGTAAAATTGTTTTGCTCAACTTGAGCCAACTTGCAAATGCATTGAAATATTAAGGGAAATATTTTTGGTTTGAATTAGGTAGATGAATTCAAGTGGTTAGTCCCAAGGCTCATATCTAAATGAATTTATTTCCTAATTCAAAATTTTAGTTTTATGATGGTTGGAAATTTTACTTTCCAACATGCAAGTGTGAAAGTTCAAACATCCTAAATGCAAATGCAAAGATGATTTGTTGTCCAATCCCGGAGTTGAAGATGTGTACAACTTCTCTTGATTGACATACCAAATCTCATTTGGCACGTCAGTTGGACATGTGAACCATATGATGGTCCTAGCCTCTCTGTCACCTTGATGAAGACTTGTTGATGTAGTGACGACTTTTCCCTCTTGAAGATATTCTCTCATGAGCATGGTGAGGCTTGTTCTTATTTAGAGGTGTCACTTCGACCTTATTGATATTCCTTAGAGTTAACCCATACTTTGATCATGGATCAAAAGCTTCTTGGGCATGATGACATGTGGACTACACAATCAAACAAGAAACGCTTCATCCACAATGTCACTAGCCCTAGGTTGCACGGGCTTGGTCGAAGGGTAGGAATCACAACAAGTGATTGTGGGATATCTTGGATTTTGAATGCTCTTTTAAGTTTCTTGTCCTTGGACAGAAGCTTCATGTTGTCTTGACTTCTTGATTGTCCATGGACAAGATACTTCAAGGTATGCTAGTTGAACTTAAATCCCTTGAAATACACATAGCCTCCTTGATTGCAAGGGTGATGCTGATTTCACCCTTGACCTTGTTGTTGGTGATAGCCTTTGGAGTTCTGTTTGGAAGGAAGAATCCCCATGGGTCTTTGGGAAATGATTTCCCAAGTGGCCCATGTTTGACATGGATTTTCACAAATCATGTGAGTATCCATGGCTTAGAATATTCCGAACCCTTCTCCGTTGACTTGATCTATCATGATACTTCAATGGGAGGTGTAGTTCCATAGCTAGTATGTTCACCTTGCTAAGTGGTGTGCATGCCAAGCTAAGGGAACTAGAGCATTCTTCAACCCACCCCTTGAGTGGAGACCATATTCTCATCCATGATGAATGAGAATAGGATTCCTTCAGCTCCAGCATGAATGTGGTCATGGAATGGTGAGGTCAACCCATAACAAGAGTGTTGGATGAAGAGCCAACTATCCACCCCATGATGGAGGCAAAACCAAGAAGAACTCTTGGAGCCTCCCCCAAGCTTGGGAATGGATGTCTTTGGCTCCTATTGGAAGCTGAAATTATTCCGCGAAAGGCAATGGTGTTGCCTAGCAGACATTCCTTGAGGTACATCTTGAATCATCTTGCAGTTGAGTACTTGCATCCTCGTTGGTCATCCCATTAAATGGGTTATCCAACACTACCCAGTTTACACACAAAAGGACAAAACAAACAAGGGTAATCCTGTCTAATAACTATTAGTACCTATAGCTTAATCACAAGTGATAGCTATCCTTCACTTCCTTTGCCTTCCCCGACAATAGCACCAGAAATGCTTGTTGACAACTACTAAGAAACACCAACAAATCATCTCTGGCAACGGCGCCAGAAATGCTTGTTGACGTTTCTTACGTCACAGATCAACTCTCAAAAGAGATGAGGTATGCAAGCGCACAGAAGCTATCTGTAGCATTTCACCCAAGAGTATTCGCAAGGGTATCGTATTTATCCCAAAGGAAGGTAATGGAGTAAAGTAAACACTACTCTTATTATCAAGCTATGGGATACTAATCAATTATTAAGACAGGGGTAAGTTGATAATATATGGGTAGTGTGAAACACACCTAAGCAATCTATTCTAAAGGGTAGATGAGTCCTAATGGAGGTTAGACTAAGGATTGAGGAGTTGCTCCTAAAATGCTTCTAATATACATATACATAGCCTAGGTTAGATACAAATGAGCATGTCAATGGTGAATCCTTATGCTAAGTTGTTCAACACATCCGACACGGGTTTACCTCTAGCAATACTAGGACGACTCCCGCCAAGAGCCTGTGGTGTAATCGAACGTGGAAGATTACAAATGACGGATAGGGTTGTCATCACATACTGCCTACCTCTTCACACTACGTAAGAAAGGCTCATCCGAGACGTGACCTATTGAAGAAGGGAGATGAACAAATTGTGCGTCTCCGTCGTCGCGTCGCACATTACGTTGTCATCAGAGACGTGCGGCTGGCGCGTTGCCGATCATCCTAAGCGCGAGATATGCATAAAGGAAGTGTGTCTCCTTTTTCTATGTCATAACAGACGTCCTTTACAGGATCATTGGAGACGTGGGTCGGCTCGTCACCCATCAGGATACATGTTTGACAAGCACTAACAAAGTTCATCGTAGATTTATTGAATTATCCGAGACGTGCTTTATTGTAGCTCGTCGCAGATTTGTTTATTGATCTAAGACGGCCTTTATGGAAGCTCGTCTTTTTTATGTAGGTAATACGAGGCGTTCTCTGTTGCAGCTCGTCACAGATTGTTTACAGGCAGGGTCTCCTATTAGGTGCCTCCCACCCCTGATTATCCTTATTGTCGGCTGCATCCTGGAGCTAGCCAGGATTTGGCAGCCGCATTGCCAGTGTCAACAACGTACACATACATGAACATATATATAGCCAAAAAGATCACACCTTAAATTATATTGATCAATCAAATATTAACAAAGTTTCAATCGTAGTTATCAAGTATACTAATTACACAACAAAGATTGTTCATCCTGATTACAATGTAACTAATTACACACATTATAATTATCATCATCTAATCATGTATACCGTAATAAAAATTCTCCCAATCAATGACTTCATTAACGATGAACCTTCATAGCCTCTAATGCTCCGACTGAGACATCCGCAAATTCAATAAAATCACTGAAATCATATAAAACATTATCAAATTGCAGTCACATTCGCTTAACCAGTCACATAAGGCAGCAAATATCTATTAGTGAATGGAGAATCGAGCTTACTTGTAGCACAGGCAGTTGGTGAGCATCTGTAAAGCATCAACAGAGAAATTTTTCTCATGGTAAAGGACATGGTAGTGAGCTAGTGTGTTTGTCCCCTGAAAAACAAACAATTTACATTCCACTGATGCATTTATAGTCTGATATAAAAAAACTCATGAGAGAAACACCAATTATCGCATAGGTATACCTTGATTCCAGCATGGCTGCAAATGAAGAAATCAAACTCACTAGGATGGCAAATGCTAGTGTCGACCACAATTTCTGCAGTTTCAAGGGTTTGCAAATCAGAATTCATTATATACATTGATAGTCAAAACAAATACATTACTTCTGCATTGGACATAAACAAGGAAGATGAATGTATACTGTAATAAAAATTCTCCCTTTGGATCAATGACTTCATTAACGATGAGCCTTTATTGGACATCCTCAATTCAATAAAATCAGTGGAATGCACGCTCTCAGGGCAGGGTCGAGGCGGCGTGCTTTCTCCGGGGGCAGGGGACGAGGTGGTGACGTGCTCCGGGACGAGCTGGTATAGGCGCTGGAGTGGCGGTTCCTCAACACTCTGATGAAAGCAGGCCGACGTGCTCCGTGGACATAGAGAACATTTCTACTTATGTGAAGGTGGCGGCGTGCTCATACCAGTTATCGAGATCGGGGTCAAGGTGGCGGCGTGCTGAAGACGAAGGTCGGGGTTGACGGCGGGGTAGGGGTCGACGGCGGCAGCGCGACAATGGTGAAGAGCGAGTTGAGAAAGAGGGACGGCGACAGCGTGCTCAGGAGCTGCGGTTTGTAGGTCGAGAGAGCGCACGAGAGCTAAAATTTTTCGCCAAAGTGTTGGGAGAGAGCGCGAAAATTTTCACCCCAGCGCGTGCGAGAGCTAAAAATTGGTCAACAATTGGAGACGGACGTATATAACGCACGTCTTGCATTAGCTCATCTGACATGGGCGTCAAGAATCGGAGACGGGCGTATATAACACCCATCTTGCACTATTTTGTCGGTAGAACGGGCATCTAATATGCGAAAGATGTGCAACGGTGTGCTGAAGCCAGGAACAACTTTGGCATATTGGATGCTGGCCAACTGTAACTGTGTGCAATGCCTTATATGATCGTTGCAACGCGCTTAGCTTTTCATGGTGAGACAAAAGATCTTCGGCACACATCGGAGACACACCAGCATAAGGATCGTCTCGCATTACCTATCGGAGACCCACCAGCGTAAGGCGCGTCTCGCAATACCTTGGTTGTTGAACGGGCATGCAGCATGCGAAAAATGGGTGTGACGCCATCTTTCGCATGCTGGCATGTCCAATGGTCAACTATGCGCAATGCCTTATATGATCGTTGCAACACGCTCAACTTTCCGTGGTGGGACAAAAGATCTTTAGCATGAATCGAAGAACTACCCTGGTAAAGCCCGCCTCGCATTATCTCATCTCCCACGGGCCTTAATACCGCGCGTCACTCATTTGCCCGTCTCTCATGTGCTCATCTCCCTATTGCCACTCGCACGACATTGTGAGCGTCCATTGCCACTCGCGCGCATAGTTAACATCGTGAGCATCCATTGCAGGGATACAAACGCAATGACATTGCAATTAAGGGATGTAACTGGAATTTAGGGATAAACAAACACAGTGACATTGAAATTCAGAGATAATTTCATAGTTCATACACATTCCGTGCCCTCTAAATAATACATTTTGATTCTAAACCTATCCCTATAAAGCTCTCATCGATCCATCTAAATTGTACCATCCAGCTTGCTCCCGAACACGTCTATTATAGTCCCCTGGATCCTGAAAATATTGGCATTCTTTAAATAAACAAATGTCGAATGAGGAATGAATAACCTACATTGGTCACTAACACAAAGTGTCTAACCTTGATAAGTAGATTATAGCAATTATTTTCAACATCGGGCGCATTTGGCTGATGAAGCAAATGTTGAGCTTCAAGTAGTATAGTTTTGATTGTAAAACCAGTCCACCACCCCTACGAAATATCAATTTAAGCAACATAAGAAACCAGATCAAATAAGTTCGGCAATAATTACTAATTACATGAGAAAAATAAGTCTATCTTACAGTCTCTTGATCAAGAATCCCAATGCAGAGTGCTCCTAAGCGATGGACATTTGGGTGGAAGAAACCACATGGAAAGGCGCATCTTGGAGGCATCAACGGATAGTCCTCCGAGAAGGAGATTGTCAGGGGGTAGTAACCACCTTCCCAGTCAGTCCACAAAGAAAATTCATTAATAAGAGGACGATGGTTAAACTCATATGATTGTGTTTGTTCTTCATGACTTACCCCTTCTATACCGGGGATGATGCACTACCACTTCAATAAATCTCCCGATTCAGGCTTCGCAGAGAAACCCTACGCAAAGAAATTGAAAATACTAAAAATAAACAGTTAAGTTCATCAGTTCATTGCAGAGCTACATATATACAACCATGCGACTGGTGCCATATGTACGTACATGGGGATGGTTCTTGCGCCACGCCAAGCGCTCCTCCTTCAGTCGGCTACGCGCCAAGCCGATATCTAACTCAACCATGAATAGTGATGACGACAACGAGGACAGCGACGATGATGTCGATGGTGATGGCGAACAGAGGTGGCAGTTGCACTGGAGTTGGTCGATTAGTAAAGAAGCGTTGGTCTTAGTAAAGGAGCATCGGAGGTGAAGAGACGAGTGTAGGAGACTAAAGTGAGATGCGTTGTAGACTAAAGTGAGACATGCTATATGAAAGCGCGTCTTCCATTGTTGAAAGAGAGACGCGCAACACAAGGACTGCGGAGAAATTAATTTCAGCAACGATGGTGCAGAGACACGTGCGACCGGCGTGCTCGACCTTTCATTTCCCCGAGGCAGTATCGATGTGTCCCATCATTCCATCAATGCGCGAGAAATCAATCACTCCACCGCTGACTCCGCGTAGACCTTATTTAAGATGTGACATCACCCGCCAGTTCTCCACAAGCGCGCCACTCATTTTGAATCTGTTTCTTCTTCTTCGTCTTCTCCGCGCTGACGACCCACCACCACCATGGACGACCTTCCGCCGCCAAGCCCGTCGAGGGAGCCACCGTTCAAGAAGTTGTGTTGTAGCTCCGAGAGGTTCAACACCGAGCAGCGCCTCCTTATGGCGCAAGAGGCGTACAACAATACATCTCGCGCCATGAGTTCCTTAGGTCTGGGTACCCTTCCACAGTTTATTGGAATGGGTACCATCGGCCACTACCTCTTCACCCTCACGGGGGTGGCCAATCATCTCGACATTTTGTTCGAGAGGATGGCCCAGGTGCTCGGTGCCGAGGGCCGCAAAAACCTGGTGGAGGCGACAGAGAGCAATCTCGGTCTCGGGGTTGCACCGCTGGTGCAGCCGGCCCAGCCTCCTGTTGCACCGGCGCCGGAGGCGCTGCCGCCGGAGGAGGAGGAGGAGGATTTAGTTTTTCTTTGTTGTTTTTAGTTGCTTATATTTTTTTCTTGTGTCTTGTAATATATTGTGTTAATGAATGAAATCTATCTTTGTTCATCTATTTGATTGAATATTATCTTATATGTTCAACAACTGTGTGAATGAATATATTATAAAATGTTGGCCACTGTGTGAATGAATAATGTGTGGTGTGTTCATCGTGTTCCTCAGGAATCATAAGGAAGGATTTGATTATTTTCTGGACAAGTGAATGATTTTGTTATCAAGTGAATGTGCTCTAAGTTTAGTGATTTGTTACATCAACAGTGAACTGAAGCAAAATGGAGAAAATCATAAAGCTAAAGGAGACGTGGTTGATAGGAGACGCGCTTTACGTAAGAGTGTGTCTCCCTTATTAATTTGTGTGATGAATATTTTGTGTGTTCTGTGAATGAATGAATTAATCGTTCAGCGATGAGTTCATGTTTGTCTGTAAGCGAAGACAAAGGAGACGTGTTTTCTGTAAAGTACGTCTCATTTCTTTTGCTAATAGGAGATGATCTTTGTTAGAAGTGTGTCTCCCATTCGTCAGAGAGAAGGCGCATCTCGGATACCTACTTAACTAAGACGTGTTGTATTGTAACGTGTCTCCTTGAACATTCAGCCGAGCCATGTCAGGTCCTCGTTGAAGCGGGCTCGTCTCGCTTAACCTTATTAGAGACGTTTGCCTTTAAGCGTGTGCCCATCTTCGTCTCCTATTTGGGTTTCTTACGTAGTGTCAATCCGTGGGTCTACGAGACATCCAACGCTACTTAACTATCCTAGCACCATGCTAGCATATTAAGTAAATACCTTAGGAGCTGCAGCACAAGCCATCATAAGGCAATGACTAACCTAAACATCGTTGAACCAATGTTGAAACATAGCATGAGTCATTCATATTAACATGATCATATCATAGCCAATTAGACTATAGCGGGGATTTATAGTGTTTATGATGATAATATAATGACATTAGAGCATGATCATAAAGACTATACCTACCACATACATGGAATCCACAATCAAACAAGAAACGCTTCATCCAAGTATATGAATAAGAGAAGACTAAACATAATATCTTTATTATGCATAAAAGTCACAAATATAAGAAAAGATACATGAGCCATACATTTCCCAATTTGGACTTGGGACTAGAGGCTCTCCTCCCTATAGACTAACTCCACTAAGGACTAAGAGAACTAGTGTATACAATAGAATGATGCTCAAGTGGTGTGTGTTGAAGTGAGGGCTGAGGGGTTCTATTTATAGCTTGGAGAAGGGTCGGTTCCCACCACCAAAAGCGCGCGAATCAGTCTTCATCGTGATCAGGGCACCACAGGGAGTCGACACGTGGAAGCTGACCAAGTTTGGCGCCAAAAAGGGTTCGGCCAAACCCCCTAGTCGGCCGAACGGAAAGTTGGATCATTTTTTGTGTGCTTCCTCGAGGTGACTTCCAGGTAGGTCCCTTTGACTGATATTGGTGCGACACTATTGGATGGCCTCGGATACTTCTGTTTGTGGGCCATTTGATCCATGTGATGCCACATGTCGTCACTTGATTGGCTGGAATGATATTTTATTGGATCCATTCCCTTGTTTTACTTCAATTCTGCATAAAATACCTGCATGCACCAATTTCTCCAAGGACAAGTGGAAATAGGTTAAATAGAAAGGTGATGTGTGAAAGAAATGATATTTCCTTCACATAATAGAGTTATATTGACGGCTGAAATTGGTATATAACATCCGTCAACATAGGTCCCGACAGCTATGCCCGCAACTTTTGCTCCATTGTCGACACGAACACCCAACTCACCTTTTGTAAATCTTTTAGTCTTACTTAGACCCTGCAATGATTTACAAGTGTGAATCATTGATCTAGTATCAAATACCCATGATTCACTAGAAGATAATGCAATATTAATTTCTATAACATTTATACCTGAAGCGGAAGTCTCACTTCCCTTCTTCTTCTTTAGATCCTCCAAGTACTTCTTGCAGTTCCTAGACAAATGCCTCTTAGCATGATAGTGAAGCATTCATTATTAAGAGAAGGGCCAGATTTGCCCTTTGGCTTAGACTTTGAGCTTGATGGCTCATCGGGAACATTTCCCTTAATTTTTCCATTAGAATGTGTCACACGCTTCCTCTTTTTATTCTCCTTTTGTACCATCATCATATGAGTGACGTTTTTCTTAATGCTTTCTTCAGCTATTTTAATCATCCCATGCAATTCAGCCAAAGTTTTTTCCATGCCATTCATTTGAAAATTCAATATAAATGGCTCGTGGCTCAGTGCAGCGACTGGAGAACAATGTTAATAGCCAGATCATCCTTGAGTTCAGAACCAAGTTTTCCCAAAGTATAAATGTAACCAATCATTTTGATTACATGAGGGCTGACCGGGCTACCCTTCGCCAGCTTGCATGAGAACAAAGACTTTGAGATGTTGTATCTTCCAGCTCTAGCTTGATTCTCAAACATTCCATGCAGTCCCTCAATCATAGAATAATCATTTGTATGTTCATACTATTTTTGCAGATCAGGGGGCATAGTGGCAAACATGAGATAGCTTAAATTAAGCGCATCATCACAGTGCTTCGTATAAGCTCTATGTGCCGCAAAATTTGCATCAGCTGGGAGGTCATCAGCGTATGGCTGCAGAAGAACACACTTGGTTTTTGGTTGCCTAGGAACGATTCTCAGGTTGCGGTACCAATCGATAAAGTTAGCTCCATTGAGCTTTTACTTTTCAAGCATTGATCAAAAATTGAAACCGGAATTGTTACTAGCAGACATGACCTACAATAGAAAATAAATACTCAAGGTTTTAACGTAATGTTATGTACCAATCTTCTATTAACAGTTTAATAAAAGACATCATCACTATTTGATCATCGTCTTCCCTCTAACGATATATAGTGGTTCAAGATCCATATTCGCTAATTCCTAGTAAGCTTTGGCTTCACTGCTAAGAAATTAGTGACATAGGTAAACAACAATTGTTAATCATATCTCTATATAACTCTTGTTTGTTGGGTGACATCTAATGCACCGGCTCCCAACTCTATGCCATAAAGCCCAAAACCGTTTTGATAGCTTTGTTGAGTAAACCAACACTATGCATATGAATGTCCAAAACCCTATGCATTATGATAAATGATGGTATTTTGCTTTGGCAAACTTACCACACAACGATCAAAACAACATAGGTGCAGCTATTGCCAAATGGCATGAGATACTCAACTTTTGCGAGGAAAGCTATTCAATCATGACAAAACATCCACCATACGAAAAGCATAAAAAGAATAGTAGGAAATAAATAACACAAGCATATGATCATATCACATTATGAATAGTATGACTTTTAGAATCATAGTGGTCTCCATCGCCATGGCTCCATCATGATCTAAGCTGTCGTGCCTCTCTTCTTGTGGCGATCACCATCTTCACCACGCTTGAAGACATCTTCATGAACATAAAAGAAGCTAATATATCTAATAGTTATCAAATAAATTATATGAGAGATAAAGCATCACAGGTCGACACGCATGTTGTTATACAATTATGTGACAACCTCAACCTTCACTACCCTGTTTTCACACAAAAGGAGAAAACAAACAAGAGTAATCATGTCTAATAACTATTAGTACCTATAGCTTAATCACAAGTGATAGCTATCCTTCACTTCCTTTGCCTTTCCCGATAACGGAGCCAGAAATGCTCGTTGACAACTACTAAGAAACACCAACAAATCATCTCCGGCAACGGCGCCAGAATGCTTGTTGATGTTTCTTACGTCACAGATCATCTCTCACAAGAGATGAGGTCCACAAGCGCATTGAAACTATCGTGTAGCATTTTACCAAAGACTATTCCAAGAATATCGTATTTATTCCAAAGGAAGGCAATGGAGTAAAATAAACACTACTCTTATGACCAAGCTATGGGATACTAATCTCATTAGTATACAATGACATAGGTCAGCCATTCATCCCATTAAATGGGTTAGCCAATCCAAGATAAAATTGACACAGGTCGACATGCAGGTATTTATATAGACGTACTAATGGACTTTAGATCGCAGACCCATTAGTATCTTAATTGCTTATGAATTAAATATTCAACAGGCCTCAACTCGAATTGTTATGATTGTCTCTTGAGCATATCACCAATATTTTTTTACTTCCGTTGATCCAAAAGACATCATATAATGACACGGTCTACCAATTGAACTAGTGATTTATATAGTTATATATAGTACCTTAAACCAAAAGGAGTATATATTAGCTAAGTATATATCATAGTGAATCACTGTATCTAGTGGAATTCATTGAAGAAAAAGGGTGACTTGTTGCCTTGTAAATAATAATTTGCACCAGAAGAAGAATTTCACTATAGGTATCTAATAACAACATTTAAAATACAATTATAACAATAATATTTTTTGACAAAAACAGCAGGAAAGCCCTGCTGTGATGATATATTAAAGAAAAAGAAGCATTGTACAGTCTGTTTACATGAATAACAAGTATAAAAAAATAAAGCGTCTTACAAAAATAAATGACCAAGATAACTAATAATCAATGGTAAGGTCCTCACCCATGCGTCTAGAACTAGCTTATCAATCTCTTTGAACCTAGTGGCTTGTAATACGCACTCAGAATGACCAAATTTTTGCAAGATCTCATTAAAGGGTTAGCTCTCAAAAATTTTATCATTTCTGCTTTTCCATATCACCCAACAAGCAATAATCAAAATATCCATGAAGAACTTATTCTTGAAGAAGTGTTTTGCTTCCATAATCATGTCAGGAAGGGGGAGTTGCAGATTCCAAATGATATGAATCAGAGCCAAAGCTTCTTACTAAAATCACATTTAAAGAAAAAAATGGATAGTTGTTTCTTTAACACATCGTGAACAAAGAGCACAACTGTAATAACCATTATCCACTGTCATGCTTTTTCTTCTCAATATATTTCTCGTGTTGATCCAGTCCATGAAAAGCAAGCAGAACACCTTTTAATTTATTGTTACATTTGGACAACAGAATCTCCTTTAAGGGTCTTGCACTACGTAAGAAAGGCTCATTCGAGACGCGCCCGAACGAAGAAGGGAGTCGAATAAACCGTGTGTCTCCATCGTCGCGTCTCGCATTACGTTGTCATCAGAGACACGCAGTAGGCGCGTCGCCGATTAGACTAAGTGTGAGACACGCTCAAAGATAGTGCGTCTCCTTTCGTTTTAGTCATAACAGACGGGCTTTACGGGGTCATGGGAGACGTTCTCTGGGCGTGTCGCCCATCACGGTACATGCGAGAAACGCTCTAATACAGCGCATCACAGATTTGTTAGCTGATCTGAGACGCTCTTTATGTCAGCTTATCGCAGATTTGTTGGCTGATCTGAGACGTACTCTAGGAAGCGTGTCTCCTTTATTTAGGTGATCCAAGACGTCCTCTATTACAACGCGTCTCCTATTAGGTGCCTCCCAGTCCTGATTATCCTTGTTGTCGGCTGCATCCTGGAGCTAGCCAGGATTTTGCAGCCATATTGCCAGTGTCAGCAACATACACATATAAAAACATATGTATAGCCAAATGGAGATCACACGCATTGACCAATCAAATATTAACAAAGTGTCAATCATGGTTATCAAGTAACTATAGACACAGAGTTCCTTTGTTCATCCAGCGTAACAAGTAACTAATTACACAAAAGAATAACTCTCACCTAATCCTCCATTTGGTAATGAAATTCTCCCTTTGAACTAATGATTTCAGAAATGATAAACCTGCATAGTACGTCTCTAATTTGCTCGGGACTACGACCTTCAGTGTTTCTAAAGGCGGGTCCATAGTTCGGGACACGATAAAATGAGATTTAGCAAACGATCAGTAATAAAGTAAAATAACTGCACTTACACATACATTGCAATTAGGCTGCTCCCCAAATAAAACCATGTGTAAGCAGACATGGAAGCCGCACGTGTTGCCTAGAGGTTGTTGTGGAACGTCAAATGCAGTATGATGTTTCAGTTGTCGGTGTTTTCTTTTTACTTGTCCAAAAGTCCTAAACAAAAACATTCACAGTTAATCTAAAATTATCGTGCAAGGACGAAATAGTCAGAAGCTAAAGTGAACAAGGAACTTACTCGTTAATAACTGAAGAGATATCACTCCATGTACGGGTTGTTCGATCGCCAGTTTTTTCATCTCTTGGCCTTGAGGAGTCACAGTACCAGACTTGGTCGTACCTTGTAAAAATTGCTACAGTTACCTAATGGTTACCCAGGTTGAACAGTACGACCAGGAGCTCCTTATCACTGTGGTATTTCATTGTCTTCACAAAATATTGAACAACTTATTTTCGGTCGCTCGACGTTTGAATAAAAGTTCTCGCTGGTATTTGCGGGTCAAGATATGCAGGAGACATGTTTCCCGTATTATGACGAGTATGTTGTTGTTGGTGCCTACATGCAAAATGCCAAATTTGTTACATATAACACTTATATTGAGTATATGTATTGAAGAACCTAGTTTTTGAGGACTACAATGCGAAGCAACGTATTAGAGAGACATCCAACGCGTCGAGGTTGAAAAGGTCGTAGAGATCGGACCATGCAATGACAAAAGCGCCATCACCCGAGAGAAAGTATTTATCCTTCAATGCTACTAGTATGATATCACACTTTTTGTAATTTTTCATGTAGTATTGATGAAGTTGAACATAAGGTTTGTCAACTTGTTTGAGTGCGGCCGCAGTTAACATTGGCTTCCCCCTTTCAAACATTGGGTTTGAATGCGTCATAGCTTTTGGCATGCTCGGGTTAGTTTCCGACTCTTTCATTGGTTTCTTCCAACCTTCCTTCGACGATAATCGCCGCTGCGGCTGACTCTTGTTCTTGGCACATACATTCTTCGTCGGTGTCGGCGACTGATCAGGTGTAGGGTGCAAGGCACTTTGAGTGCGAGGTGGAGACCGACGCGACTGCTCTTCATCAAGTGCAGACTTCTGCGGCAGCTCTAGAGTTGGAGACAGACGCGACTTCTCTATAACCAGAGGCAACTGCTCTCCAATTGGAGACTTCTGCTGCTTCTCTATAACTAGAGGCAATGATAGCTCTGGAATTGGAGACAAATCCATGTGTTCTGTATTTGGATGCAGAAGCAGACATGCCTCAGGAGATATCGAAGCAGTCGACGCAGATGTTGCTGTTGCTATTGGGTCAACAACAATAAGGTTTCGTCTCCACTGAACCCTTCTAGTAACTGCATCCCGCACAATCAGCGTTGTATCATCCGGTGGCACTTCAAGCTGCAGGTTTTTCGTATTTTCATGCACCATGTCCACCTTGACCACAACATAGGATGTTGTGTCCATATGGATGTCTTCAAGCATGGTCTGATCGGGATACACTAGCCCTCTTCCGACCTCCATTCAAGTGATTCCTCCAACCATTAGCAGAAGGATGCATGTTGTTGGCTGAGCCAAGTTATCTATCGTGTCCGGCTCAATTGAAAGTCCAGACACTGGTGCCCGACTATCCTCCTATGGTTGTCCACTCCCAGCTGCTATAGAAGCAAAGCTGCTCCTACGCTCTTCGTCATTACTTAAGACAAAAAATGCCTTAGGGATTGCTATACATGCTCCCTCCAACATTTGCTTCACGTCTCCTAGGAGCTCCCTTCTTAGTTGTGTTTTTAGCTCCTCGGCCTCAACCTGTGATGTTGAGGTCGTTTTCCGCCTCCGATAAGTATTCTTGTGTTCTGAAAAACCCTCCCTCCAGGTCAACTTACTAGAAACATCATGAACACGGCCTCGTTGCTTCGGTCATTGCAAGGCCAAGTGAACCCGTACTTGTCTTGTACAACACCTTTGATTCCATCAACCCAATTACAACGGAAAAGAGGAATCTTGAATCCTTGAAAGTCAAGCTCGCAGGTCTCTTGTATTGGACCATAGTACATGTCTTGGTCTTGGCCCGCAGCATTATAAGCATCAACACATACACCACTATTCTGATATTTGCTTTTCTTATCTTGTTCTACAGTGTAGAACGTGTATCCATTTATGTTGTACCCTTGATATGTAATAACTGTGAATATAGGACCGCAAGCCAACTTTTTTAGATATTCACTATTTTGACTATCCGATGAGTGAGAAATCTGATCCCGGAGCCAGCTAATAAATTTTCTCTTGTGTTCATTTGCTAACCATGATTCATTGCGGCTAGGATTGTCTCTAAGCACCACCTCCTTGTGCTCATCGAGGTACTCCGACACAATGGACATATTTTGCAACATGTGGAAATAAGCGCAGAAGAATAAATGTGAATCTGGAGTTATAGCCTTCTTACCAATGATTCGTTTTCCTGTGAGTCTTTCCTCATGACGATACTTGGGAACACCAATTGGGTTACTTGGGTCAGTGTAGTTTAGAGCCATTCCACAACTTCCTCTGTAGAGTATCCTTATACCATGTTATCCTCAGGGTAAGCTCGATTTCGAGCGAAGGACTTCAATATGTTGTTGAATCTCTCGTACGCATACATCTGGTGAAGGAACACAGGGCCAGGTAGCTTTATCTCCTTAATAAGATGAGTTGTGAAATGGACGCTGATGTCGAAAAGGACAGGTGAAAATACATCTCAAGGAAGCATAAAGTTTCATAGTGCCTTTTTTCCAGTGACTCGAGATCTTCTTCACATAGTACTTTTTGACTAATTGCATTGAAGAAAAAACAAAAGTTCATTATAGCCTCCTGAACATTGACCGATAGGATATTCTGAATTCCAACAGCAATCATCTGCGTAAGCAATACATGGTAATCATGATACTTCACACCGGGAGCTAATTTTAGATCTGGAAATGAAATAAGCCTTGAGACGTTCGTCGAGTAGCCGGATGGTACTTTCACATTTTTCAAGAACCCACAAAACTCTTTATTTTATTTTTTGAAAGGGTGATGCATGATGTGTGGGTAGTTCCATTCCTTTTATCGAGTCATCGCCCCACAACTCAGGACTAATTCCCATTTTCTTTAGATCTGCCTGTGCATGTCTAGGTCCCAGTTTTCTCATCCGTGTTAAGCAATGTCTCGAGTAGGCTCTCGCACACATTGTTCTCAACATGTATCACATCAATCGAATGACAGACGTCTAAGTCTTTCCAATACGGTAGCTCACAAAAAATCGATTGCTTTTTCCACATGTCATCTTCGCTAGTATTTTTGTCAGTCCTTTTTCGCTTACAAGAACAACATGAATATCCTTGACCATTTCATAGACTTTGTGACTCGTGATATGAGGTGGAGGATGCCTCTTATCAATGTCACCATTGAAATTACCCTTCATACTCCAAAAGGGGTGCTTTATTGGAATGTAGCGTCAATGTCCCATGTACACTATTTTCTGTGACTTGCTCAAGTACTGTGAGTCTGTTTCTCTCAAACAATATGGACATCCACAACCTACTTTCTTACTCTATCTAGACAAGTTACGTGCCGCTGGAGAATCACTAACAGTCACAAATGAAATAACTTTGAGGCGAAAGTACTCACACTTGTGGCCATCTCAGGCCTGCACTTCGTCGTTCTACCACAACTGATTCAGATCTTCAACCAGAGGTCTAAAATAAGTGTTGATGTCATTCTCAGGTTGTTGTGGCCCCAGTATCAGTCCTGACATCATAATATATTTCTGTTTATTGCACAACCTAGGAGGAAGGTTCAAAATTGTTAGCACAATGGGCCATGTGCTATGTGTGCTACTGTTCAAAAAAGGATTCATGCCATCGGTGCTCATTGCGATCCTAATATTCCTCAGATTAATGGCAAATTCAGGATTTCGTAAATCAATGTTTCGCCACTTTGTGGCATCAGCAGGATGTCTTATCATTCCAGCATCCTGCTTATGCTTCTATTTGTGCCATCGCAACAATTATGACTCATTCTTGTTTGCAAACCAACGCTTCAAACGAGGAATTATAGGAAAATACAAAAACACCTTTTTAGACCCTCTTTTTCTTTTATTGCAGTTCTGGTCATCACCATCATCTTTCCTACGATTAAATCGGTCCATTCCACAAATAGGGCATTTCTCGAGGTTTTCGTACTCAGGTCCACGATATAAAATGCAATCATTCTTGCACACGTGGATTTTTTCCACCTCCAAACCCAATGAACAAATTATCTGTTTTGTCTCATAAACTGTCGTAGGGACTGTGTTGCCTTGGGGTAACATGTCCTTAAGGAGCGTCAACAATTCCTTAAAACTACAATCACTCCATCCGTTGCTCGCCTTCAACTGGAAAAGTTTTACCACCGCAAACAGTCTGGTGTACTTGGCCGCACAACCATGATACAATGGCTTCTTCGAGTCTTCGATCATCTTCTTGTAATTTGCAAGTTCACCATTACTGTACCGATCATTGTCATCATTTCTCTCGACATTGCGTACCATCTCCTCTATGTTATGCAACTGAAACTCAATCTCATCATCAGTGAACCCTGATATATCTGGCTCATGCACATCCTCGTCGTGATCATGTTCGACACTGGTAGGGATCTCCCTCTCCAGATATGAATCTCTCATCTCTGCTTCATTAAGCCCCTCCTCCTCATGTTTGTTCCAACATCGATAATCCACCATGAATCTATGCTGATCAAATGTGACCTCAACACTTCATCTGTGCGGGGGCGGCGGTAAAAGACTGCGCCGTTCCCCCTAAGGTGGCGCGCCAGATGATGTCCCTCCAGGAGCTGGATGACGATGTCGACCAACAACCTTAATCTGCTGGGAGCGGAGGGTGCAGGGGACACTGGGAGCTGCTTGGTTGCTCTTCAAACTGTTGGCTATTCAGTCTTTTGGGATGTCGATGTTCTGGACATGGGTGTAGTTGTTATGATCAACACTTGTTATTTTGCTACGTTTTCGATTAAGCACAGTAACTGTTGTGAGCACCTGCTCATTTGGACAGGTTGGTGGCCTGAATCTAAGGCCAAGTCAGTTATTCCTTTCTGGAGTCTTTTGGCTGTGGCCTGTTACATTGTTGCCTGGTCTAATTACCTGATACGTGCTGGCGGTTGGATCAGTTTCTGGTTTCTGCATTCTCTCCTTTGGGGGCTGGGCACCCATTGGATGTTGTCTTGGTGGTACGTTGAGTCATGTTTGTGCAGGCCCCAGCCTCTCTCCTCTGGCCGGGATTACATCCCGGTCTGCCCCTTTACCTACTATGGTTATCTATGGCGCACAATTTAAATCATAACTGGAATGTTTTTAACTGGAACATTTGTGGTCCCAACAGTACTGATAAACAGCAGGCAGTCAAAGCCAAAATAGAGGAGGTTCATGAATGTAACATCTTCTGTATTCAAGAGACTAAAAAAGAACATATTGATATATCTTTTCTTAAGCGAGTGGCGCCCAAAAGATTCAACAAATTCGCTTTTGCACCATCCAGGGGTGCCTCAGGAGGTATACTAGTTGGCTGGAATGACAATCTGCTTCATGGGGAGTCTCTAGAAATTAGGGACTTTGCCATTTCTATACGGTTCACATCTCGACAGAATGGGGTCGTTTGGCACCTAGTCTCAGTCTATGGACCTTGTCAAGGTCCTCGCCGGCAAGAATTCATTGAGTGGTTATGGAACCTAGATTTGCAACCGCAAGAGTTATAGATGATACTGGGGGATTTCAACTTTTATTATCACGCCAGTGATCGTAACCGGACCGGAGTCAATGCAGGTGACATGCAGACTTTCAATAGTATCATCCTACACTTGGTACTTATTGAAATCCCTTTACAAGGAAGGAAATACACTTGGAGCAACATGCAACAGTCCCCCCTGCTTGAACAACTAGATTGGTGTTTTACTTCAGCGCAGTGGTCTCTATCATTCCCAAACTCTACACTTCGTTCGCTAGCCAGGGACACATCAGGCCACGTTCCGCTAGTGGCCCAGATCAACACTACCATACCCAAAGCAAAATTCTTCAGATTCGAGAACTACTGGCTCAGGCATCCCCAATTTTTCTCCATTGTTAAAGACTTGTGGGATCAGCCCCTAGCCACAGTTGGAAGTGCCAAGAGAGTATCTACTAAATTAAAGCGATTGAGATACAAGCTAAACAAGTGAAGCAGAACACTGGGTGGCCTGGATAAACTGATCAAGCAATGCAATGAAGTTACTCTGATCATGGACACAATGGAAGAATAAAGGACACTATTTCCACAAGAAAGCAACTTCAAAAACATGATCAAACGCCAACTTGCTCAGCTTATCAAGCAACAAAATGATTACTAAAGACAATGCTACACAGAGCGATGGGCCATGCTTGGAGATGAGCCAACAAAATTCTTTCTGGCAGCGGCAACGGAAAGGTATAGGAGAAACAACATCCCAGTCATTCAGGACGAACAAGGAGTAGAGCTGATGGACCATGGGCACAAAGCTTCCGCTTGAAAGCATCTAGGCCCCATGAGGTACGGTTTCGGTGATTAATGACAACCATTCGATATTACTAATGAATTTGTGAATGCAAGGTCTCAATAGCACTCAATCAAATAAAATCAAAATTACATTGGAGACCCATCTGAAATCAACAAATGAGATCAAAACGAATCATGTGAAGAACAAGAAGTAAAAGCTCTAACTTGACATCAATCAATGCTTGAAGACAATCAGAACAACACTTCGAACAAATGTCAAAGAGGTCACAAGTTCAAAATTCCAAAAAGAACAACTCAAAACAACTTGAAGTCAACAAGTTGAACACACCGGATCATCCGATGTACTTGGAGTTGACTGCATCGGTCAAATTGGTTCAACTGAAGAAGAAGACCTCAGACAAATACACTCACCGGATCATCCGATGTAAGTGGCTTAGTGCATCGGTCCATCATCACAGATTGCAACACCATTGGACCAAGTGAAGCACCGGATCATCCGATGTGCAGGTTTGTACACATCGGTCGATCACTCCAGGAAGCTTCAAGATCAAGCAGAATTCTGGAGGAAGAGCCACCGGATCATCCGATGAGAAGACAGTTCAACATCGGTCTAACAACGGTCATATCTGACATAGTGACATCAGCTAATTTGGCTTTGACCGATGATAACTGAAGGGGAGACATCGGATCATCCGGTGTTCGCAGACAAGTGATGTCAGCCTACTTTTCCAACGGCTATCTCGTGGAGGCTGGCTATTTATACCCCTTCAACCTGTCAAATCGCAAAGACTTGAAGCCCAGACATACTCTACACATCCTAGAGCATTCAAGCAAGAGAGCTACCACTTTCACATCAATTTCACATCAATTGTACACCAAGAGATAGGCTAGAACTAGCTAGAGATAGTGCTTGGGTGCCTCCACTCTAGGTGATTGGAGTCTCTAGCATAGTGAGAGCCACAAGGGAGTGTCCCTTGGTGTGTGTAACTTCCGGAGCTTGCCAAGTGGATTGTGGAAGCCCGGAGGATCCCAAAAGTGTACAAGGCTTGAGCTCCACCTTGCCAAGGTTGGCGAACGGAGAAGAATAGTGAAGAAGCCCCTAGTCTCGGTGACTTGGGAGTGGCAAAACCCTTCGGTGGGTGTCACAACGTGGATGTAGGAAGATCCTTGTGATCTTACCGAACCACGGGATAAACTCCGTGTCCCTTGAGCGTTTGCATCCCTCTCCCTTTTACTCTTATGCAATCTTCATTCCGCAACTTTAATTTACATTGATTGCATAGTTTAATTGCATAGGGAATTGGGCTTTAAGTTGTAAGTTCTTAATCGTCTTAAAATTTGAAAGAAAGCCCAATTCACCCCCCCTCTTGGGCATTTCGATCCTTACAATTGGTATCAGAGCCTTGTTGCTCATTGGATCATTCTAGCTTCACCGCTAGAGAGCTTAAATGGCCAAGAATGGGGGTTCGGTTCCTATCTTCGAGGGCAAGAATTTTGCCTATTGGAAAGCACGCATGCGTGCCTACCTAGAGGCTATTGCTCCCGAAGTGTGGGAAGCGACCCATGCGGGATTTGGAGATAATGCCTATATTGGTGATCAAATTAAATGGGATGCTAGAGCTAGAAATGCCATTTATGAATGCATTAGTCAAGATGTATTTGCAAGAATAGCTAGTAAAGAAAAAGCTTGTGATATTTGGGCATGTCTAATTGAAATTCATGAGGGCTCATCTCGTGTTAAAGAACTTAAATATCACTTGCTTAAATCTAAATATGATGAGTTTAAAATGTTTCCTCATGAAAATGTAAATGAAATGTTTTCTCGCTTAAATGTTCTCATTGAGGAAATAAATGCTCTTGATGTTGCTTCTCTTGGTAAGGGACTTATCAACCGAAAGATCCTCATGCTCCTTCCCAAGCCAAAGTATAACATCATCAACTCAATGCTCCAAAAGGAATCACTTGATCACATTGAAGTCTCGGAGCTAATTGGAGAAATACACGCTCATGAGATGAGTGTACTTGGGATGATGGAGAGTTCATCCTCTACAAGGACAATTGCTCTCAAGGCTTTCAAGAAAACGAAGAAAATGATCAAGCCTAGTTCAAGCAAAGAAGAGCAAACATCAAGTGAAGATGATGATGATGATGAGCTTGCATCAATGATGAGAAAATTCTCCCGCTTGAACTCCAAGATTGCCAAGAAGGGATACACTTTTGATCCCAACAAGAGAGCCTTCCTCCCCAAGAAAGAAAGTAGCAAGACTTGCTATAATTGTGGTGAACAAGGCCATATCTCCTACGATTGTCCAAAACCGGACAAGAGAAGGGAGAACCACAAGAGCAAGCATCACAAGCTTGAAGATAGCGAGGATGAAGAAGAAGAGGTCAAGCCCAAGGCAAGAACGTTTGGAAAGAAGAAATTTGACAAAGGCAAAAAGTCAAAATTCTTTCCAAAGAAAAGACAAGGACCTCAAAAAGTGTTCATGTGTGAGGGGAATGAATGGATCACCGACGAAGAGTCAAGTGAAGAAGAGAGTGAAGAAGAAGAAGAAAACTTGGCCGGACTTGCCATTACCAACAAAGATGATTCACCTCTTCCTCCACCTCCTATGTGCCTCATGGCAAAAGGTAACTTTGAGGTATGTGACGACTCTAGTGATGATGAACTTTCCCCCGATGAACTAACTTCATTGATAAATGAATATCACACCATCATTAAAAGGGAAAAGAACAAAGTCAAGGCGCTAGAACAAGCTCATGCTAAACTTGAAAATGCTAATCTTGATTTGCTTGGCAAATATGAAAGCATACTTAAAGAGCATGACACGCTCAAAACCTATGTCAAGCAAATTGAAGAAGATAAGGCTAAAATTGAGCTAGACAATCATAAGCTTGGCTTAGTTCATCAAACACTCTCGGATAAGCACAATGAGTTAGTTCAAGAGCATCATGCACTTAATCTCTCTTATGAAGCCATTGAACTACAATTAAAAAATAAGGAGAAAGAAACTATTGATGGCAAGGTACCCATTATTTCAAATGCTACTAATGCTTTCCATGAGTCTTTGCCCATGAAAGAAAATGCTAGGGAGAAGGAGTTGATGGAGGAGATTGAAAGTCTCCGCACAAGCTTAGCAAGACTATCTAAGGGAGAAGACAAACATAAAGAAATCCTCTTCCATCAAGCAAAGGGCTTCAACAAGAAAGGACTTGGATCCTTCCCGGTGCCCAACAAAGGAAAGGTGCCCTCACCGGAGCTCAAAACAAGCTTCATCAAGGAAGTTGGTTCCTATTGCCAACATTGCAAGGTCACCGGTCACCATACAAGGGAGTGCCCTCTACCTAACCGACCTTCTCCAAAATTGCCGACTAACTATACATCTACCTTTGAGAATCACTATTATTTGTTGAGCAAAGTAGGTGCTAAGGTGAAGGCAAAGTTCATTGGCATGAACATAAAGGGGATGAAAGGGAAGCTCCCCAAGCAACTTTGGGTCCCAAAAGCACTTGTATCACATATACAAGGACCAAAGCTAGCTTGGGTGCCTAAAGTCAAGAACACGTGACCGTCCACGAGGTGACTTCAAGAGGGGACCTCCACCATCAAAGAAAATCTACCAAGAACCTCTTGAAGAAAGTTGAGAATGGGAGCCCAACGCGGATATGGACGGTAACCCTATTGTCAAATCAAATTACCATTCCATAAATAGTCTATTGATGTATCTTTCCGCATCTAGGCCCCATATCATGTTAAATGAATGCTTGTATGATTATGTGACTCTCCTTTGTGACAATACAAGTGCGGTTAGATTTGCTAAAAACCCCATTCCCGCACTTGACGAGAAAACCTTTTCTAAACTTGGAAATGAATTAAATGTGCTAGATGCATCTAACGTCATGTAAGTTGCCATGTTCATGTAAGGAAGCATATCATATAGGTCTTGTCTAACTCCCAAAGGATAGGGGCAAGCTAGAAGTAGTTTTCCCTGAGGAAGCCTTTGGAAGGTTCAAACTTGGCAAGATAGATTTATTTTATGCCTTGCATGATCCCTGCCATATAAACTTGCACTCATTTAATGTCTTGCACTATAATTTGTTTGGCATTGCATTCGGTAGAATTGTCACAAAGGGGAACCCACATCATGAGAAGGAGACTTGTTTGAAATGCAATATCTCAACTCATATGATGTGGAAAGAGCAAAATTCTAAAGGAACACGCTTTAATGAGATAGAAGTTTTCATACTCTACCTCACAAAGCATGGGCCTTACATTTTATTTGGATATTTTTCCTCTATTTTTCTCGGTGTTCCATTTGCATTAAGGCCTAGCCAAGCTATTGGCATATTAGCTTTTTGAGGGGTAAGGGGTTGCCCAAAAAGTCCTAAGACATGTGTTTTCTTCTCAATTGTTTGTTCGGTCAAAGGACATATATGGGATGTTTTCGTTCTGTTGCCATCGGATTATCCGATGTCCCTGTTAATCCCTCATCGGTCCAATAGGTGTTCAATCCTCAAAGCCCAACTCTGTCAGAACCTCAAATGATCCGACGCGTTCAACCTGGAAAACATCGGTCCATCCGATGTTCACTCTTCTGGAACTGTGATCTATTCAACCGATGTCAACCTCCCTCTAACGTCGGATCATCCGGTGTCAATATCACTCGGTTGAACACCCTTACTGTGCTAATCGACCGATGCTCAAACCCTAAACGTCGGTCCATCCGATGTCAACAGCATTCCCTGAATATCCTTTCTGTGGCAATTGACCGATGCTCAATTCTCATATCATCGGTCCATCCGGTGTTTAAAAAACGGCTAGGGTTTGGGTCCCACTATTTAAACGCCCGCGCCGCCGCCACCTTCTCTCTCCCCGACCCCTCGCGCCCAAACATCACCGCCGCCACTCACCACCGCGCTCAAGCCTCGCCGCCGCCCTTCTCCACCACCAACGTGCGCCATCTCCGGGCCATCACCTCCTCGCTAGGGTTTCTCGGCCCGGTTGATCATCGTCGCTAAGGTGAGCTTCGTGCCGCGCGACGTCTCTCGTTGCTTCTCTCGCCGTTCTTCCTTCATCGTCGCTAACCCCACCTCTCCCTTCCATCTAGATGGGTCGTGATCGCAAAGGAAAGGGCAAGGCGATCGCGGAGCCCGCCGCGAAAAAGCGGAAACTTTCGAAGGATGAGAAGAAGGCCTTGATGGCCGCTCGCGCCGCCGAGGAGCGTGAGCGCGGACGTGGGGGTTCGTTGAGGATTCGCGAGGCCCGTCCAAGGCCGCCTCCCGTGGTCGACGACTCCGACGCTGAAGAGGAGCCAGTCGAGCCTCTCGTCCGCCGGCGCTCAGCCCGGACGCGTGGGGGTCACGCCGAGGCTCCTCCTCGTCCGAGACCGACGGCTGCCGACCGTCGTGAGGACAGGGAGGCTGAGAGGGACATCCATGAGATGGACACGGCCGTCCGGGTCGGTGAAGGAGTCCGTCTTGTGGACTACCGGAAGATGAAGGCGAAGCAACTCCGGAAGCTCAGATGGAGTGTTCTTCTTGAGGAGTGGTTCCCACAGCCCCGAGAGCTTCTTGTGGACAGTCGCTTCTGGACTGTCACCCAGGCGTCTCTCTATGAGACCTACAAGCGCCGAGGGCACAAGCTCTTTCAGCACAACCACTTGGACTGGAGGCAGCTTGCAGTGGCAGCGGAAACTGATGTCCGCCCCCTCTTTGAGCGATACAGAGGCTTGGTGGAGCTATTGGACTATGAGAGAAGTGCGTATGTGGAAGAATGGGTCCGTGTCTTCTACGCGACCCTGTACATCTCAGAGGGCAGAAGATCCATTGCCTTCATGTTCAATGGTCAGCACTACCATCTCACGAGGCAGACTGTGGGGCACATTCTTGGCTTGGACCTGCACGACACTAGCATACACGAGAAGGTCTATGGGCAGGCAGATCCACCAAGGAGGCCACTTACTGGAGGGGTAGCACCACAGCTGGACGAGATCCGCTCCTTGTTTGGCCCCACGTTCTCTCCAGATCAGCCGAGAGTCCCAGCACTCCTGACCCCAGCTGCGCGCATTGTGCACCTCGCCTTGCGCCGCACGCTCCTGCCGAGGTCAGGTTACTTGGAGGGGTTCACGAGTCTCCAGCAGACCCTTCTGTTCTACATAATGAATGGGATGGATTTTGATATAGTGGACATACTCCTCTGCGAGATGGAGGACGTCATTACAGATGGAGTGGGCATGATGAGGCAGCTAGCATACGGGCACTGGATCAGTTATATTTGCTCTATGGTGGTGCCAGAAGGACATACAACACAGGCCCGACTTGCTGACGAGAGCGTGACCCGCTTCGGTCACTACCGTGCGTCCGCTCCTGGAGACCGCCGCCTTGGCCGTCCAGTTGAGCGCCAGGTCAGGGCCCGCTTGACTGAGGAGGATTGGTCTGACCTCGAGAAGGAAGATGAGCGTCTGGCTGAGGCAGAAGCTCAAGGTGGAGACTTGCAGCACGTCTGGTCCGAGAGCGACACAGACGAGAGTGTTGAGGAGTACTTCCCTCCACCTCCACCCTCACCGAGACAGCACGACGCCGAGGCAGGAGGATCAGCTGCTCCGCCACCGACACCACCTCCTGTGTCCGAGGCGCAGGTGTCACAGCCGTCGGAGCTGTCCTCCCTTCTTCAGCAGATGATCGAGCAGCAGCGCCAGGACAGGCTCGCTGCTGAGCAGGCCAGGGCGGAGCAGGCTGCTCACTTGGCACAGCTGCAGAGGCAGCAGCAGGAGCTCCAGCTTGAGATCGCCCGTCAGAGGCGAGAGGATACGGACCGGTTCACCAACCTGGTCGATCAGATGCACCGCCGTACCCTCGACCAGCAGCAGCAGACCCAGCAGGCCATGATGGGGATCCTCGGGTTGATCACCAACCTTTACACTCAGACCGGGATCGCCCTTCCTTCACAGCAGCCTGGACTGGGACTGGCTCCAGGTGTTGCTCAGGTGCCAACTACTCCTATCCCTTCCATCAGCATGTCACCACTTCTGGCATCTAGCGCACCGATTCACTCACCACTGCCGGCGACGACCTTGTTCCAGCAGACACCGGCGTCCGTGGTGAGCGCTCCACTTCCTCCAGCTCCTCCAGCACCTTCAGTACCTGCTTCCTCTCCTCCAGCACCGGCAGCGGACCCTCCAGTTTCCACCGCTCCGGCAGCCCCTTCGACCGGCGACTCCAGCTCCGACGACTGCGACGGTGCCCAGTTCGTCCTCGCGCCTAGCTCTCAGGGTCAGTAGGCGTTCTGATCCCTTTTTGGTGTCTTGATGCCAAAGGGGGAGAAGGTGTAGGAGAGTCAGGGGGAGTAGTAGTTTCAGGGGGAGTGTGAGTGCGTGGTTGCGTGGTTATCCTTTGTATCTTTGTTTTCATGCTTTGTATTCATACTCTTTTGTAATTTTAATTAAGCACTCTTTCACTTGTCTCATTTGCTTATGATTTTAATCGATTGAGTTTTTTCGCCCACAAATCTTTTATGCGCTTTACAAGCTTAATGTATTCATTGCATATATTCTTGAGTATTTTCATCAAATTCATTATCATTGCGCTTTTAAATATTGTGTTGTCATCAATCACCAAAAAGGGGGAGATTGAAAGCATCTAGGCCCCATGAGGTACGGTTTCGGTGATTAATGACAACCATTCGATATTACTAATGAATTTGTGAATGCAAGGTCTCAATAGCACTCAATCAAATAAAATCAAAATTACATTGGAGACCCATCTGAAATCAACAAATGAGATCAAAACGAATCATGTGAAGAACAAGAAGTAAAAGCTCTAACTTGACATCAATCAATGCTTGAAGACAATCAGAACAACACTTCGAACAAATGTCAAAGAGGTCACAAGTTCAAAATTCCAAAAAGAACAACTCAAAACAACTTGAAGTCAACAAGTTGAACACACCGGATCATCCGATGTACTTGGAGTTGACTGCATCGGTCAAATTGGTTCAACTGAAGAAGAAGACCTCAGACAAATACACTCACCGGATCATCCGATGTAAGTGGCTTAGTGCATCGGTCCATCATCACAGATTGCAACACCATTGGACCAAGTGAAGCACCGGATCATCCGATGTGCAGGTTTGTACACATCGGTCGATCACTCCAGGAAGCTTCAAGATCAAGCAGAATTCTGGAGGAAGAGCCACCGGATCATCCGATGAGAAGACAGTTCAACATCGGTCTAACAACGGTCATATCTGACATAGTGACATCAGCTAATTTGGCTTTGACCGATGATAACTGAAGGGGAGACATCGGATCATCCGGTGTTCGCAGACAAGTGATGTCAGCCTACTTTTCCAACGGCTATCTCGTGGAGGCTGGCTATTTATACCCCTTCAACCTGTCAAATCGCAAAGACTTGAAGCCCAGACATACTCTACACATCCTAGAGCATTCAAGCAAGAGAGCTACCACTTTCACATCAATTTCACATCAATTGTACACCAAGAGATAGGCTAGAACTAGCTAGAGATAGTGCTTGGGTGCCTCCACTCTAGGTGATTGGAGTCTCTAGCATAGTGAGAGCCACAAGGGAGTGTCCCTTGGTGTGTGTAACTTCCGGAGCTTGCCAAGTGGATTGTGGAAGCCCGGAGGATCCCAAAAGTGTACAAGGCTTGAGCTCCACCTTGCCAAGGTTGGCGAACGGAGAAGAATAGTGAAGAAGCCCCTAGTCTCGGTGACTTGGGAGTGGCAAAACCCTTCGGTGGGTGTCACAACGTGGATGTAGGAAGATCCTTGTGATCTTACCGAACCACGGGATAAACTCCGTGTCCCTTGAGCGTTTGCATCCCTCTCCCTTTTACTCTTATGCAATCTTCATTCCGCAACTTTAATTTACATTGATTGCATAGTTTAATTGCATAGGGAATTGGGCTTTAAGTTGTAAGTTCTTAATCGTCTTAAAATTTGAAAGAAAGCCCAATTCACCCCCCCTCTTGGGCATTTCGATCCTTACACCGCTCTCTAGAAGGAATTCAACGAAAGGTTAGGCCAATCTGACTCGAGTCATCAATGGCCACAAATTCAGCAATGGGTTTTGCCCAGACAACACTTACAAACCCTGTGCAACCCAGTCACCAGAGAGGAAGTTGACGCCACAATCAAGATGATTCCAAGCGATAAAGCTCCAGGTCCAGATGGGTTCAACACAAAATTCTTTCAAGCATGTTGGCACATCATTAAGGAAGATATATATCTGCCCTGCTCGGATTTCTTCAATAACAACATCAGTATCCAGCCACTGAATAACTCTTTAATCACTCCCATCCCAAAGATCAACAATCCTTGCAGGGTTGCAGACTACAGGCCCATATCACTGCTGAACACCACTGCCAAACTGATCACCAAAATACTCTCAGTATGATTGCAGGAAGTCATCACAACCATCATCCACAAAAATCAATATGGCTTCATCAAAAAAAAGAACCATCCAGGACTGCATGGCATGGGTCTTTGAATACCTCTACCAATGTAGGAAAACCAACACAAGTATCATAGTACTCAAACTGGACTTTGAAAAAGCCTTTGACAAGGTGGAACATGACTTCATATTACACATGTTGCGAGTTTTTGGATTTCCTGATCAGTGGATCAAATGGGTAGCAGACATCCTATCAACTGCCATTTCTTCAGTGCTTCTCAATGGAGTACCAGGCAAGACGTTCCATTGTAGAAGAGGGGTTCGGCAGGGGGACCCACTGTCCCCCCTTCTTTTTGTATTGGCAGCCAATCTCCTGCAAATCTCAATCAACAAAGCGGTTGAGTTGGGGCTTCTGACATTTCCACTGCACCAAGGAACAAATGTGGAATTCCCGGTGGTCCAATATGCAGACGACACTATCCTAGTTCTCAAGGCTAATCAGAGAGAGCTCTTCTTCCTGAAAAACCTATTGCAATCTTTCGGAGGAGCGACAGGTCTAAAAGTGAATTGGGGAAAATCAAGCCTAATGCCAATCAACATTGATGAAGAGGAAATCACAATCCTTGCATCCACACTGGGCTGCACCATTGGCTCATTTCCATTTACATACTTGGGATTGCCTATGAGCCTTGACAACCAAAAGCAGACGCCTTTGAAGGGCTCGTCTCACGAGTACAGAAGATGCTAACCGGAGCAGCAACATGGTTATCAATGGCTGGCCGATGCACACTCATTAACAGCATCATATCCGCTATACCTATTTATGCCATGTGCACTATAAGCTGAGAAATCCAATCATTCAAGCAATTGACAAAGCCAGGAAGCAATGCTTGTGGAGAGGCTCAGATATCAATGGCAAAGGCCGGCCCCTGGTGGCCTGGCATCAAGTGACAACACCAAAGGAAAATGGGGGCCTAGGTCTCAAAAACCTCACTACAATGAATGAAGCCCTGCCCATGAAATTCCTTCGGAAAATCTATAACAGAGCTGACATCCCCTGGGTCCATCTTATACATCAACGTTATTGTAACAATGGTAAGCCACCGCATGGCACAAAAGGAAAAGGATCCTTCTGGTGGAGGGACGTAGTGAGACTATCTGACTCATTTCTCAAGAATTTTGAAGTCAAAGCTGGAAAAGGGGACACAATTCAGCTCTGGCAGGATCAGTGGGAAGGTCACTTGCTTAGAAGGGACATGCCTCGCCTGCACTCCTTCGCGAAAAAACCCAACATCTCTATGGCCTAATTCCTCAGCAGGCCAGATCATCTCAGCCATTTCTTCCAACCAATGTCAGATGAAGCCTTGCTGGAACTGGTCAACATGGAAGATCTGCTGGATGAGGTTTCTCACAGGGACCCCTCGCAAGACGTATGGAGTCCGACAGGGGGAGTAAGGATATTCAGCTCCAAGAATATCTACAACAACTGCTACAACCACATCAAGCCACCATCACCCTTTAGTTGGATTTGGGCTTCGAGGGTGGTAAAGAAAGTGAAGATCTTCACGTGGCTTATGTTTCGGGACCGGCTCAACTCACGCAACCTCCTGAAGAGAAAGAACATAGACATTGATGGGAATGACTACACCTGCGTGCTCCGTGTTGACAATGTGGAGGAACTCACTTACCATCTCTTCTTTAGCTGATCCTTCAGCATGTCATGTTGGAACGTCCTTGGGGTTCATTGGGATCATGACATCCCTTTCTTCGACACTCTGCAGAAGGCCAAGCACAGATGGAGTCGTCGAGTCTTCATGGAAATCTTCTCTATAGCGGCCTGGGAGATTTGGATTGTTCGTAACAACTTCATTTTTAGAAACTCTCCCCCTACTGTAAATGCCTGGAAAAGATCCTTCATTGCTTCTACCAGGCTTCAAGCTTGTCGCTTTAAGCCTGAGGATAGGGACTGTGTGCTCATGTGTCTACAGAGCTTGTAAGGGTCGTTCCTCTCTCTGGAACACCTAGTCAAGTGCTGTTGTGCCTTTGTAACCTAAACTCTATTTCGCTTTTTAATATTATATCATAGCTGCCGGGGTTCTCCCTTGTAGTTTTTATTGGTCAAAAAAACCACTTCATCTGTGCGATATCTCTTCTCATTCTTGCAGTGTTTGCAAGGACAACAAATAGTCCCTCTAATGTTGTCCAACATGTCTTTCTTCGCGAAATCGATAAATGCATCTACCTCTTGGATATATTCAATACAAAGGCGCGATCCATACATCCAACTTCGATCTGACAGCATCTACGTACAGAAAAGAAGAGCTAAATTAAAGAAATTCGAAGTCACTGATAGTCAAGATCTAATGGGATAATAAATAGTAAGAAACACGAGAAGAGGACAAACCCTTTATTTTAAGATCCACTGATAATCACCACAAGACTTTTAGAACGGCACCTCCAAAGAGGGAAAGAACAGGGCAAAAACAGGACAGATCTGGTAGCCACTTGTTCTGCCACTGTTGGGAGGTCGTTTGGGCAACAGAAAATCGAGACAAACTGATATAAAGCACATATCCCTATAGAGGGAATGGGAGACGAGCCCGCTTACATAACAAAAGGAGATGCACCTGACCGGTGAGTATGGAAGACGCGTCAGTTTCGATCATAAAAGGAGACACACTTCAAGTAAAGTCTAGCTCAGTTACGAAACAAATTTGAGTCGTGCTTTATGAAAGCGCGTCTCCCGTTTGTCAGAGTGGAGGGTGCGTCTCGGATACCTACTTAACTGAGACGTGCTGTATTGTAACGCGTCTCTTTGTACGTTCAACCGAGCCATGTCAGATCCTCGCTGAAGCGGGCTCGTCTCGCTTAAGGTTATCAAAGACGTTCTCTTTTTAGTGTGTCGTCCATCTTTGTCTTTTATTTGAGTTTCTTACGTAGTGTTGAAGGAAGAAAGTGTTCAAAAGGCACTGAAAAGAATTTCTCAGCAGAGTAATGAGGGCCCATTACAACAATCTTTAAAAGGATAAGGTGTGTGTGTATAAAATAAATTGTGATTTAAGTAAACAAATAATTGTGCATACAAATTACAAAATGATCTAGGCAGGAGGGAGAAAAAGAACAAGCTTGCCACATGGCATCCAAATCAGCCATTTGCGCGCGCCTGGATCCCCTCCATCCATTCCCCGTCTCCGGGAAAGAAATTATCCGCATCCCGTATGCAGAATGCTCCTGTGCATCCCCACTCCGATTCTAGCCACGTGGGGTTCAAATTGTGATTTAAGTAAACAAATAATTGTGCATACAAATTACAAAATGATCTAGGCAGGAGGGAGAAAAAGAACAAGCTTGCCACATGGCATCCAAATCAGCCATTTGCGCGCGCCTGGATCCCCTCCATCCATTCCCCGTCTCCGGGAAAGAAATTATCCGCATCCCGTATGCAGAATGCTCCTGTGCATCCCCACTCCGATTCTAGCCACGTGGGGTTCACGAATCACAAAACATCTGATATGGGTTTCTCTCCGCCTCTGCCATCGGCTCAATCTATTCGATTCGGCTCTGCTTCTCCCTATTGCTTCGGCTTTCTCCCGTTCCTTTGATTCGCGCTTCTTCGGTTCGGTTCTGCCTTGAATTGGATTCGATCCCGGTGCTCCCTCGTCGTCGCCACGGCTTGCCTCTCCGCCGCCGGGCCAATCATGCTTCGCTGTACCGCCACATTCCGCACGTCGCCGACACCGCGAACCACCACCCGCTCTCTCGCCTGGCCGCCGCGTCGCTGGCTCGCGGCCTGGCACATCCCACCTCAACCAGGGTCACCAATCTCAGCAGGACTGAGGAGCAGGCATCACCACGACCCCGCTGTACCCGCATTCAGACGGCGGGCACGCCTTCACCTCGTCCCCCACGGTACGTGGCACATCAGCTTCCAGTCCTCCTAAACACCAGAAGCCATCTGAGCTGGGTCTCCTGCACGTGTAAGTACGAGTGCCGATACAGCGAGAGGCAGCGCTACTTCGTCTACTACATGGGTCTGGCCAGCGTCACGATGGGCGGCAAGACCGTTCGCCAGCCGAAGCGGGTGTTCGTCGCCGGTCCCGGCGAAGGAGGCGGCGTTTTCGTGGACTCCGCCACCACTTTTCACGTACCTGGATTCGAAGGTGTTCGAGCCGCGGCAATAGTGGTGAGAGGCAGGTACAACCGGTTCAAGGAGGTGGAGGAGGACCTAAAGCTGCGCCCCTGCTTCGCTCTGCGGCGAAGGACCAAGTCCATGGAGCTGCCTCGGCTATCGCTCCAATTCAAGGGCGACGTCGAGATGTGCCTCCCGCTGGAGAACTACCACGTAGTTACCGGCCGCGCCGCACCAAGGCGCGCACGTGAGAAAGGGAAGAAGCCGAAGCAAACGGGAGAGGCGGACGCGAAACAGATCGAGCTGACGGGAGAGCAGAGAGAAACCCATCTCACGGATGCTTTGCGATTGGTGAATCAAACCACGTGGTGACGATCCAGGTGGGTATGCACGGGCGTTTCTTTGCATCCGGTATGCAGAGGATTCCATTCCCGTCCCCGAAGCTTCAGTCGTCCCAGATCACGCGCCTCGCTTCTTCTTCCTCGAGTCGCCCGCGCCGCGCGAGATCTGCCCCCCGCCACATGCCACGCGACGGCCTCCGCCTCCGCCTCCGGTGAGCTCCACCGCGACGATTAAGGTAGGACCGCTGGATCCCGAGGAAGATGGAGGCTGTGGGTACCGGCGCGGCGGAGGAGCGGTGGGCGTCGCTGTGCAACTGCGTGGTGAACTTCCTGCTGGAGGAGCGGTACCACCTCACGGCGCTCGAGCTGCTGCAGGAGCTGCAGGAGGATGGCCGCCGTGCCCACGCACTCCGCCTTCGCTCATTCTTCTCCGATCCGGCCCTCTTCCCGCCCGACCTCATAGTACGCGCTTCCTCCGCGACGCCTGGTACGCCTCTCCATTGCCCTATCCCCAGTCTCGCCCTACGCTTTACCTCAGTCGCGGCCCAGGCTACCGGCTGGCTGGATCTCGTGGGATCATGCGGCCGTTGGTGTAGAATTCTTTGTGAATTGCGCCTTTGCGTCTGACATATGGGCCCGTCCATGCTCGTGGCTTCGCTACCTGCTAAGACCGTCTGCAGTGGTGTGTTGTAAATGATACTGGACTGTAGACGTACTAAAAGTATATAAGAGGTGTACAGATTGAACATACTGGAAGAATTGAGGACATACTCGAAGAGTAAAGTATAGAGAGGACATGAGTGCGGATAGCCTAATCTTATTGGACATGAACTTAAGTTTAGTCGTCAATGTTGCTTTTGTGATCCTGCAGCTATGTTATATTGGTGTTTTTTTTGTTACTCAATTAAATTCTCATGGACCTTGACTCAGAAATGTGCAGCTTATTATCAACATTGGTATACAAATTATCAATGCCCGTAATTGTACAGATAAACCATTAATTGAACCTAGACTATAAGGAATAATTTGCCGGTTGTGTTTTTACCTCATTATTTTTATCTTTAAGATGGAATGCACAGTTCATCTTTGGTTACTGCTTAGTTAAATCAATTCATTCAGGTGCCAACATTTGATTGAGCCATGCCATCTTTAGGGCATCAATGCATATGCCTTTTCATTTGTATGAGATAGGATGCCAGGTGGATACAAGCGTTCTGAGGTGAAGCGTAGTGTGCAATTAGTTGGTTGGTCTTGGTTCTTAGTAAAGGTGAACTATCCAACTTAGTTGATTCCACTGGATTATTCTACGTTTTTGTTGACAGGTTCCGACCCACAGAGTTTGCTAGAAGAGAAAATAGCAGCACAAGAAAAGTTGGCGCTCGCTGAGTATGATCTCCGACTAGCCAAAGAAGACATTTCACAGCTAAAGCTTGAGTTGCAAAAGCATAAAGAACTGTCTCCTGAACATTCAAATGGTATATGAGTATGCGACTTTGAAATTATGGACAATTTGATACATGATAATGATATTTCAGTATGCTGTAGCTGTATCTTTCAGTCGTAGTTCTGAATGAAAATAAACTGTTTCCGGTCTTAGTTACTGAATTAAATCTTTAGCTCTGTTATATACATTTGCTTTGTTTGGTTTCTGTTACACATCCACTAACACAAAAAATAATCATAAGATTGGACTTTATTTGTTGCATGGAAATATGCAGTTTATTGGGCTTAGAGGAAACTAATATGCGATGAAAGCGGGAGGCAGACACTGCAAGGGTAGTTACATTTTATGCTGCTTGTCATGGAGGCCGCCAGTAAACAAAGTTCAGGGAATACTATATTGGCCTCGCCGCCTCGGTCACTGTGTCCATAACATTTGCTCAAATGATATAGAACTAGTTTGATAGAACAAAAGTCAGTAGTCCATTTTAAAAGACGCTGTGCAACTGCGATTCACAAGCGAATAAATGATAATTCACGTATTGTTACAGGGAGCCTTTCAGATGCATCTACATGCGGAGGATCTATTAGCCAACAGGACAAAACGGATGTCAAAATCTCAGCATTAGGCTCTCTGAAGGATAATGAACGGAAAGATCTAAACTGTGCTGTAAAAGAATACTTGCTTTTGGCTGGGTATCGACTTGCTGCAATGACATTCATTGAAGAGGTGTGTACTATCTATATAGCTTTTCCCTTATACTATTGTAACTTCCCTTATTTTCTACCATCTTGTGATTTCTTGAGAATCTTGGACAACTGTTTTCATGTTATTATAGCAACTCCCATTATATTATTTTAATGTGATCAATTGAAATAGTTCCGTATATATTGGCGGTCAAATTAAAGAGGTGTGATAACTTAACTACCTATGACTTATGTCTACGATCATTTTAATTGCAGGTTTCTGATCAAGATCTTGATGTTTGGCCAAACAGTTCAGCCTGTGTCCCTGATGCCCTTCGCCGTTATTACTATCAGTACCTTTCATCCACTACAGAGGCTGCAGAGGTAAGTATTAGCATCATTTGGGAAGTTGTGTTACTTGACTGTAGCTTGATGCGTTACATCGTTAGGTTCAACCTGACACAGTAGTAGGCTAGTAGCTAATGAAGAATTTCTTATCGAACCTCCTATTATTAATCTTTCACTAAGAGGGTGGTGGAACTGGAAAATTCCAAAACCTGCTGCATGTATTTCGTGGTGCACTCCTTCAGTAGTAGTTAAGTGGCTTACTGTTATTTATAAAAAATTCGCAACATAATTGTGTCCCATTTCTGCAAACTATCACACTGTATACTTGATACATTTTGTTAACCATGTGGATGTGGAGCAGGAAGTTCAAAAAACAAAAGAAGATAGAACTGCTGTTTGCTGTATAAAATATGAGCCAATAGGAATCCCTGATGGCTTATTATTTAGTTAACTACTTTAAGTATAATTTATAGACTTTTAAATGAAATTATTGGTTTGATTACTTTCATTCAGAATTAAGTTTATATCATAATTCCATTCTACCTTTTTCTTGAGCAGTTCAGACATTGATTTATCTTGCTGGTTCCATAGAAATTCCAGAACTTATAAGTATCCTTCTTTATTTTTGCAACATATCTCAGGAAAAAATATCAATCCTTCGAGAAAATGAAACATTACTTAAGGACAATGATCATCTCAAAGCTGAAAATGACTCCTTGATGAAGAGCAGGGAAACAGCTAACAGTCAGGTTGCTGTTTTAAAAAAGTCCTTGGAAGCCACACACAAGGATATAAAAGAGAAGGAAAAAATGGTAATAGCCTATTAGAAAAATATCATCCAGATGATCGATACTCAAACTTTCTGAACGCTCCTAACCTTCATTTGTTGTAAGGTTCAAGACCTGAAGCAGTCACTGGATATCCAAAGAAAGGAGCTGAATGACTGCAGAGCTGAAATTACAGCACTTAAGATGTACATTGAAGGGGCACAATCAAATAACCAGTTGTTTGTGGGAAATAGTGAAGGTCTGAAAAGGTTGCATTCCATTGCCTCGCCTATGGGATTATCAGCATCTTTGAATAAGGAAGATGAAAACTCAAAGCGATCTGAATCCATAACAACTAAGCCATTGGCAGTGAGCCTGACTGGGGATGTACACAAGGATCACCAAGGTATAGAAAGTAGTGCTGAAGGCCACCCAGTTTCAGAAGCACGAGTTTCTTGCTCAACTGATGAGGATGGGGGGTATGGTACCTCAGAAGAAGATAAACCTGTCTTAAATGGTAATCCACATGGAGCTTCCATGACTGGTAAGAGCCAGGGGAGTTCAGATGGCCTGTCTGTGTTTTTACCAGAAGATAGAGTTCCTAGTGAGAAACTAGAGAGCCCAAGTATACAAAAATCTTCGGATAAGATGGTTAGTGTCCTAATTTATCCTGTGTTCAGTATCTAGTCTGCTCATTTACTTCTATTGGTCTTCATCATTCTTTCCCTCATTCCTGTAGGCCTTGGAGACTATAAAGATAGTTTCAGATGCACTTCCAAAAATTGTTCCCTATGTGCTCATAAACCACCGTGAGGTTTATCTTTGACCTTCATATTTTTCTCGATTATTATTTAAGTACAGCTAATGTTACATGAATTCTACATGGTTACAGGAGCTTCTTCCATTGATTATATGTGCTATAGAAAAGCACCCAGACAGTGATGTACGGGATTCATTGACTCATACATTATTCAACCTGATAAAACGACCTGATGAACAGCAGAGATGCATAATTATGGCTGTATGCTCCTATGAGTTGATTAAGTGTTGCTTGCATATAGCATCTTCTTTTTTTTTTTTTGTATATATATGCATTTACCTTGTTATTTGGTGTCAGGCTTGTGTAGAGCTAGCTAAGAGTGTTGGTGAGATGAGGACAGAAACTGAGCTGCTTCCACAATGTTGGGAACAGGTACTTCCACTTTGTGATAGGGCTTCTGGCTTTCCAGCAGATGATATTACATTCTTTTATCTATTATATCTGTTGGTGTTTAGATAAATCACCAGTATGAAGAGCGCAGATTGCTTGTTGCACAGTCGTGTGGAGAACTTGCTGTGTATGTTCGCCCCGAGATACGCGATTCCCTCATTTTATCAATTGTGCAACAACTTGTCGAAGATTCTGCAACAGTTGTAAGGGAAGCGGCAACACGTAACCTGGCATTGCTTCTTCCTCTGTTTCCAAACCTTGATAAATATTATAAGGTCAGCCTCACTAATGTTTAGTTAGTACAATCAGAAACGATTTTAAGATTTATTTCGTGGAAGTAGCTAAAATTAAGCTGTGTGGAATATCAGAACCCATGGTTTTTTTAAGAATTGAGTTGAGAGCTTGGAAGGTACAACAACTAAAGATAATATGCCCTTTTCAGATGTCCTCTGAATTTCTTTTCTTTTTTGGTAGGTTGAGGAACTAATATTCCAGTTGGTCTGTGATCCTTCTGGTGCGGTGGTGGAAGTTGCACTCAGGGAACTTGTTCCTGCTGTAGTAAGATGGGGAGGCAAACTGGATCAGATATCAAAAGTGCTGTTAGCACATATCCTGGCAACTGCTCAGGTATATCATGCTCGTGAATCGGAGCCATATATTTTCTATTAACTGCCATATGTATCCTTATAATTTGTTATATTTTCAGCGATGTCCGCCAATTTCTGGGGTTGAAGGTACAATAGACTCTCATCTTCGTGTTTTAGGAGAACAAAAGCGCTGGAACATTGATGCCCTCCTTCGAATGTTGACTGAGTTGCTACCGTTTATTCATCAGAAAGCTATAGAGACTTGCCCGTTTGCATCAGTTGATCCTACAAGTTCTACACCAGAAAGCTTCTTCTCAGCGTCCTGCCTAAAACAGTATGCAGTGTGAGTTTCTGTTTTCTTTTTTGGTATTCATTGACTAATGAAGCAATAATTATTGGAAATAGTCAGAGTTTATCTTTAATTTAACTGCATCTTGGGGAACTCAACAGAGGTGACACTGAGTGGTCAGCATTTGAATGGATGCACACTTATTGCCTACCAGATTTGATCAAACTTGCCTGTTTGTTGCCTGCGAAAGAGGATAACTTAAGAACCATTATCACAAAGGTATACCTAGAAACCACATCTCTTATACTTATACAACCGGCTTCAGGTGTAAATCTGACAAATCGTTTCTCGAAAACTGCTAGTACCTTCTGGAAGTATCTCGACTCTACGGTAAAGATTATTTGGAACATATCATGCTACCTGTATTTCTTGTAGCAGCTGGTGATATTGATAGTGGTGATTTTACCTATTTTCCTCTGTCAATTCAATCCAAAGTTCGTGGTAAGAATGCATCTAATTAATATGCGAGATTGTTTGATGTAGTTATTCCTTTTCATACCTTTGTGCTGGTTGTTTACAGGCTTGCGACCAAGAACTTCAACTTCTGAAAAACTTGCGATCTTGTGTGTCTTTCCATTGTTGTTGTCTGGTATTTTGGGTTCTCCTTCCGGTCGTCATCAATTAGAAGAATATCTGAGGAAAGTACTTATCCAAAACACGAAGGATGGTTCATTTTCTATGCATCATACTACTGAGATCATTAATGCAGTCCGTTTTCTTTGGTGAGTAGTTAGACGAAATGAAAGTGTATCACATTCAATATCTTGATGTCATGCATGTTTTGTTTTCTAATCTTCATGTGTCTTACTTCTTATGCTTATAGCTTATTTGTAGAGCACCATGGAGTGATCTTTAATATTTTGTGGGAGATGGTTGTGAGCTCCGACACCAACCTGAAAATCAATGCAGCAGCTCTACTTAAAGCACTCGTAAGTTTACTGCACATGAACAGTTCAACAATCCTCATTGTTGTTTATGCTGTTTTAAGTGTTGCACTCTTATGTTTACCGTACATGAGCAGTTCAACAATCTGCATTGTTGTTTCTGGTATTTTAATTGCTTTATGCGCACAGGTACCCTATATTGACGTGAAAGTAGCATCAACTCATATTTTGCCAGCGCTTATTACCTTGGGCTCTGATCAAAATTTGACAGTAAAATATGCAAGTATAGATGCATTTGGAACTGTTGCACAACATTTCAAGAATGACATGGTAAAGAAATATTCTTCTTTTTGTTTGTTGAGATTTTGTATACTATGTGTATTGCCTGTGTTCCTTAACTATATTTCATTAGGTTGTTGACAAGATACACATACAAATGGATGCTTTTCTTGAAGATGGATCACATGAAGCTACTATTTCTGTTATTCGTGCACTTGCAGTGGCCATGCCTCATTCAACAGATAGGCTTCGTGAATATATCCTACCCATTGCATTCAATATTTCAATCTTTTTTTTTTTGAACGCATTCAATATTTCAATCTTGACTCGAGTTTTGTACTATCTTTAGCTTGCATTCTATCCATTCGATCTTCTGTTTTCTTTGACATGTCATACATCTTCTGACCAAGATATTTAAATTGACGAGCATCACACCTGCCGGTGATGATATTGAGCGACGTCGTGAAAGAGTAAATGTATTTTGTGAAGCACTACGTGCTTTGGATGCAACAGGTTTGTATTAACTGAAATTAGCAGTTCCCTTGAATACGTGCGACAGTTCTATCTTTTGTCTCAATTTTTGTCTGTCGCATTGTTAATTCCATTTTAGAAATTGTTTTGGGGGCTAGAAACCAGAACCTTTCTAGTTACAGTTTTTATCCCTGACATCAGGGTCAGAAGAAATCTAAAGATGCAAATCTGACTCGGTTTCTAGCTCCAAAAATCCATCATTTGTGTCTCAAATTAATTCGAAGTTATTTGACTTGAAAGCTAGAAATATAAACAAAAAAATTCTAAGCCTTGAAGACTGCTGTATCTATTGTTGACTATGTTATGTTTACAGTGTTATAAGACTTTGAACATAACTAGGTGGCATCACAAACTAAATACTATTAAGGCTATGTTTGATTTTATTTCTGAACTAAGTATTCAGCATGCAACACTATGTCCAGAGTCTTGTACATGCAGCAAGTAGCAGATTGAAATCACGAAGTTCAATTTTTTTCTTTTCTGTCAACCATTCACATACATTGAAAGGAAAATTCTATAGGACGGTGATCCGACCCGCTATGCTGTATGTAGCAAAATGTTGGTCAACTAAAAGACAACATGTCCAACAAATGAGTGTTGCTGAGATGCGCATGCTACGGTGGATGTGCGGTCACACAAGAGACAAAATTAGAAATGAAGTGATACGTGATAGGGTAGGAGTGACACCAATTGAGGAGAAGCTAGTCCAACATCGCCTACAGTGTTTTGGGCATATCTAGCGGAGACCTCCAGAAGCACCAGTTAATAGTGCGATTATAAAAAATAGAGAAAATTTTAGAAATGGTAAAGGTTGACATGGCAGGAGGCGGTGAAACGAGACGTAAAGAAGTAGGACATACTTAGAGATTTGACTCATGATAGGACTGCATGAAAATTAGCAATTCATGTGCCAGAATCTTGTTTATTTGTATTTTGTTACTCTTATCTTCTTTCTTATTAATCCATTTCTAGAGTAAATAAAATGTAGAATCTTATTTTATTTGTATTTTTTTACTCTCATCTTATTTTCTATTACTTTTCTTCAAAAATTGTTGGGTTTCATTTCTAGCCGACCCCAACTTGTTTGGGACAAATGCTTGGTTGTTGTTGTTGTCAACCGTTCACATATAGGAGGGGAATATTAGTCATGATCACGAATGTACACTGTGGTGTATGGCTGGGGCTATTTTGCTTTGCGAGCTGCTCCTGAGGTCGTTTCAGCTGGGCACTTAGGCCGAGTTGGGGTAGTTTGGTCGCTTTTCATGTGTTTTGTTGGATATCCGGACACAATAAACTCGAAATTTCTCTTCTAAATTGTTTGATTTATTCCTTGGGATCTCCCAGATATATAGAAAATATCCCTAAAACTTTTTAGGACTCTTGTCTAACTTTGGACTTAAACTCTAGCTCTATATCTAATAATTTATAGAAACATGATTAACTTAAAAATCATCCCCTTAATCACATTTTCTAGGACACACACTTTTGAGGGGACACTACGCCCCAAGATGGTCACTTTACCCTGCAAACACTAAAGGATGGGCACTACATCTCCCGAGATGGGCATTACATCCCGGAGATGAATTTAGGTTGGACACTACAACCCGGTTCAGGTGTGTCCAGGCCCAGTCACATGTGGCCTTTCTGTATTCTTCCAGTACTCTATTCTTCCTTGACTCTGTAGCAAGCATTCAAAGCAAGCTCTTGAAGTCACACGCGATCGCTTAACTTACATCACTGCTTAACAGATAGTGCTCTGCCTTGGACACATCCAACTACCTAAGTCCATGTGCAGGACTCCCACCCGCTTCAGCAGGCTCTCCGTCCTGACTCACGCATGCCTGCCTTTGCCGTGATTCGGGCACCTTCCTCGTGTTCACACCGGATCTTGATTCTTGCGCCCTGATTGAATCGGCCACACGCCCCGATTGAATCGGGCGACTAAGCCGCGCCGCACCACTGTTGGATTTTCGGGACCAATTTTGCTTGTTTACAATCCTCGGGTAATCCTGGTTTTTTATAGATCCTATAACATATAAACCTACCTCAATCTATTTCAGACTCTTATCTCTTCTTCGATTTGGACTCTTAACCTTTATTTGGACTCAATCTCTAACATTATTAGGTGCGTTCGAATCTGGACGTCTCTTTACCTTCTAGAACATAAGATTAACTCAACTATCACCCCCCTAATCTTGTTTCTAGGACACAATTTGGACGGAGACACACCTATTCCATCTTACACACTTTGGGTGGATGCAACTAGACTCTTGTGACGGACACAACTACATCCCAGACACTTAATTTTGGAGTGGACACAAATACATCCTCAGGATGGTCACATCTTCACCCTGCACAATTTTGGGATAAACACATTTTTATAGTCGGGATGAGCTCATCTTCACCCCGCACACAAATTCAGGTTGGACGCATCTTCAACCTTAGGATGGACTCATCTTCATCATGCACACGACCTCGGGATTGGCACATCTACAACCTGAGCACCCCTTGATTCAACATCAGAACAAAGTATCCTTGGACGCAAGATGCGTCCTCTCATCTTCTTCTCTTGGTACACTCACTGAAAAAGTGTCTATACTTCTGACAATTGAAGCACCAAATCTTCGACTTGTCAAATTTCTTCTTTTGGCCACCATCCTTCGCTTCTTTTTGCTTTCCACTCGTCCTTTGTTAAATAGAGTTTCTCTTCATGCTCTTAGTTGTTGAAGTCATGCACTCATTTTTCATTCGCTTTGAGTCTATCAACAAGCTCCTCCACAGTCATCGTCTTTATATCAATAAATTGCTCAATATTAGATGCAATGTGAAGAGATTCGAAACAGAGTTTCTTCACAATATAACTTTCTTTAACTTCTCCACTAAGATCACAAATTTTTTGTGACGATTATCATCACCCTTGTGGCAAAGTCGTCGATGGAATCTCCTCTGTTCATATGCATCACATCAAGCTCATTCTGATGAGTTTGAATTATTGCTTCCATCACGTGTTCTTCTACCAAGAACTTGGTCTTGATCATCTCCCAAGCGTTTTTCGTCGTCTTTTGCTCGAAAATTCGCACGAGAGTGTCTTCATCAATGGCTTGGTAGATGGCCGCCCCGAGTGATCTTGCCTTGAATCAACTTTGTCTTTTGTCTCCTCCACGACTTCCCATACCCCATGCGCCTTAAAAAATACCTTCATCTTGATGGCCCATGATGTATAGTTTGTTTTTGTTAGCAACGGATAGTGCAGAGCTATTTTATTCTCCATGTCGCGTGTACATCTCCTGTGTACTCTTAGCAATTGAAACGTGGACTTCTGGTACACCTTTGGGTGCGTGTAGCAAAAGACACCATGGAGATCGTCAGGCCCAACCCATGACTTCACATCCCAGTCCATGGTCGGGCACGTGGGGATCAGGCTTCGTAAGGCGTCGCTAGGCGCCGCTTAGGCGTCCAGTCGGTCGGAGGGGTGCGCCAGGAGGTGTCGCCTCGCCTGGAGGCTCCCAGACGCCCACCCAGGCATCGCCGCCTCGTCTAAGCGTTGCACCTGGCCGACGCCACGACCGCCTCACGACCTATCAAGTGGCTCCTGGACTTGAAGTCCTGCGTCCAAGACAGCGCCGGGAGGAGCAACGGATATGGGGAAGGAGCAGGCGAGGTTGGGCGGGGCCGGGGAGTAGAAGAAGACAGACGCCGAGCAGCCGGAGCAAGAGGAGCACGTCGAGCGGCCGGAAAAGGGAAGGAGAAGAAGGCCGAGCGCCGCTGCTGAGCAAAGGTTATGATGGAGAGTTGGAGCACCGTTCGATTAAAAATAGAGGGATATGCTTTATGTGAGTACTATTGCGCTAGTTGGGCCTCATTTTCTCACCTGCGCTGTTGCTTCTTCTCCCCCTCGCGACTTATACTTTCCCCGACGCCGCCGCTCCCACCTCGCACGACTTCCTCAGATCCGATCTGCGTGTGCGTCCGCCTCACCTTTGCTGCTGTTTGGCCTCCCTCCTCTGCCCGCCTCTACTGCCCCCCGCCCCCTCCCAGCAAGGCGCCTTGCCCCTGCCGCCCCCCTCCCCTGCTGCCCAAGCCTCTCCAGCCCTCCGCCGGCCCCTACGGTGCTCTCGCCTGGCGCATGCCTAGGCGCCCGCCTAGGCGTCCCGGCGGTTGGCGGGCGCCTAGGCGTCCAGGCGAGGTTTTAGAACTCTCGAGTCGCTGGGGTTGCACCGCACCAGGGTGCGCAGACCGCCTGGGTCATGATTCGACGAGGTACGTCCGCAAGATCATTCTCGCTCTTATTACCAATTGTTGAATTTTCAGGACTAACTTTGCTTGTTTATTCCTCGAGTAATCCTGCCTTTTTATAGATCCTATTACAAACAAACCTACCTCAAATCTATTTTGGAATCTTATCTCTTCTCCGATTTGGGCTCTTAAACCTTTATTTGGACTCAATCTCTAACACTATTAGGTGCGTCCGAATCTGGATGCCTCTTTACCTTCTAGAACACAAGATTAACAAAACAACCACCCTCAATCTGCACCCAAGCTGAGCACTGTCGAGATCCCCGGACCTGCTCGTACATCGCCGGCTCGTGTCCACTTCATCGAATCCGTCGCGTCCAAGCTACATTGGCGCACCCACCTTTGCTTAGCGTGCACGCGAGGACCTGTCGGGGCGCCGCCGTGCGGCGTGCACGCGAGGACCTGTCATGGCGCCGCCGTGCGGCCACGCCGCAAGGGACCTGACCGCTGACCGCCTGGTCCACTAAAGCCGCCACACCTTTGTTATGAATATTAGATCTTCAGATCTTGTATTATTGAGGAGGCCGGAGGCCTCTATAAATAGATGTACAAGGGTTTACAAATATGCAAATAAGTCCCTAATACATCATCTAATATAATAATATTATTATATTTCTAACACCACCCCTCAAACTCAAGGTGCATCAAGAACATTGAGTTTGAAGAGATAAAAATCATGCTAAGAGCCACAAAGATGATCCAAAAGGCGGTCCCACTCTGCAAACGTCGATGTAGATGAAGCAGCAAAACAGAAGTCGACAAAACTGGCACGCGCAGCGGAAGACGAAGCCAGTCAAGCTCCCAAACATGCTGCAAATCACGCCGACGAGGATCAGTACCAACCAGAGATCGTCCATGAGCACTCCCAAAGTCGTAAACCATACATATATAGACGCATCCAAGGAACCCAATCACGGCTATTAGTGCGATTGAAAAGCACACCGCATAGCTGGAATTTCGACCAAAGGAGAAAGTCATCATGACAAAGATGACCAAAACGGCAGGATGCAAACATATGCAGCGGCAGGCGACGGCAAGAGCGCAACAAAAGCGGCGCAAGCAGCAAATTTTTTTTTACGAGGTGTAGACGGAGCTCCCGAATCAATGATAGATCAAGACGTCACAGACAACCAAAATGAAGGCGCTCAAAAGACGTCAATTCAATCCTAGATCTGAAGAGGAGGCGACACCATCAGTTTTTTTTATTAGGGTTCAACACAAACCCGAAAACAGCAGCAGCAATTTTTTTTTTTTGCTCTGCTGTGACAGAAGCAGCAAAGGAGAGACGAGCAACAAAGATCAGATCCACGGGCACCAAAGCCAAGGATCAGATCCACGTGCTGCCCCGTTAGCAGGACACACCAGTGCACGTGGGTACATCTGAACCCAAAACGATGAGGCTCACCCGGTACAGATGAGGCGGGATCACGCGGGCTTGGCCCACAAGACACGCCAGACACGCCAATCCCAGCTCCTCCTCGCATTTTTCTCCCGCGACGCGGTACTGTGACTCGACGCCGACGACGAGCCAACGGAGGCCAAGCAGATCGAGCGGGCGGGTTCCGGAAGCGGCGGGAACGTGAGGAGCCGGAGAACACTGCCACCGCCCACATCGGCCTCGATACATGACCTTGTGCCGCTCCAACGGAACTCCCCCGGCCGATCGATGGACTCCGGCGAGCTGGCCCAGAGCAGGAGCGCGCCCCCGTCGGCGCCGGTGGCCACGGCGCAGTGCGGGCCCGTGGCGACGAGCGCGAGGATCTCCTGGACGAGGCGACGAGCGGCCTGCAGGGAGCGCGGCCTTGTTCCCAGTGAGCACGTCGGAGGAGACGGCGAGCGGGGTGTGCAGACGCGCCTGCCGCGCCCCGCGGCGGAGCCTTGCGGAGACGACCCAGATGGCGGGCAGCGCGGGCGCCCTGTCGCCGCCCGATCTGGCGGCCACCGGCGCCAGGAACTTGGCGGCAGCGGTGAAGGACGCGGCTGCCATCGTGCTCCTCCTCCCTCCCCGCTCTCTTCTTCGCCGGCGCGGGTGATGCTCCTACCAGATGCACGCAATGCAATGGACGGAGACAGCGCGCAGAAGCGGGGGCGGAGGCGTATAAAGGGGCAGGCGGCGAACGGACGAGCGGCCTGCAGGGAAGGATGGTGGCGGAAAAACTTCCGGCGGCGGCGGGATAAACTTCCGGCGGCGGCGGGATCTATGGCAATGGACTCCGCGGGCGGCGTGGAGACAGCGGAGCGTGGGCGGGCGGGCGGGCGGAGAAGCCAATCGTGGGCAACATATCTCGGCGTGGAGAGATCGGAGAGAAGTCCAGCGTGGCCAGATCCGATCAAGCCAAGACAGAGAAGCCGGGCGGCAAAGATCAGAGAGGAAAACAGTGGTCAGGGCAGAAAGAAAACCGGCGAGAAGGAAGCCGGCGGCTAGAAGCCGGCGGCAGGAAAACGAAACCCTAGCGCTTATACCATGTTATGAATATTAGATCTTCAGATCTTGTATTATTGAGGAGGCCGGAGGCCTCTATAAATAGATGTACAAGGGTTTACAAATATACAAATAAGTCCCTAATACATCATCTAATATAATATTATTATTATATTCCTAACAACCTTGACTTGCTCTCATCTGTCACGAATTGGTTTCTATTTCCGCCTAGATCCGCGCGTTCTTCACCTCGAAGCCGTCATATCCACCCGTTTTCTTCCTCCGCTTCTTTTGCTTCGACGACCACCCCCGAGAGCACGAACTTCGAGGGGCAGGATCTAAAACCCTAGTTCATGGTAAAAATGGTTGGAAATCTGGACACAATAAACTCGATATTTCTCTTCTAAATTACTTGATTTATTCACTGGGATCTCCCGGATATATAATACCGCTTATAGATAGAAAATACATGTTTTAGGAAAGTATTGATGTGCCTATGGAGGGATCTAATCCTCCTATGCATTCTTTTCATCTTAATGAAATGACTATTCAGCTGTCCTCATGTTTTCAAGAAAAAAAATCATCAGAGAAAAAGTAGATTCACATGCTGGCTGTTGCTTTAGAATAAAACGATCACACCTTTCTTCAATGTGTCAAAAGTTAGCTGAATAGCGTATGTGGACAACATTGTAACATGATTTGCAGAAATTATAGCACTTTGGTTCTCTAATAGAACCACTGAATCAGCGTCCAGTTATTAGCAATCTAGCAGATAACTGCCTTTATGATCCGCAGAAATGGTAACCCTATGGTTCCTAAATACAAAAACTCAGTTCCCAGTAACCCTTGGCCAGCACTTAAGCTGTGAACTTACTAGCTTACATGTTTTTATGGTAATCTAGTACTAATGATCAGTTAGGATCACACTGTTGGTCAACTTTGACTAATTGTAGAGGCAAATGAAAAAATTGTTAACCTTAGTAACCAGTTGGTTTCTCCTTGATCATTGCAGATCTTCCTGCCTCAAGCGTACGCGATCTGCTTCTGCCCTCGATACAGAACTTGTTAAAGGATCTGGATGCTCTAGATCCTGCACACAAGGAAGCATTAGAAATTGTAGCCCGGGAAAGGTCAGGAGGTACTTTTGAAAGCATCAGCAAGGTAATGGGGGTGCATCTTGGGATTGCATCCTCTGTCAGTAGTTTCTTTGGCGAGAGCAACCTTCTTGGAAAGAAAGAAAGCGGGGAACAACATGATTCTGCTGGCCCCATCTTTGCGCAGCCCAACTCGCAACCTCAGACTGAGAACACGAGGTTTGGCCGGATAATGAGGGGTGGCTTTGGAGACATGTTGCGAGGCAAAGCAAAAGGCGCTGATGAACCCAGTTTGAAATGATCAATCACATACACAAGCTGTCATACGACATTCTTTGTTTATTGTTGTTGTAATATAGTCATGCAGGGTGGATTTCCGATGCCAGAGTGAAAAGTCGGATTTGATGTTCCTGCTGTAATCTCGTACCAAACTTCTTGTATAGAGCGAAGATACAACATGTTCGTATTTAATTAGCTGCTCATTCTTAGGACTGGTAGGTTAAGGTTCTAATTTGTTTCATTGGTTGATATTAATTGAATGAAAGATTCTTATGATATCAAACAGTGGTCCAACCTGAAATTATTGGCTGGTGTCAATATTTGTTTTAGGGAAATATAACAGGGAAAACACTACTGTTGTACTCTCCGTCTTTAAAAGTTTGTCTAAGCGATGAGTTTTTATGGACGGAGGGAGTATTAATTAATATAAAAAATATGGCTGAGACATGGATATATCAATACATACACGACCACAAAAAATCAACCGCCCTTCATCATCTAACAAGACAACCACCCAACCGTAAACCTTTAAAAACTCTAAGGAGAAACAATGCAACCTTTACTACCAGCCCAACCAACCTCAGAGATTAGGCTCTCAAAGCTCTAGATAAGGACGCAAACAAAGCAACAAAGCTCAAAAAATTATCGGATCTCACCTATCGATTTTGTGCTTAACGACCACTGGATAAACCAACTGAGCATCAATGACCTCAACAAGAGATTGCAGATCCTTCCATTTGTTATGGAAAGTTTAATGACCACTGGATAAAACAACCGAGCATCAGTGACTTCAACAAGAGATTGCAGATCCTTCCATGTGTTATCGAAAGACCCCTTGATGGGCTTGGAGCATGAGTCCTTGTCTACATGGATGATCATCGGCACACTTGGACTGATGACGACGGCGAGAGCAAGTGTGGAGTCTGAGCGCCCACTTCGTGTTGACAGTTGCAATTCTGGAATAGAATTTGATTTGTTCTGCTTTTCCTTTTTTCTTAAAGCTATTATAGGCATGTCGGGTTGTGACATGATCCATTTGGGATGTTGTCGGTGCTGGGTTCTAGACCTGGCTGCGACATCATATATATATATATATATATATATAGGCATAATTAGTATGCAATCACATCTATAGTGCAAGCATGCAATCATCTATCATCAACCATTAGATGTCTATCCTAGGGTGGGTACGTTTTTTCGCTTAACTCCCTCCACCACATGAAGGGAGTTAAGTGAAAAAATGTAATTACTCTAGAATGGACATCCAATGATTGAGAGTGGATGATTGCATGCTTGCACCATAGATGAGATTGCATACTAGTCATTCCCTATATATATATATATATAATTCATGTATAACCTATACTTGAATGGCAATGTTAGAGAATAAGAGGTCGTGATTATCATATCCAGGTGTGTGCATGGTCTGGCGCAGTGTTACATGGAGAACCTGGTCGTGTGCATGGAGGGCAGGAACAAGGGAGCATATAACTCTCAACTGGCCGGTGCAGGCGGTCACATTGTTACAGCAAGGCATCGCATCGGTGGCAGGGATAACTCAAGGAGCTAATGAGAGGGTGCCGTCTGCGTTGGAGTATCCACTTTGGGAGATATAGCCATAATCTTATTCGTTGCTACATAGTTAAATATGGAAACTAATATTCAATAGGCAGATCGACCTATATTGTTGTATAGTATTTGCATGAACAATCTTCGGTAGCAATGTAATGGTTACAAAATTCAATCTATATAGTGGTAAATTCCCTGCCTGAAATTCATAGAACATACTCATTATATAGTTTTAATGACATCTCAAAAGACCTGATAGAATTCTGCAAGGAAATCATCTGGTCCGGGTGCCTTATTTTTTCCATTTGAAAAATTACTCTCTTACCATCCTCTTCTGTAAATTGTTGAACCAAATTTTGTTCTCAGCACAGGGGATTTGTCGAATATCATCTCTTCAAGTCGGGTTCATTTGGAAAGGACTCTGCATCGGCTAGCCGAAAAGATTTTTATAGTACCTAGTAATGTCTTTTTTCAACTCCTCATCCCCATCTATAACCCTAACACCATCTTGTAGTTGATAAATCCTAGATTTTTTTGTGTTTCTTATTAGCTACTAAATGAAAATGTTTAGTATTTGAATCACCCTCCATCAAATGTTTTGTCTTCACGCTCTGGTACCACTTAAGTTCTTCCTCGTGTAGCAGATGAGCTAGCTGACTGTTGAGATAGTTTTCTAAATTCATCTCAACCTTCTTTAGCTTCGATGATCCTGCTTTTTTATCTAGTGTATCTAGTTTGTCCAGCAATTCTTTTTTTTTTTCCTTTCTAAATAAGTGCCACTAGTGTTCTTTGACCATCCTCTGAGGTGTTGCCGAAACTTTTGTTTGCCGCTTATCCATCGGCGATTCGCCATTGTTCGGACATCCAGACCCCCCGTGCCATTTCGTGGAATCCTTCTCTTGTTAGCTAGACAGAGCCCTCACTCTCTTCTCTCCTCTCTCTGTTCTGTTCTTCACACAGAACAGAAAACAGAGGAACAAGTATGTAAGCTGCTGTGATGCAGCTGTTAATAGGGCCTTAACCCCTTATTTATAGTTGAGCCTAGTGGCTGTTACAAACAGACTTGAGACTAATTCTCTCCTAGAATGCAGGGATAACCTCTAACTATCTTAACTGAAGACTAATTCACCTAAAGAATAGGTCCTAACAGCTGACCCCTGCTAACTGAAAAACTAATTTACCTCTGTCGACAATGACAGGGTCTTATTCAGTTCTAAACTCTGAAAAAACACAGAGGATTACTCACACTTCACCCCCTAAGACTTGTGTTCTTTCAGCTTGGACTTCAGTTGCACCATCCCGATTATTGTTCTCAGCTCTTGGAACTTCACCTTTCCAAGTGCCTTGGTTCCAATATCTGCCAGCTGATCTTCAGTACTGATGAACTCAACGATGATGCTTCCATCCTCAATGCACTGGCGCACATAGTGATAGCGCACCCTTATGTGCTTGCTTCTCTCATGAAAGACTGGATTCTTCATGAGTGCTAGGGCAGATTTGTTTTCCACCCTCAACTTCACATCTTCCGCTTCCCCTTGCTTCAAGTCTGCCAACAGCCATCTTAGCCAAACTCCTTGAGTTGCAGCAGAGGTGGCGGCAATGTACTCTGCCTCACAGGATGACATTGCAACCACTTTCTGTTTGATTGAATGCCAACTCATGAGGTTCCCGCCGAGGAAGAACAACACGCTGGAGGTGTTGTGGCTGCTGTCGATGTTGCCGGCGTAGTCGCTGTCGCAGTAGCCCACCAATTTTGCTCTGCCCGAACCTCGCCAGTAAAAGCATCCCATGTTCAACGTTCCTGCAATGTAGCGGAGGACGCGCTTGAGCGCTTCCATGTGTTCCGTCGTTGGCCTTCGCATGAAGCGACTCAGATAGCCGACGGCGAAAACAAGATCCGGGCACGTGTGAACCAGATACCGCATGCCCCCGATCAAGCTTCGGTATAGGGTGTCGTCTTCCTCCTCTGCTTCACTATCACGGCTCAATTTGAGCCTCTGCTCCATCGGTGTAAGTGCGGAGTTGCAACCATCCATACCTCCCGCCTCTACAATCTTCGCCGCATAGCGAGCTTGCCCCAATTTGATTCCGGCGGAACTTTGCTCCACCTCCAAACCGAGGTAGAAGGTGAGCAATCCAAGAATCAGCCATCTTGAATTGTGACTTCATTTCTTCTTTGAACCTTGAAATCTTGATCGAAGATACTCCTGTGATGATTAGATCATCCACATAGTCGTGCTTGATTTTCGCCTCTGCTGTAGACAGCGGGCTCGTGATTGCTTTGGCGGAAGCCGAGCTTGCGCAAAGTTCCATCGAGCTTGGCGTACCAGGCTCTTGGAGCTTGTCGCAGGCCATAGAGCGCTCATCGGAGACGCAATACCTTGTCTTCTTCTCCGGTGACGATAAATCCTTCCGGCTGTCGCACATACACTTCTTCCGTGAGCTCACCGTTGAGGAATGCGGTCTTCAAGTCCATGTGATGGACCTCCCACTTCTCATCCGCAGCGAGTGCAAGGACAAGCCGAACTGACTCCATTCGCGCCACTGGTGCGGACACCTCTTCGAAGTCGATTTCGGCTTGTTGCACATACCCTTTCGTGACGAGCCGTGCCTTGTGCTTCACTGTAGTGCCTGACTCATCCTTCTTGATCCTGAAGATCCATTTTAGGCCAATTTCTTGATGTTTGGGAGGTAATTTGACCAATTCCCAAGTCTGATTCTTCTCAATTGAGTCAATTTCCTCCATCATTGCTGCTCGCTAGGTCTTATCAACCTCCGCTTCTGCGGACGTCGCCGGTTCTGCCCCTTCGGCGACCAATTGAAGTTGTTGTTGGATCCACCTTGGTCTTCCTCGTCTCGGAAGGTTTCTCTGTTCCTGTCCCAGCACTGGACCATCATCACTGACGATGTTGTCCATCCTCCGGTATCGAATAGGCGTCTCATCATGGTAGGCATCAAGTCGATCCTCGTTGCCAGCGACCGGAGTCACAAAATTAGGCCCATCATGACCCTGTGGCGGCGGCGGGGTTGCTGGATCGGGCAGCGGGAGATCATGTGCTACTGACGATCCATCAACACCCCCTTGATCTGCTACCGCCTCCATTTCTTCTCCTCCGGTGCTAGGAGGTGGACAAATAGTGTAGTGTTGCACCGTAAATTCTTGCCCGTAGCTTGAATTTCCAATGCCCATACTCCACTTCCATCCTCTTTGAAAGCATCTAGGCCCCCATGAGGTACGGTTTCGGTAATTAATGACAACTATTGGATTTTACTAATGAATTTGTGAATGCAAGGTCCCCATAATCACTCAATCAAATGAAATCTATATGTCATTGGAGACCCATATACAATCACTTTATGAGATCAAATCAATGATATGAAGACAAGAAGTGAAAGCTCTTACGTCAAAGTCATTCAACCACAATTGATGACACTTAATGCTTGACAACCATCAGAAGTACATTTACAACAAAAGTCTAAGAGGTCAATCGAGCAAGACATAAAAGAATCACATGGAAACAACTCGAAGCAAACAAAACCAACTCATCGGATCAACCGATGATTTCTGAGAACAACACATCGGTCGAGTTGGTTCAGCAGAAGAAGAAGACCTCAGGACAAAGCACTCACCGGATCATCCGATGTTAAGGGCTCAACTACATCGGTCCATCAGTACAGTTTGCAATATCCTTGGACCAAGTGTAGCACCGGATCATCCGATATACAGAAATATACACATTGGTCAATCACTCCAGTAAGCATCAAGTTTGAATCAATTCTGGAGGAAGAGCCACCAGATCCTCCGATGAGAAGACAAGTGCAACATCGGTCTAACAACGGTCATATCTGACACAATGACGTCAGCTAAAGTGAACTTGACCGATGACAACTAAAGGGGAGACATCGGATCATCCGATGTTCGCAGAAAAGTTCTATCAGCCTACTTTTCCAACGGCTATTTCGTGGAGGCTGGCTATAAATACCCCCTAAACTTGTCATTTCGACAAGTCTTGATCACCAGACATTCTCAACACATCCACAAGCATTCAAGACCAAGAGCCATCACTTCTACATCATTTCGACCACCTACACACCAAGAGATAGGCTAGAACTAGCTAGAGAGAGAGCTTGTGTGCCTCCACTCTGGGTGAGTGGAATCTCTAGGATAGTGAGAGCCTCAAGGGAGTGCCCCTTGGTGTTTGTAACCGTGAGAGACTTCCGGAGCTTGCCAAGGCATTTGTGGAAGACCGGAGGGTCGAAGTTGTACAAGGCTTGAGCTCCACCTTGCCAAGGTTGGCAAACGGGGAAGAATAGTGGAGATCCCTCATCTCGGTGACTTGGGTGTGGCTAAACCCTTTGGTGGGTGCCACAACGTGGATGTAGGAAAATCTTGACGATCTTGCCGAACCACGGGATAAATCCGCGTGCCTCCTCGGGAGTTTGCATCCTCTTCCTCTCCCTTACATTTATGCATTTTATATTCCGCGAAGTTGCTATTTACTTCAATGCATAGATAGTTTGCGTAGGGAATTGGGCTTTTAGGAATTAATTTTATTGTTTAGATTTTTGAAAAGAAGCCCAATTCACCCCCCTCTTGGGCATTCGATCCTTACAATTGGTATCAGAGCAAGGTTGCTCATAGGATCATTCTAGCTTCACCGTTAGAGAGCTAAAATGGCCAAGGTTGGGGGTTCGGTTCCTATCTTCAAGGGCAAGAACTTTGCCTATTGGAAAGCACACATGCGCACTTATCTAGATGCTATTGCTCCCGAAGTATGGGAAGCGACCCACGCGGGGTTTGGAGAACACAACTATGTTGGTGATCAAATTAAATGCGATGCTAAAGCTAGGAATGCAATCTATGAGTGCATTAGTCAAGATGTTTTTCTAGGATTGCTAGCAAAGAAAAGACATGTGAAATTTGGGCTTGCTTGATAGAAATTCATGAGGGTTCTTCTCGTGTGAAATAACTTAAATATCACATGCTTAAAGCAAAATATGATGAATTTAAGATGCTACCTCATGAAAATGTTAATTAGATGTTCTCTAGCTTGAATGTACTTATTGAAGAAATTAATGCTCTTGACATTGCTTCTCTTGGCAAGGGACTCATCAACTGCAAGATCCTCATGCTCCTTCCCAAGCCAAAGTACAACATCATCAACTCCATGCTCCAAAAAGAGTCTCATGACCACATTGAAGTTTCAGAGCTCATTGGAGAAATTCACGCTCATGAGATGAGTGTGCTTGGGATGATGGAGCAATCATCCTAAAAAACAATTGCTCTAAAGGCCTCCACCAAGAAAACAAGCCTCAAGAAGAAGAAGGTGGTTGAGCCTAGCTCAAGTGAAGAAGAGAAAGTATCAAGTGAAGATGATGATGAGCTTGCATTGATGATGAGAAAGTTCTCACGCTTGAACTCCAATATTACCAAGAAGGGATACACCTTTGATCCCAAGAAGAAAGCATTTCTACCAAGGAGAGATGATCACAAGACTTGCTACAATTGTGGTGATCAAGGCCACATCTCCTATGATTGTCCAAAACCGGACAAAAGAGGAGAGAACTACAAGAGCAAGCATCGCAAGCTTGAAGAGAATGAAGATGATGAAGAAGAGGCCAAACCCAAACCAAGATCCTTTGGGAAGAGGAAACATGACAAGGGCAAGAAGGCAAGACTTTTCCCAAAGAAGAGAAATGGCCCACAAAAGGTGTTCATGTGTGAGGCAAATGAATGGGTCACCGACGAAGAAACAAGTGATGAAGAGAGTGAAGCGGAAGAAGAAAGCTTGGCTGACCTTGCCATTGCCAACAATGATGACTCACCTCTTCATCCACCGCCCATGTGCCTCACGGCGAAAGGTAACACCAAGGTATGTGACGACTCTAGTGATGATGAGCTTTCCCCCGATGATTTAACTTCTTTGATAAATGAATATCATGCTATCATTAAGAGGGAAAAGAGTAAGGTTAAAGCTCTTGCAGAAACTCGTGCTAGACTTGAGAGTGCTAACCTCGATTTGCTTGACAAGTATGAAAGCATACTCAAAGAGCATGACACGCTCAAATCTCATGTCAAGCAAATTGAGGAAGAAAAGGCTAAAATCAAGTTAGATAATCATGAGCTTAACTTAGCACACCAAACACTTTTGGAAGAGCACAACAAGTTAGTACAAGAACATCAAACGCTTAACCTTGCTCATGACGTGCTTGATCAAGAGTTGAAAAATATAAAGAAGCAAACTCTTAATGATAGGATATCCATTACTTCTCATGTCACTAATGCCTTGAACAAGTCTTTGTCTTTTAAAGCAAACGCTAGGGAGAAGGACTTGTTGGAAGAAATTGAGAGTCTCCGCACTAGTGTGGCTAGACTTTCAAAAGGGGAAGTCAAACACAAGGAAATACTCTTCCAACAAGCAAAGGCCTTCAACAAAAGAGGACTTGGATCCTTCCCGGTGCCTAACAAAGGAAAGGTTCCCTCACCGGAGCTTAGAACAAGCTTCATCAAGGAAGTTGGTTCTTATTGCCAACATTGTGAGGTCACCGGTCACCACACAAGGGAGTGTCCTCTTCCTAACCGACCCTCTCCCAAGTTGCCCATTAATTACAAATCTACTTTCAATGATCGTTATTATCTCTTGAGTAAAGTAGATGGCAAGGTGAAGGCTAGGTTCATTGGCAAGGACATGAAGGGCATGAAGGGGAAGCTCCCCAAGCAACTTTGGGTCCCAAAGACACTTGTATCACACATACAAGGACCTAAGTTGGCTTGGGTGCCTAAAGTTAAGAATTGAATTCATGTATGTAGGTGAACTACAAAGCCGGAGGAAAGCATTGGGTACTCGATAGCGGGTGCACCCAACATATGACCGGCAATGATGGTATGTTCACCACCATAGAAAACCCCGGCAATCATGAACAAGTCACCTTTGGTTATAACTCTAAGGGAAAGGTAATTGGGTTAGGTAAAATTGCTATTTCAAATGATTTATCCATTTCCAATGTTTTGTATGTCAAGTCACTTAGTTTTAATTTACTTTCCATTGCACAACTATGTGATCTTGGACTAACATGCACATTTTGCAAAAATGATGTTGTTGTGAGTAGTGAAACAAGCCAAGACATAGTCTTTAAAGGATTTCAGCATGGACATCTCTACCTAGTAGACTTCTCCAACAAGAATGCTAGCTTGACCACTTGTCTTTTCACTAAGACAAGCTTGGGTTGGCTATGGCACCGACGCATAGCGCACATAGGGATGAGCAAACTCAAGAAGTCATTCAAGCTTGGGATGGTGACTGGCGTGAAGGATGTTACATTTGAGAAGAACAAGCTTTGTAGCGCTTGTCAAGCCGGGAAGCAAGTTGCTTCACACCACCCGATGAAGACAATGGTGTCAACCTCCAAGCCACTTGAGCTACTCCACATGGACCTCTTCGGATCGTCCACATATCAAAGCCTTGGCGGTAACCTCTATTGTCTTGTTATAGTTGATGGCTACTCTCGCTATGCTTGGACTTTATTTTTAGGTGACAAGAGTGAAACTCCAGAGGTGTTCAAGACCTTCGCCAACCGCGCTCAAAGGGAATTTCAACTTCCCATCATCAAGGTCCGGAGTGACAACGGCACCGAATTCAAAAACTACAACATTGGGGAGTGGTGTGACCGTGAAGGTGTGAAGCATGAATTTTCAGCCACATACACCCCTCAACAAAACGGTGTCGTTGAAAGGAAGAACAAGACACTCATCACTCTTGCGAGAGCAATGCTTGATGACTACGACACGTCGGAGAAGTTTTGGGCCGAAGCAATCAACACGGCGTGCCATGCCGCAAATAGTGTCTACCTACATCGACTACTTCAAAAGACCCCGTACGAGCTTCTCATTGGGAGAAAGCCCAACATCTCCTACTTTTGAGTCTTTGGATACAAGTGCTACATCTACCGCAAGAAAAGGCTCGGTAAGTTTGAAAGAAGATGTGATGTTGGTATATTCCTTGGTTATGCATCAAACTCAAAAGCATATCGACTATCCAACCAAACCTCCGGTTTAGTTGAGGAAAGTTGTGATGTTGAGTTTGATGAATCTAATGGCTCCCAAGAGGAGAGTTTTGGTCATGATGAAATAGATGATGAGCCTCTACGAGAAGCCATGAAGAACATGACCATTGGAGACATCAAGCCTGAAGTTGAGGAGAGCCATGATCAAGGGGGAGCTTCAAGTTCCAACAACAACACCTCTATGGCGCCTCAAGTTGACGAAGAAGAGAAGGATGATCCATTGCAACTCAAGACTCACAAGCACAACAACATCAAGAAGAAGAAGAAGTCCATGATCAAGTCCAACCACAAGAGGAGCAACACGCATCACCTTCGCCAAGTGCTTCACAACAACTTATGAGGCATGGACGCATCTCCAAGGCGCATCCGATGGACCAAATCATTGGAAGTCCGTCAAGGGGTGTAAGTACACGTTCTCGCCATTTCGCTTCATTTTGTGAGCACTACTCGTTTGTTTCATGTGTAGAACCCACTCATATTGAGGAAGCACTCCAAGACCCAAATTGGGTGATGGCCATGCAATAAGAACTCAACAACTTCATCCGCAATGAATTTTGGGTGTTGGAGGAGCGACCCAACGACAAGAACGTCATCGGAACAAAGTGGGTGTACCGCAACAAACAAGATGAGAATGGCGTTGTGGTCCGCAACAAGGCAAGACTTGTGGCCAAAGGGTTCTTGCAAGTTGAAGGACTAGACTTTGGGGAGACATTTGCCACGGTCGCACGGCTAGAAGCCATCCATATACTTCTTGCCTTCGCATCACATCATAGTATTAGACTTTATCAAATGGATGTGAAAAGTGCCTTTCTTAATGGTTACATTAACGAGCTTGTTTATGTTGAACAACCTCCCGGGTTTGAAGATCTGAGGAATCCTAATCATGTGTATAGGTTGCACAAGGCGCTCTACGGGCTCTAGCAAGCACCTAGGGAGTGGTATGAACGACTACGGGATTTCTTGATCATGCAAGGATTCAAGATCGGGAGGGTGGACACCACACTCTTCACCAAAGACATCAACGGAGATTTGTTCATTTGTCAAATTTATGTTGATGATATTATTTTTGGTTCAACTAACGAAGCTCTTAGCCATGAGTTTGGCAAAATGATGTCTAGGGAATTTGAGATGTCGATGATTGGAGAGCTCAACTTCTTCCTTGGATTTCAAATCAAGCAACTTCAAGAGGGGACCTTCGTCTATCAAGAGAAGTACACCAAGGACCTCTTGAAGAAATTTGAGATGGGAGATTGTAGCTCAAGGAGCACTCCAATGGCAACAAATTGTCATCTCGACGCGGATAAGGACGGTAAACCTATTGACCAATCTAACTACCGTTCTATGATTGGCTCATTGCTTTATCTTACCGCATCTAGGACCGATATCATGTTTAGTGTATGCTTGTGTGCTCGCTTTCAAGCGGCACCTAAATAATCGCATAGGAAGGCGGTCTTTAGGATACTTAGGTATCTTAAGCATACCCCTAGTATGGGCTTGTGGTACCCTAAAGGTGCGAAATTCCATCTCTTGGGATACTCTGATTCGGACTTTGCCAGATGTCGAGTGGATCGCAAGAGTACCTCCGGTGGGTGCCACTTGCTTGGGCGTTCCCTAGTTTCTTGGTCTAGCAAGAAGCAAAATTCCGTCGCCTTGTCCACGGCGGAAGCGGAATATATAGCGGTCGGTGCATGTTGTGCCCAAATTCTTTATATGAAGCAAACCCTTTTGGACTTTGGTATTAAACTTGGTTGTGTGCGTCTCCTCTGTGATAATGAAAGTGCGGTTAAGATAGCTAAAAACCCTGTTCAACACTCCCGCACTAAGCACATTGATATTCGCCATCATTTCTTGAGGGACCATGAAGCTAAGGGAGACATCTCATTGCGAGGTGTTAGGTCCGAAGAACAATTGGCGGATATCTTCACTAAACCACTAGATGAGAAAACTTTTTCTAGGCTAAGGAGTGAGTTAAATGTGCTAGATGCAACGAACGTCATGTAAGAATGCATCTCATATAGGTCTTTCCTAACTCTCAAAGGATAGGGGTGAGTAAGGGTTAGCTTGGGATGGAGGTTCTTTTGGTTTTCCCCAAGGTTTGGAGAGTGGCTCTCCCTCAAGAAGCCTTTGAAAGGATCAAATTTGGCAAGATAGATTTATTTTATGCCTTGCATGATGCCTGCCATATAGACTTGTAATTTCTTGCACTATAAAATTGTTTGGCATTGCATACAGTAGATTGTCACAAAGGGGAACCCACCTCATGAGAAAGAGACTTGTTTGAAATGCAATATCTCAACTCATATAAGGTGGAAAGAACAAAATGTTAGGTGCGTTAATGCCTAGAGGAACATGCTTTAAAGAGATAGAAGTCTTCATACTCTAGCTCACAAAGCATGGGCCTTACATTTTATTTGGATAATTTCCTTCCCGTTTTCTTCGGTGTTCTATTCGCTTTAAGGCTTAGCCAAGTTATTGACATATTAGAATTTTTGAGGGGTGAAGGGTTGCCCAAAAAGTCCTAAGACATGTGTTTCTTATTGCTTGTTTGTTTGGTCAAAGGACATATATGGGATGTTGCAGTTTTATAGTCATCGGATTATCCGATGCTTAGGTCAGACCATCATCGGATTAGTTGGTGTTCAAAAGCCAAGGGCCAGTTCAGTCAGTATCTCAAATCATCCGACGAGTTCAATCTGAAAAACATCGGTCCATCCGATGTGCACAATTCTGGAACTTTGATGAATTCCACCGATGATATTCCCTTCCACGTCGGTCCATCCGATGTCAACAGTATCTTTTTGAATACCTATACTGTGACATTCGACTGATGCTATTTCTTTGCACGTCGGTCCATCCGATGTCAACGGTACCTTTTTGAATACCCTTACTGTGCCATTCGACCGATGCTTCTATCGTTTCTACATCGGTCCATCCGGTGTTAAATTTACGGCTAGGGTTTGGGACCCACTATTTAAACGGCCGTTCGCCTCCTATCTTCTCTCTCCTGATCCCGTCGTCGAATCACACCGCCGCTGTTCCTCTCACCTGCGCCACCGCCGTCTTCGGTCGTCGCCGCCGCACTCCGGCCGCCGCCGCCGACCTCCGGCCGCCGCCTCCATCCTCCAGCGCCGCCGCCGCACCATCTAGCGCCTGCGCCACTCGCCTCCACCGCAGCCGCCGCCGCCACTCCACCCAGCCGCCGCTGCCGCTCCACCCAAGCGCCGCCGCCGCTCTCCCTCACCACCACATCACCCAAGCGCCGCCTCCTCCCGTGCACCATCGTCGCCCCAAGCACATCGTTGTCGTGGTGCTTCCACCGTCGCCATCTCTTCATCGCTAGGGTTGCCAACCGCGATCATACTTCATTCTCGTGCATCGCCCGAACGCAATGGCTCGCGACAAGAAGAACAAGGGCAAGGCCATTGTGGCGCCGGACGCAAAGAAGCAGAAGCTCTCGAAGGAGGAGAAGAAGGCGTTGATGGCCGCTCGCGCCGCCGTGGAGCGAGAGCGTGGCCGAGGAGGATCTTTGAGGATCCGCGAGGCTCGTCCGAGGCAGCCTCTCGTGATCGATGAGTCCGAGGCTGAAGAAGAGTCGGAAGTGCCTCTTGTTCGCCGGCGCTCCGCAGGACCCATGGGGGTCATCCCGCGGCAACACCTCGTCCGAGACCGACTGCTGCCGATCATCGTGAGGACAGGGAGGCCTAGAGAGCCATCTACGAGATGGACACCACCGTCCGTGTCGGTGAAGGTGTCCGTTTGACTTATTACTGGAAGATGAAGGCAAAGCAGCTCTGAAGACTCAGATGGAGTGTGTTGCTAGAGGAGTGGTACTCGCAGCCCAGAGAGGCTCTGGTGGACAGTCGTTTCTGGACTGTGACACAGGCGTCGCTCTATGAGACCTACAGACGCCGAGGCCACAAGTTATTCTAGCACAACTTTCTGGACTGGGATCAGCTCGCCCTGGCTGTAGAGACAGAGATACGGACCTACTTTGAGAGGTACAGAGGGCTGGTGCAGCTGATGTCCTACAAGAGGAGTGCTTATGTGGAGGATTGGGTACGTGTGTTCTACGTTACCCTCTACGTCTCTGAGGGCCGCAGGTCAATTGACTTCATGTTCATGGGACAACACCATCACCTGACGAGACAGAAGCTTGCACAGCTGCTGGGCGTGGACCTGCACGACACTTGTGTGCATGAGAGAGTGTATGGTCAGGCATACCCACCGAGGAGGCCGCTCACTGGAGGAGTGGAATCACCACTGGAGGAGATTCGCTCTTTTTTTGGCCCGACCTTCTCTCCAGACCAGCCGAGGGTACCGGCACTGTTGACTCCAGCTGCGTGCACAGTGCACCTTGCCTTGCGCCGCACTCTCTTGCCGAGGTCTGGTTACTTAGAGGGGTTCACCAGTCTGCAGCAGACCCTCCTGTTCTACATCATGAACGGGATGGAGTTTGATATTGTGGACGCCCTCATATGCGAGATGGAGAATGTGATCACCGATGGAGTGGGCATGATGAGGCAGCTTGCGTATGGACACTGGATCAGCTACCTGCTCTCCATGATGGTCCCTGAGGAGTCCGCCATGCATGACCGTCTCACTGACGAGAGTGTCACACGGTTTGGTCACTATCGTGCCCCAGCTCCTAGAGACCGCCGCCTTGGCCGTCCAGTCGAGCGTCAGGTGAGGGCTCGTCTATCTGAGGAGGACTGGTCGGATCTGGAGAAGGAGGATGAGAGGCTGGCTGAGGCAGAGGCACAGGGTGAGGACCTGCAGCATATATGGTCCGAGAGCGACACAGATGACAGTGTTGAGGAGTACTTCCCACCTCCTCCCTCACCCAGGCAGCACGATGCGGAGGCTGGAGGCTCTACAGTGCCACCCCCTACTCCACCTCCCGTCTCAGAGGCACAAGTTTCTCAGCCGTCCGAGCTCACATCCCTCCTACAGCAGATGGTTGAGCAGCAACGCTTGGACCGACTTGCAGCTGAGCAGGCCCGAGCGGAGCAGGCCGCACGCCTTCTGGAGCTCCAGCAGCAGCAGCAGGAGATGCAGCGCCAGATCGCCCGTGAGAGGCGTGAGGACACTGACCGGCTGACTGGGCTGATCGACCAGATGCACCAACGCTCCCTCGACCAGCAGCAGCAGACGCAGCAGGCGATGATGGGCATCCTGGGGTTGATCACCAACCTCTACACCCAGACCAGGATTGCCTTCCCGTCGCAGCTGCCAGGAGTTGCTCCACCTCCACCTATCCTTGCTCCAGCTGCCGCTCCGGTGCCGACCACGCCGATCCCTTCGATCAACATGTCTCCACTGCTGGCTCTCGGCGCACCGATTCACTCTCCACTGTCGGCCACGACACTGTTCCAGCAGACCCGGCGTCCGTCGTCAGTGCCCCTGTTCTAGCAGCTCCTACCCAGCAGGAACCGACGACGGCTCCTACGGCTCCGACAGCTCCTTCCACCTCTACTCCAGGCAGCAGCTCCGACGACAGCGACGGTGACCAGTTCGTCATCGCGCCTAGTACTCGGGGTCCTTAGGCACTCGGATCCCTTTTTGGTGTCTTGATGCCAAAGGGGGAGAAGAGTTAGAGGAGTCAGGGGGAGAATAGCTTAGTCTCAGGGGGAGTGTCCTAGCCTTAGGGGGAGTTTACCTATATCATCTTTTGTAATTCGATACTTTTGCTACTCATTTGGTGTTTATTGAGTACTCTTAAGTTGTTAATCGATTGATCTTATTTGGTGCCTATCTTATGATCACTTATTCACTTGAGTTATTCTTTGATTGAGCTTTCAAATTTTAAGTGTAAAAATCTTGTATTCATTGCATATCCTCTTAAGCTTTGTACTATCAAATTCATTACTATTGTGCTTTAAATTGTTGTGTTGTCATCAATCACCAAAAAGGGGGAGACTGAAAGCATCTAGGCCCCCATGAGGTACGGTTTCAGTGATTAATAACAACCATTGGATTTTACTAATGAATTTGTGAATGCAAGGTCCCCATAATCACTCAATCAAATGAAATCTATATGTCATTGGAGACCCATATACAATCACTTTATGAGATCAAATCAATGATATGAAGACAAGAAGTGAAAACTCTTACGTCAAAGTCATTCAACCACAATTGATGACACTTAATGCTTGACAACCATCAGAAGTACATTTACAACAAAAGTCTAAGAGGTCAATCGAGCAAGACACAAAATAATCACTTGGAAACAACTTGAAGCAAACAAAACCAACTCACCGTATGAACCGATGATTTCTGAGAACAACACATTGGTCGAGTTGGTTCAGCAGAGGAAGAAGACCTCAGAACAAAGCACTCACCGGATCATCCGATGTTAAGGGCTCAGCTACATCGATCCATCAGTACAGTTTGCAATATCCTTTGACCAAGTGTAGCACCAGATCATCCGATGTACAGAAATATACACATCGGTCAATTACTCCAGTAAGCATCAAGTTTGAATCAATTCTGGAGGAAGAGCCACCGGATCCTCCGATGAGAAGACAAGTGCAACATCGGTCTAACAACGGTCATATCTGACACAATGACGTCAGCTAAAGTGAACTTGACCGATGACAACTAAAGGGGAGACATCGGATCATCCGATCTTCGCAGAAAAGTTCTGTCAGCCTACTTTTCCAACGGCTATTTCGTGGAGGCTGGATATAAATACCCCCTAAACTTGTCATTTCGACAATTCTTGATCACCAGACATTCTCAACACATCCACAAGCATTCAAGACCAAGAGCCATCACTTCTACATCATTTCGACCACCTACACACCAAGAGATAGGCTAGAACTAGCTAGAGAGAGAGCTTGTGTGCCTCCATTCTGGGTGAGTGGAATCTCTAGGATAGTGAGAGCCTCAAGGGAGTGCCCCTTGGTGTTTGTAACCGTGAGAGACTTCCGGAGCTTGCCAAGGCGTTTGTGGAAGCTCGGAGGGTCGAAGTTGTACAAGGCTTGAGCTCCACCTTGCCAAGGTTGGCAAACGGAGAAGAATAGTGGTGATCCCTCGTCTCAGTGACTTGGGTGTGGCTAAACTTTTTGGTGGGTGCCACAACGTGGATGTAGGAAGATCTTGACGATCTTGCCGAACCACGGGATAAATCCTCGTGTCTCCTCGGGAGTTTGCAACCTCTTCCTCTCCCTTACATTTATGCATTTTATATTCCGCGAAGTTTCTATTTACTTCAATGCATAAATAGTTTGCGTAGGGAATTGGGCTTTTAGGAATTAAGTTTTATCGTTTAGATTTTTGAAAAGAAGCCCAATCACCCCCCCCTCTTGAGCATTCGATCCTTACACTCTTCTCTCGTCGAAGACAATGTTACGAGACACAATCACCTTCTCTGTTTGTGGATCGAGCATCTTGAATGCCTTGGAGCCTTCTGAATAACCGATGAAGATCATCGGCGTGCTGCGATCATCAAGCTTCTTCAACCCTAGTCGTTTGTCTTTGACAAATCCGAGACAACCGAATACCTTCAAGAATCCAACAGCCGGCTTTCGTCCATGGTAGGCATCATAGGGAGTCTTGTCGTTCGGCGCCTTCATCAGCGCACGATTGAGCAAGAAGACAGCCGTAGTGACTGCTTCTCCCCAATAGCGTGCCGACATTCCCCTCTCCTTCACCAGAGCGCGTGTCATGGCCAATATTGACTGGTTCTGGCGTTCCATGAGGCCATTTTGTTGAGGAGTATATGGCGCAGAGAACTGTCGTTGAACTCCTTCACTGGCGCAGTAATCGGCAAATTCCTTCGCCGTGAACTCGCCGCCGTTGTCCGTCCACAACATCCGCAGAGGACGTCCCACCTCCAACTCTGCCGCCGCCTTGATCTTCTTGATCTTCGTTGCTGCGTCTCCCTTGGCCACGAGCAACTTGATCCACATGTAGCATGTGGCATCGTCGACGAGCAACAAGAAGAAACGGCGACCACCTGTGGGTGAACTAAAAAAAATAAGAATTCAGCATGTGCCCAAATTAAATGGACACAACCCACCGAACAAGTGCGTCCCTGATCGAACAGACACACTTGTTCCAAAAGGGTGGGAGGCCCCCTCTTGTGTCCCTTTAAAAACTATAAGTATGTGAAGGGGTTGTTCTTTCGAGACATGCGCAAGAACACACAACACCACAGATGCAAATCCGATCAATCGAAAAGGGTAAATAAGGGAAACCACCTTCTGTCATCGTTCTTCTTGTGGCCTCGCCTTGTTGGCTCGAAGGCTGCATCATCAAGCAATAACAGAGATGTAGGAGAAAGTATTAGTGATGTGTTTATACGGTAATCACAAGATTAGCACTTGATGATGTTTGAATTTGAACTTCTCCTATGTAATCCGGAAATGATAAGTGGCTTCATTTGGTCTTTGATGCTAACAATGGTATCAGAGCCAGATTAGTCAACTAATCATTTCGGGTGTTTTTGTTTTTGACTCCAAAGCATTAATAACTAATAAAGAGAGGAATCAAGTGAGATTTTCATTTGAAATCATAAGTATCTGCCATAAGAAATGAAGGTCCGGACTCCGGCTGGACTAGTCCAGCATTCGATGAGATGGCAATTACTGTTTTTAGATTGGGGTGTTTCGATGTGTTCATTTGATTGAAAGCATACTCAACACTTTGGATTGAAATCCAATAAGTGAAAACCAAGTGGTCTTTGTAAGATTGTAAGTTAAGATTGGCTTTGTTATTTTGGTCATTTTTTGGTTTTTCATGAATATTCGGGATTGAGGTCGGACTAGTCCGGATCAAACTATCTCTTGCACAATTCAAGACTCGTCCAAAATTGCCCACACCAAAAGTTTCTATTTGAGCTCAGACTTGTCCATTTTTGAACAAACTTGTTCAGATTAACTGAGTTTTAAGATTAAGTTCACAGGAACGGACTTGTCCGCCCGTAGGATCGGACTAGTCCGATTGTTAGGACCAGACTTATCCACACGTAGGACCGGACTAGTCTGGTAGATCAGGCTGGTCCTGTTGACTAACCGGACTAGTCTGATCGTTTTAGCACAATTAAGTCCAGAAAGCCATCTTTGTCCCTTTTTACTGAAAAAGATTGTCAATGAGTACCTTCAAAAGATTGAGAATTATTTTACTTCTATTCTTCTAAGGCTACAAAAAGTACTCTTATCAAGATACTTGTCACTGAGAAACATTACGGAGGTGGTGGGCAAGAGCATATTTTAAGGATGACAAAAACGATAGCAAAACTTCCAAGCAAATTTGAGACATTCGTCATCAATTACAACTCTCAACCTGAACAATGGAACTTAGAAAAAATCATTGCTATGTTTGTTCAGGAGGAAGAGAGAATTAAGTCACTTCATGGCAATGATTCCAAAAACTATGTGAAGAGAAATGGTAAGACTCGGAAGAATTATTCTTCTAAGCAATCTTTCAAGAATCATGGTTGTTCTCACCATGATAAAGGAAAGGGTAAGGCTTCGTAAAATCATCCTTAACATAGGGATGTTAAAGTGGAGAAAGACTAGTGCTGCTTCTGTTTGGATGAAGGCCACCATCAAAAGGATTGCATTGATTTCCTTAAATGATGCAAAAATGGTAATGATTTCGTTACCTTTGTTGATGAATCTCTATTTTTATAATATACACCATCGATTTTTGTGGATCGACTCAAGTGTCACCATGCACGTTTGTAATTCGATGCAAAGATTAAGTATGAGGAGGATCCTAAAAGAGATGAAAGTGTCATTAAAGTTGTTGATGGCCATGAAGCAGAAGTTAAAGCCATTGGAGATATATATTATAATTAGAAATGGTTTTGTACTCACACTTCATAATGTATTATATGTACCCTGTTTAAGAAGAAATTTAATTTCAGTTTCATGTTTAGATGACGATGGTTATGTATGTCAATTTGGCGAAGACAAATATATAATTAAGTATGATAATAATATTGTAAGTATTATCATCAGACAAAGCATGCTATAGTTATTGCCTATGCATGATGATATTATGTTGTGAGCGATGATCAAATTTCCTCTCATAAACGAAAGAGTCGATTCTGAAATGTCTTTGAAATTATAGCATTATCGCTTAGGCCATATTTCGAGCGGGAGAAGTGAACAATTAATTTCACAATTGATTCTTCCTCATTTGAATTTTTAGATCCAGAAGAATGCACAGATTGCATTAAATAAAATTGTTAAGAAAATTAAGGAATGTGTCATACGCAGTACAGAAATTTTAGAATTAATCCATACTAACATTTGTGGTCCAGTTCCCGTAGTATCCATTGATGGTTTTGATTCATTCATAACCTTCAAGGATAACTATTCTTGTTATGGCTATATTTATCCAATTAAATAACACTCCAAAATGTTGGATAAATTTAAGAAATTTAAGGATGAAGTTCAAAATCAACACAATATTAAGATAAATATGGTAAGATCCGATCGTAGTGGTGAGTACTATGGTCAGCATACCCCATATGGCCCTGTTCCTCAACCATTTGCACGGTTCCTTCAAGAAAATAGCATAATAGCCCAATATTCAACACCGGGCGAGACTCATCAAAACGAAGTAGCAAAACAGCACAACCGTACACCAATAGATATGGTTAGATCCATGTTAAGTCAATCAAATTTGTCGGTTTGCTTATGGATGGAGACATTAAAAATCGCCATTCACGCGCTAAATCGGGTTCCTACTAAGTCGGTACCTAATACACCATATGCGTTGTGTACAGGATGTAAGCCTTCTCTAGGTTATATGCATATATGAGGTTATATACATATATGAGGTCCCGCTGGGGCAAAAATATTTAACTCAAACATTGGCAAGATAATAAGTTGTCATTTTATTGGCTATGCAGAAAAAAGTAAGGAATATCATTTCTATTTTCCAGAAAGATATATTAAGTTTGTAAAAATGAGGCATGTTGTCTTTTTAAAGGATGTGATGATCAAGGGAAGTACGATAAGATAAGACATTTATCTTGAAGAGAAGCAGGTTTATGTACCCACTCTTATGACTCAAGAACCATATTTCGCATTACCTACCATTATTGAATCATTAATACCTGTCATTGAAAATTCAACACATGTTGTTAGTTCTTTATTGTCAACAGAATTTTAAAAACAGTTGAGCATTCTTATCCTGTTGCCATTAATAATGAAGAGTAACGACAACCTCAAAATGAGGATAATGTGCAATTAAGAAGACCTCAACGGGAAAGAGGATCGAACATTTCGGACGATTATGAGATCTATATGATTGATGCAATTCAAATTGAGGGTGATTCCACGACATCTGAAGAAGCTATAAGAAGTCCTCAATCATTTGAATGGCTTAAAGCCATTGATAATGAAATGAGGTATATAGATGTCAACAAAGTCCGGGATTTAGTTGAAATTCCTAATGAATCCAAAACAATAAGATGTAAATGGGTCTACAAAACTGAATGTGACTCCAAAAGGAATATTGATAAGTATAAGACCAACCTTAGGGCAAAAAGGGCTTTATGACACAACCAAAAATTTTTGTTGTTAAGGGTAAGGAACATATGGATGTCACCTAAGAAAGTCCATTTATGTAGTTAAACAAGCATCAAGACAGTGCTATCTCAAGCTTGATGAGACAATAAGAAAGTTTGAATTTAAGTAAAATGAGGAGGACAATTGCATTTATGCTAAGTTTAAGAATGGTAAATTTATTTTTCTCGTGCTCAATGTAGATGACATACTACTTGCATCTAGTGATGTCAATCTATTATTGGAAACTATGAAGTTTTTGTCCTCTAATTTTGATATGAAGGATCTTGGTGAAGCATCCTATGTATTAGGCATACAATTCACATAGATTGAAATAAGAGAGTATTAGCCTTATCATAAAAGGCGTACTTGGAGAATGTACTTAAAAAGTATATCATGCATAAGAGCAAGCATTCGTTTGCTTCGATTGTCAAGGGCAATAAGTTTGGGAACTTTCAGTGTTTCAAGAGCCAATATGAGATTCATCAAATGAAATCGATTCCATACGATTTTGCTATTGGAAGCCTTATGTATGCTCCAGTTTGAACTCGCCCTGACTTAGCTTTTGTGACTGGAATGCTTGACAAATATTAGGCTAATCCGGTAATTGATCACTGAAAGGCAACCGAGAAAGCATTAAGATATGTGAGGTACAAAAGGTCGCATGTTAACGTATAGTAAGTCATACCCACTTGAAGTAGTGGAATACTCAGATGCAAATTTTGCGGCTTGTGTGAAATCCATGTTAGGTTATATATTCACCCTCGTAAATGGAACCATTTCATCAAAAAGCTCCAAACAAACAGTCACTGCATATGACACAATGTATGCTGAGTTGTTGCATGTTATGAGGCCACCAGGTAGACAATCTGGCTTAAGAAATTTTTACCGGTCTTAGAGTGGTCAACAACATTGAAAAGACATTTAAGTTATACTACGATAATAGCAGGCAATATTTTACTCTCACAACGATAAGTCGAGTGGTGCTGCCAAACAGATCGATATTAAGTTTTATGTTGTGAAATATAGAATCCAAGATCATACCATAAGTCTTTAGCATATAAGTGTCAAGCGAATGCTTGTGGATCAACTAATAAAAGGTTTTCCATCCAACGTGTTCAGTGAAAACATAGCTGGCATGGGTTTAAGGAAGAACCTATGATCATCTAGATATTCAGGGGCTAACTGAGAGTAAGGTTCATTTTTAGGTGTAAGATGCACGGTGTTTTTCGAGTCCAACAGTACGTAAATGGCTGTTGTGATGTGTCGTGCTCTATATATCAAGAATGAAGAAATGGAAACTAAGTTTTGGTAAGTAAGTAAGTAAGTAAGATCTAAGTTAAAGAAGGAGAATGTTGGAGTGTGAACTCAAAAATAAGATTCCAACATGTGTCAAAATTAAATGATACAACCCACCTAACAGGTACGTCCCTGACCGAAGAGACACACCTATTCCCAAAGGGTGACAGGCCCCCTCTTGTGTCCTATTGAAAACTATAAGTATGTGATGTGGCCATTCTTTTGAGATGCGCGCAAGAAAACACAACACCACAGTTGCAAGTCCGATCAATCAAAAAGAGAAAACATGGGGAAACACCTCCTGTCGCCATTCTTCTTGCAGCCTCACCTTGTTAGCTCGATGGTTGCATCATCAAGCAATAACAGAGATGGAAGAAAAGTATTAGTGATGTGTTTATATGCTAATCATGAGGTTAGTACTTGATGGTATTTGTATTCAAACTTCTCCTATATAATCTCGAAATGATTAAGTGGCTAAATTCGGTCTTTATTTGGTCTTTGATGCTAACACCAAAACCCTTCATAATATTGCTTTGGCTTAGAACCTCAACTCAGTTCCTCTATTTTCAACTTTGCATTGTTTATTTATGACTGAACTACCCCCATTCAGCTATGCGCCTACGCTCGGCTATTGATAGAAAAACTGTTTTGAAAGTGTTCCTCCCTGTCGAAGTGTTAATGCGACACTTCCTCCGGATCTGCTAAGGAGCAGCCCGCGGAGGTTCTTGTTCGACGGGGCTTAGGCCTCAATCAAGTGTACGAGCGTGTGAGAGAGTATGACACAGTGGTTTTTACGTAGTTCGGGCTGCAAGGAGCCTAACACCCTACTCCACAGTGGATGGTATTACTAGTGTGTGTGTATGCGTGAGTTTGATGTTGGATGTTGGATCCCTTTGTAATGGTGGCAGTCCGATCCTTTTATAGCTAAGGCCGGATGCCTTACAAGTGGGGCCCGAGGCCCGACAGGTGGTCCCGGGGCAATCTTATCCTAAAGATTTAAGGCTTCTCGCATAAGCTTGCTCTGACCATAGACTTGAAGACTCGCCGTCTTGCCGCCTGAGTCGTAAGTAGCCCATGCGCCGTTGCTGACAATGGCAAGGGCTGTCCCATCCAACTGTCTTTGTCGCCATAAGCTACCTACTTGGCAGAGTGGGATAGGCCTCCGACGTCTTCCCTATGATGCGATTGGTTGTAGCCGTACCTCACATTAGGCGTGATCCGCGCTATGCGTCTCTGGAAGCTGCGTATCTTCAATCTTTGATAGGGACAAGGTGCACCACCCTCTTAACACCCACGTCCCTCTGTCCTGGGTAAGTGGTTGGACTACGTGACAGCTCGGGAGCACATCTCTACGGAGGAGGTCATGTCCCGTCTTGCAGACCGCGTGGCAGCTCGGGAGCTCACCTCCATAGAGGGGGCCATGTCTCGTCTTGCGGTCCACGTGGCAGTTCGGGAGCTCACCTCCGCAGAGGAGGTTAGGTCTTGCCTTGCAGGACACATGGCGGCACCGAAGCTCGCATATACGGAAGGTGGCTCGTCTAATGCCTCGGACCACGTGGCAGCTCCAGAGCCCTGTCTCATGGGGGAGAGGGATCCTTCCCGACTGGACACGTGGTTGCTTGGGAGCTCGTCTTCGTGGGGGAGATGAACTCTTCCCCAGGGTCTCTTGCAGGTACCCCGGACCCCATCTCTAAGGTCGACGGGTCCGAGTTTTCTGAACACGTGGCACCCTTGGACCCTGCCTCTGTGGAAGGTTAGGTACCTATGCGGCTCTAGCTTGTGTGCGAGGGTACCCGGTATGCCGGGTACCGACAGTGGCCCCTGGGTCCACATTGGGGGGAGTTGACGAGCCCGAGGGTGGAGCCCTATCCTGCTTTCCCACACGACCTTTTAATTTTGTCTTGACCAGCCGAAGCGGTGCGCGCCTCTGCTGTTGTGACCACGCGTCCCTCTCTGGTTGAGGGGTCGTGGTGACGGGATCTTTGCTTGATGCAGCCTCTTTACTATGACGGTTCCTAATGCAGCTGCTGCGCTTCTGCTCCTTCTACTCCTACCTTTATGGGAATCGCCGGGTTTCCTTCTCGGGTCGATACCCCTTCAGGCCGGTCTCTCTGATAGGGGACCTGGACCCCACTGTCAGGGACGTTACGGGTTGAGAAGCAGGTTTCGACCTCAAGCAATCTGCTCGGTGCGCTCGAACGCCTAACGGGGAGTTAAAAGGAAACCTTTAGGAGCAAAGGAGTTTCTCGACTCCTGCCCCAATGGATTCAGCCTTGCCTCCTTCTCGCATTATTGATGTAGCGCATGTCAGATGCCTATTCGGCTGGGAGGATGAGGAGTGATGGGATCTGATCTGCCGAGACATCGTGCCTCTGAAGTTGGGGGAGAAGGAGATTGTCTTCTTCCAGGCGTACGCGTACTCTGGGTTCGTTCCCCTTTCCTCCTTGGTGATACTCCTGGAGGTCCTCGGGCTTCAACTTCACCACTTGTCACCGAACTCTCTGGTGGTGGCGGTGGTGTTCTCACACTTCTGTGAGGTGTTCGTCGGAGTGTTCCCATCCGTGTTGGTGTTTCGATAGTTCTTCATGCTGAGGTGGACCGGGAAGAAGAACAAAGCCAACTTCCTTGGCGGCTACTGCTTCCAGCATCGGGCCAACAACCCCTTCAAGTACATCACCCCACTCCCCTCAGCGAAGCGATCCGATTGGAGGAGGGACTAGATGATCATACAAGTCGATGCCCACAATCGCATGGTTATGCCCACCGGATGGGCGACAATCAAGAAGGAGACCTAGGAGGATCGGCCGAAGTTGGAGCAAGCCTACACCCCAGTGATGGAGAGGATCCAATTCCTTGCAGATCATGGCATGTTGGAGTTGACGGTGATGGCAGACGTCGTTCATCGACGCCTGGCTCCCCTTCAGCACCGTTGCTGTCCTGTATGGCTTTACTTCGGGCTACAGGATGGCCCCCGGCTGGTGTGGGGTCGCGACACAAAGACCACCGCGCAAGACGTGCTCGGCACAATGTCTAATGCGTGCAACGACCTGCTGTCGGATGACGTCTTCAACTTCCCGTGGTCTTGCACACCGCTTTGCACAGATCGGGACCTTCAGACAAAGATTCTGAAGGAGATGCCAAACCTGGACACGCTCGGTCTTGTGCCACGACAGGTAGGTGACGAGAGCCGCGGGCCAGCCAATGTCGACTCTGCGCTGGAGTCCGCACCTGCTCTAGGCTCTGAATCTTCAAGGGCGGAGGATGCATCCTTCATCGGAGGGAAGGGCAAGGTGCCGTTCCTCGATGGAGGCAAGGGAAAAGCTCTGGTCCATGACACGGGGAAGGGAAAGTTGCCAGTGGTTGAGGTTGTGAAGGAGAAACGCCCTCGGTCACCGCCGAAGGCGCCGCCGCATGTGGCCTTCGCTCCAAGTCAGCGTCCTCCGGCGCGCCCCTCCTCAGCATTGGGTGTCGGTGGCTTTCGGGGGGAGGCTCAGTCCGTCAAGCGGTGGCTCCGTTGACGTCTGTGGTCGGCGCATCATTCAGCATCCCCGCAACCGGCATAGTCCAAGGCTCGACAAGGGGCTCTGGGGGCGTTATGCCTATGGAGCCTTAGGCCAAGAGGCCTCGGTTCGATGTCAGTGACAGCTCGGTAGGAGGCTCTGGGAGTGGCTCTGTTGGGGCCGGTGGAGGTATGCTGATGCAAGGTGGCGGCGTCGCTCGTGGATTGTGTGGAGGCACGGATGGGGCGACCTCGCCTGCCATGCCGTCATCAGGGCTTGCGACTTCAGGGCCGCCGAAGGTGGAGGATCGCTGGAGCTTTCAGGGACGCCGATAAGGCATTCTTACCAACGCTTGCTTTGTTATCTCGCCTACCTTTGTTGGTTGATCAGGCCTTGATTTTGATATGCAGGGCCACATCGACTGCTGTGACACCCTTACCGCCGGGGGTAGTGCCTCAGAGTGCTTCGAGGTCGGCCCAGGAGGCTACAGCTGTTCTGGCGGAGCAAACAGCCAAGCCGGCGCAGAAGAGCGCTGCTCCAACGTCCGTATTACACGCGGGGAGTGAAGCTTCTTCAGCTGCGCTTCCGACTATTGTTCCAAAGGCACCCTCGGTCGTTGCACCAGAGGTTATGTCGGAGCCGGCTCAGGGAACTGAGGGCTTGGCCTCTACTGCTGATGATCCGGTGGGCGGCTCCTTGGGCGATGGTAAAGCTACCGCCTCGGGTTGCACCGCCACTCCTACCCAGCCTCCGGGGACAAGGTCTCCGGTACTTGTGGCCTCGCCTTGCCACTTCGGGAGGAGGAGGTCCACAAGATGATTGCTGGGCATTCAGCGCAGCTAGAGCGCCTCTCCGACATCATGGACTTGACGCAGTCCAGCATCCTCCAGGTGCAGTCCAACTTCCACTGGGTGCAGGGGGCTCTCACCGCGGAATGGGAGAAGCTGCATGCTGAGGGCGAGCGCCTCCAAGGCTGGGATGACCTTCTGAGGTCCAGGATCGCTGAGGCGAAGGTGAAGTACCATACTGAGAGCAAGGAGCTGGAGCTGAGGCACCGCTTGGTGAAGGCCGTGGATGCAATGTCCCAGAAGATCATGGCTGATGCCAAGGTGGTCAACGATACAGCCGATGCATGTCTGCGTGCCATTGAGGAGGGTTGAGAGGCCCTAGATTGCTGCGAAGCTGCTATTGCTGAGTGGGAGACTGCTGTCGCCAAGCAAGAGGTGACGGCCCAAGCGATGATGGCTCGAGCTAAGGCTGATCGGGACAGGCTGCAGTCCCGCCTTGAAGATCTTGAGCTCTGGGAGAGGGACTTATTGTTGGATCGGGCGCAACATTCAGCTGAGCGTCAGAAACTTCTCCTGCGCAATCTCGATGTCCAAGCCCGAGAGTACTCGACGGAGCATCGCGCTCGGGAGCTCGATCTGCAGGAGCGTGAGCTGGCTCAATGCTTGGAAGCTAATGGTAGGGCAGTGGTAGAGCCGGTACCCTAATATTCCCGTGGAGCCAGTTTTTGAAGGTCATGTTAAAGAGCGCGAGGAGGCGGCAGCGACAGAGGTCAAGAATGCCGCGAAACATGTGATCGCGCAATTCGCCAGGGACTGAGACTGGCAGCCCGACTTTGTATCCGGGGTTCGCCCCTTTGTAAATATTCCTAAATGAATCTGAATTTGTGTTTGACTTCTTGGCTTGTCTTTGCGCTTCTCAACTGTTGTTCTGACTCCTTAGCTACGTAAGGGTTTGTAGAATTTTTGCCGAGCTCGTTAGTTTGTGAGGACCAACAATTGCACAATTGATATGGCCGAAGTGTTGTCTGTTGACTTCCTGCTTATGGAACCCCCTTAGAGACCCCTTGGTAGATGTGGTTAGCTGGCTGGGCACATCTACCACTTGATCGCAGGATGTCTTTGATGGGCCTCCAGTGGAGCAGGGAAGTTGGAGTGCTTCAGTGTCGCCCACCATCGTCACGACAACATCGACAGCAGGCCCCTTGTGAGGTGCCAGAGCTGGATGCTCTGGTGTCATCCACCATCGTCATAGAGTCTTCGACGGAAGGCCCCTTGGGAGTTGTCAGAGCTAAATGCTCCGGCTTCGTCCACCATCTTCGTAGAGTCGTCGATGACAGGCCCCTTGGGAGGTGCCAGAGCTGGAAGCTCTTGCGTCGTCCACCATCGTCGTGGGTTCGTCAACAGCAGGCCCCTTAGGAGGTGCCGGAGCTGGATGCTCGAGCGTCGCCCACCACCATCGTAGAGACGTTGATGGCAGGCCCCTTCTGAGGTGCCGGAGCTGGCTGCTCCGGCGTCGCCCACCACCATCGTAGAGACGTCGATGGCAGGCCCCTGGTGTACAGGCTATCACAAGGGAACCTGTTAGCAACAAGAGCGGGGCGGGAGAGTTTACTCACTTATCCACGCTTGTTGCTGTCGTCAGCGTGTTGGGACGTCGACGATAGGCCCCTTGCAAGGTGCCGGAGCTGGATGCTCCGACGTCGTCCACCATCATTGTAGAGACGTTGATGGAAGTTCCCTTGGGAGGTGCCAGAGCTGGATGCTCTGACGTCGTCCACCATCGTCATAGAGTCATCAACGGCTGGCCCCTTAGGAGGTGTCGGTGCTGGATGCTCCGGCGTCATCCACCATCGTGGCAGAGTCATTGACGGCAGGCCCCTTGGGAGGTGCCGGAGCTGGATGCTCTGGCGTCGCCCACCATCGTTGTAGAGACGTCGATGGCAGGCCCCTTGGGAGGTGCTGGAGCTGGATAGTCTGGCGTCGTCCACCATCTTCGCAGGAGTGTTGACAGCAGGCCCCTGGCTTACAGGCTAGCACAAGAGAACACTGTTAGCAACAAGAGATGGGCAGGAGAGTTTACTCACTTATCCACGCTTGTTGCTGTCGTCTGCGTGCTTGGACGTCGACGGCGGGCCCCTTGGGAGGTGCTGGAGCTGGATGCTCCGACGTTGTTCACCATCGTTGTGGAAACGTCGATGACAGGCCCCTTGGGAGGTGCCAGAGCTGGCTGCTCCGTCGTCGCCCACCACCATCGTAGAGACGTCGATGGCAGGCCCCTTGGGAGGTGCCGGAGCTGGCTGCTCTGGCGTCGCCCACCACCATCTTAGATACGTTGATGGCAGGCCCTTATCCACACTTGCTATCGTTGGTGTGCTGGGACGTCGACGGCAGGCCCCTTGCGAGGTGCCCGAGCTGGATGCTCCGGCGTCGTCCACCATCATTGTAGAGACGTCGATGACAGACCCCTCGGGAGGTGTGAGAGCTAGATGCTCCAGCGTCGTCCACCATCGTCGTAGAGTCGTCGATGGCAGGGCCCTTGGATGGTGCCGGAGCTGGATGCTCTGGCGTCATCCACCACCATCGTAGAATCGTCGACGGCAGGCCCCTTGGGAGGTGCCGGAGCTGGATGCTACAGTGTTGCCCACCATCGACGTATAGACATCGATGACAGGTCACTTGGGAGATGCCGTAGCAGGATGCTCCGGCGTCGCCCACCATCATCGTAGAGATGTTGACGGCAGGCCCCTTGGGAGGTGCGGAAGCTGGATGCTCCGACATCGTCCACCATCTTAGCAGGAGCATCGACGATAGGCCCTTGGCTTACAGGCTAGCACAAGATAACTATGTTTGCAACAAGATATGGGCAGGAGAGTTTACTAACTTATCCACGCTTGTTGCTGTCATCAACGTGCTTGGATGTCGACGGCATGCCCCTTGGAAGGTGTTGGGGTTGGCTAACCTGCACATATGATAGAAAGAGGGGGGACTAGTCTTGCTCGTCGGTCCTACCTGTTCCTCTCCTTAGCTTTGTCATGTCTTACTGTCCTGACTGACGCACGGGGCTTGGGTAATTTGATGCATTGGTACTCCATGGTCTGGCTCCTGCCATCTTCAGGGTGTGAGCTTTCTGGCTCCAGTACTCAGCTGTAGCGCTGGGAGGCAGGTTCTGTATGCTTAGGGTGCAGGACCAGGCTAAGCAGTTTACACCCCTGGACCTCCTGCTCACCACAAGATATTCCTGGAAAGCCTTCTGGCGCCACGGGACCCTAATTACGAGAGCAGCCGGAAGAACCCCTCACACATGGCAGGTACCTCAAGCGAACCCACCTGTAGCAGGACTGCATGACTTCAACATGGGTGAGTTACAGAGCATACAACCGTGTATATGGAGATAGTATACAATAAACGAGGCTAGTATGGTATGGTCATAAAATTAATGAGTAATTAAATGAACGATGTTTTAAAGAAAGCATTAAGTAAAACAATGATGTTTTATCAGTATTCATAGGGGGACACATGCTTTTTACAAAAGAGGGCAACGACTTGCTTCTGGATGATGAGGGAGGCAGGGTGTACATGCTTAAGGTTCGGGACCAAGCCAAGCTGACTGCACACTCTGGACCTGAACTTCCCGGAGCTCGGTTGTCCTTAATGCTGCTCCTAGGTCCTATGAAAACATTTACACTGTCCTACTAATCTTAATATTTACAATAGGGGTGCCCAAAGCTCCAAGGGTAGCTGTGATGGTTGCGGGGCACCCTTGCAACAACTACTAGAGGGGCTTAGAACGAGCATCCCTACTTCCTGCCTTGACCACCCGCCTTGCGAGTGGTCTGAGCAGAGCCGGGACTGAGCTTGGCAGCTTTGACAGAGGTGTCAGTGCTGCCGCAGGGCTGCAGCCGTGGCGCAGTGGGTGCTCCGTGCTGACGCGAGCTCGGCGGAGGCTGACTTGATCCAGCACAATCGGGACTGGTGCTGGGTCTGCTGAGAGGGCTTGGAGCTGCTCCAAGGCTAATACCGCATGGGTGCGGTCTCTGCGGATCCTAAGGACGGCAGAGGGGGTTGGCATCTTCAGGACGAGGTAGCCGTAGTGGGCTACGACCATAAATCGGTATAGGGCAGGCCTGCCGATGATGGCGTTGAAGGGGAGGCTAACATCGGTGACGTCGAAAAGGATGCTCTCCGTCCTATAGTTGTCGGGTGTCCCGAAGGTCACCCGGTGATGGATGTTGCCGTATGGGATGATGCTCCCTGGTCCCACCCCCGAGAATGGGCTCGAGGGGGTGAGCTTGGACACCGGAATCTACAGCTGCTCTAAGGCTGCGTGGCTGAGGAGATTGAGGCCGATCGCACAATCTATCAAGACGTAGTGGAGATTGACATTGGCAATAGTGGGGGCAACCAGGAGAGGTAGAACCCCTGCCCTGACCATGTTCTTGGGGCAGTTGGAGGCGTCGAAGCTGATCGGCGTCTCCTTCCACCGGTGGTGCCGCGTTGGAGTGGGGGCAGGGGCTATTGAAGCCACTGCACGATAGAGGGTCTTGACCGCGTCCTGGGACGTGGGATCCCAAGACCCTCCGAAGATGACGTGGAGTGTCTTGCGACACTCATGGTCGCTGCTGGCGTCGGAGTCCTCATCTTGGTGAACCATTTTGATGGCCCGCTCTTGCTTCTGTTACTCCATCTCCTCATCATCGTCGACCTTGTGTCGACCTTCTGCTTGCCCTCTCGCTGGCAGAAGGGGGCATCGTCCGGGCGCTGCTGCGCCCGCTCTTGGTAGCGTTCGGTGCATCTCTTGATCTCCCAGCACTCGCTCGAGGTGTGGTCGTGAGTCTTGTGCACTAGGCAGGGCTCGACGCCGTTGTCAGTAGCAGGTGGATGACGTGGGCGCTTGTCGAAGCATGGGGGTTTTCCCCCTCCAGTTGCCGCTGCTGCGGCGACGGGAAACCCATACATCGGCTTGTTCTCGCGACTGCCCCGGTTCTTCTTCTTGCTGCTACCTGGGGTAACGGCACTGTCGCCGGTCTCACCGACTCCGCCCGTTCTAGGGGAAGTCTGGGTGTGCCAGTCACGGCCCTCAGCCGCGCGGGCACACCGGTCGGCGATGGGGAAGAGCTCGGAGACATCTTGCACGTTGTGCATGGCAAGCTTCTCGAGCATCTTCCGATCACGCACTCCCTGCTGGAACACTACTATGACAAAAGCATTCGGGATGTTGGGGATGGAGTTGCGTACTTGAGAGAAGTGCTGGATGAATGATCTCAGCGTCTCCTTGGGTTGTTTGCGCACGACATGGAGGTCGAGCTCGGTGCCGGGTTGTGTGTAGTAGGTGCCGAAGTTCATCGTGAACTGTCAGCAAAGCTCATCCCAAGAGGTTATGGACCCCTCGGGTAGGTTCATCAACCATGACTGGGCTGAGCCGACTAGGGCGATAGGGAAGTTGTTCGCCAGGACCAGCTCATCTGCTCCTGCAGCTAGGAGTGTCGTGGTGTAGATCTGCAGGAACTCTGCAGGGTTGATGCTCCCATCGAACCTTTCCGGCAGGTGTGGCCGGAACTTGCACGGTCACGTCGCCAGTCGTAGGTATGGCGCCAAGGCCATGCACCCTCCGACGGTCTTCACTGGAGGGGCATACGGGACAACATACGCCAGGGGGGTTTGCTGCACCACGTGTGGCTGCTGCGGGACCTGCTGCTGTGGCAAGTACTGCTGCGATACCTGGTGTACAGGGTAGTGTAGGGGTGCAGTCGACCCAACGTACTCCTGGTTCGACGGTGGCGGTGGAGGGTTTACCTGAGGTGCTCCTCGAACGGGGGACTCCTCCTGTTTAGGCCCTCGAGGCCCGTACTCAGCGTCGAGGTTGCGTCGTCTCTCCCGCTGCTGCTCGATGATGATGAGGCCATCTAACTGAGCTTGACGATGGTCAAGCCCAACCCTCAGGTCCTCCATGGGGATCTTGCCAGTGCTGGTAGGCCTGGTATATCTGGAGTCGGCAGTGCGATGGCCGATGGACGGCGTGCGCGACAGTGACACATGATGCCTCCCTCTGTTGGGAGAGTTGATAGCCGCAACGACGAAGTGGTCAATGTCTTGGACCCACTGCTGAGCTGCTCCCTGGGAAGCGTTCAACCCTGGCAGGTGGTGGAGAAGAGCTCTGGCCGCTGCCAGAGCGCTCTCTGGGCTTGCTCTTGGTGGTGCCAGAGGAGTCGACTGGGTCGGGATGTGTCCCGACGTGCTTTCCTAGCCAGTTGTACCTGCACGGGGGCGTGATGGACCAGAGAGCGCCGCTCGAGTGACGGATCTGGTCACCAGACGACGTCCATGGAAATTGAACTTCCACGGGCCTGATGAACACCACGATGGTTAAAGCGCTACCACTTTTTTGAGGGAAAAAGCCCCTGCCTGGCGTGCCAAATGTCGAAGTGTTAATGCGACACTTCCCCCGGATATGCTAAGGAGCAGCCCGCGGAGGTTCTTGTTCGGCGGGGCTTAGGCCCCAATCAAGCGTACGAGTGCATGAGAGAGTATGACACGATGGTTTTTACGTGGTTCGGGCCGCAAGGAGCGTAACACCCTACTCCACGATAGATGGTATTGCTAGTGTGTGTGTATACGTGAGTTTGATATTGGATGTTGGGTCCCTTTGTAACGGTGGCGGTCCGGGCCTTTTATAGCTAAGGCCGAACGCCTTACAAGTGGGGCTCGGGGCCTGACAGGTGCTCTCGGGACGATCTTATCCTAAAGATCTAAGGCTTCTCGCATAAGCTTGCTCTGACCGTGTAATTGAAGACTCGCCGTCTTGCCGCTTGAGTCATCAGTAGCCCATGCGCCGTTGCTGACAATGGCAGGGGATGTCCCATCCAACTGTCTGTGTTGCTGTAAGCTACCCACTTGGCGAAGTGGGATAGGCCTGCAACGTCTTCACTGCGATGCGATTGGTCATAGCGGTACCTAACATTAGGCGTGCGTTGCGCCATGCGTCTTGGGAAGCCGCGTATCTTCAATCCTTGATAGGGACAAGGCGCACTACCCTCTTAACTCCCGCATCCCTCCATCCAGGGCAAGTGGTTGGACTACGTGACAGCTCGGGCGGAGGAGGTCAGGTCCCATCTTTCGGACCACGTGGCATCTCGAGAGCTCACTTTTGTAGAGGGGTCAGGTATCATCTTGCAGTCCACGTGGCAGCTTGGGAGCTCACCTTCGCGGAGGAGGTTAGGTCCCGCCTTGCAGGACACATGGCAGCGTTGGAGCTCGCCTATACGGGATATGGCCCATCTGATGCCTCGGACCACGTGACAGCTCTGCATCTCTATCTCGTGGGGGAGAGGGATCCTTCCCGACTGGACACGTGGTTGCTTGGGAGCTCGTCTTTAAGGGGGAGCTGAACTCTTCCCTTAGGTACCCCAAACCCCGTATCTAAGGTCGACGAGTCCGGGTCTTCTGAACATGTGGCACCCTTGGACCCTGCCTTCGTGGAAGGTGAGGTACCTAGGCGGCTCTAGCTTGTGCGCGAGTGTACCTGGTATGTCGGGTACCGACACTCCCCATATCCACCACATGACACCTCCATCTTCCCGGGATGAGTCTCTCTAATTCACTCACTACATTCTAAGAATTCATAATACAATCCAAAATTTTGATGATAGCTATTTTTGGACTCATTTTTTACCTTCTACTTCGGCATATGGGGAATATAAAAGAATCGTAAACCTTCCAGTGCATAACCACAGAACTCGACATTTTGTCTCACAACATTGTAATTAGGACATCTTGCATTCTCATGTTCATTGTTGCACATATCACACCATATGCATCCACCTCACAATCCATATTCTCATGCCCTTTTGTCACTACTACAAAAAAGCATTTTCACAGGCGCCTTGATTTTTCTAACACAGGCGGCCCGTAAAAAAATACGACTGGGATGACGAATGATACAATAACTGCCTGTGATGACTAAACATCAATGACGGATTTTAAGAAAGAACCACCTGGGTAAGTACATTCTTTACCCAGGCGGTTATCAATTAAGAATCACCTGTGATGTATCAAACATCACAAGCGGTTCTTAAAGAATGACCGCCTGGGTAAATACATGATTTTCACAGGCGCTCATTCTTTAAGAACCTTATGTACTGGTTCAATCATCACAAGCGGTTTTTATTGAAGAACCGCCTGGGGAAAGTCATTGTTTTCACAAGCTGCTTGTTAATTAAGAACCGCCTATGATGCTGATAAGCTAATCCCTTCACAGCAAGCTCTTGTAGATGCAAGTAACACCCGTGGCTCATCATTTGGATTGTTGAAAGCATCAATTTGAATCCTAACGATCCTTGGAAGGATTTTCCTATCCATTTGAAGGATTTCTTTCCCTCCCGTCCATTTGAAAACTTTGGAAGATGTTCCTCACTCAGTTTTAATGCCTAAATATATTGACTAAAAATCAGTACCTACTTTTTTAGTGCTTCACACAAGCGAGGAAGCGAACAACTTCAATCACAAATCTTGTTTTACACTTTCATAGGGATTTAACCTTAACCTTTAATTCAAGCATAGATTTATCAAATAAGTGAAGCTTCCTTATCACACATGTTAATGGTAGTTATAAGTGAAGGATGTGCCGAAGCTAACGAAATCTAAATCGGACTGAAGATAAAGAGATTTGATATGAGTGACAATGTCCAGGTTACACAGCGTGAAGCTATGATGGCAACCTTCAACAACATGAAAAGTGATGTTAAGGTTATGCTTGCATCAACCAAGGCATGTTGTGAGGGTATAACACTTGTTGGGACAAGCATAACCGTTATGCTCCAACAAGTGTTATGCCCTGACAACATGCCTTGGTTGATGCAAGCATAACCTTGGCATCACTTTTCATGTTGTTGAAGGCTGCCATCATAGCTTCATGTTGTCTAACTTGGACATTGTCACTCATATGTAGCATCTCTTTGTCTTTAGTTCCATTGAGATTTCGTTAGCTTCGACACACCCTTCACTTGTAACTGCCATTAACATGTCTGATGAGGAAGCTTCAATTATTGATAAATCTATGCTTGAAAGATTAAGGTCAAATTCCTATGAAAAGGGTAAAAACAAGATTTGTGATTGAAATTGTTCGCTTCGTCGCTTGTGTGAAGCACTAAGAGAGATGGTACTGATTTATAGTCAATATGTTCAGCCATTAGAACTGATAAAGTAGCATCTTCATAAGTTTTTAAAATGGAGAGAAGAGAAAGAAATCTTTCAGGGTTTGTTTGGGTGTACTCAATCTAATTGGATTGAAGTGAAGAATGAACTAATTTTCTCCTCAATCCACCTCAAACCACTTATATTGAAGTGGATCCACTCCTATCCAAACAAGCCCTCAAATGGATGGGAAGTATCGTCAGACTTCAATTGAAGCTTTTAACAATCCAAATGATGAGTCTTGGGTGTTACTTGCATTTATAAGAGCTTGTTGTGAAGGGATTAGCTTGACAGGAGCTTCAAGAGTTGTGCTTCTAGATGTTGTTTGGAACCAAACTGTTGGAAGGCAAGCCTGATCATCATAGGTCAGAAGAAATTTATATACACATACAATTTGATAACTTGTGGAACAGGTGAAGGTGATAAATATAATAATGTAATAATGTTCGAAACAGAAGCTGAATTTAATAATGTTCGAAACATGCTATCTAAAGCTGAAATAGAGCATTGTTCTAACTTCATTTCAGAGGATACAAATATATACAATATATATCATATATTTTTTCCAGCATTGACATCTTCTCGCATATAGGGCTTCAAATCCTTTTTAATGCTTCTCTCTATGCGCTTGATATTTTCTGGTTCGGTGAAAAGGTACATCTCTTCATACTGATTATATTCCTCTTTATTATCTCCCACATTCTAAAACGCAACAATATTTTGCTTTCCAGGAACAACTTCGTTCATCTTCTCAGTTTCTGGATCTTGAACATAAAAAACTTGTGCAACACTATCGGCGAGAACCCACAGGTCATATTTATAACCCACTTTATTCAAGTCTACCAGTGCCAGCCCATAATTGTCCACTTCCACACCATCAGGATGTTTGGCCCATTAGCACTTAAATACAGGCATTACCATTCTTTCGCCATAATCAAGTTCCCATATTTCTTCAATGAACCTGAAGTATGTGGTCTTTTGCCCTTGTAAATCATAAGCCTCAATACGAACACCACTATTTTGTGCAACACTCTTACCGTCTTTTTCTTTAGTGTAAAATGTGTAACCATTGATGTCATATGCTTGCCATGATGTCACCAAAGCAGATAGGCCAGAAGCTAACTTCTTCATTGTTGCCTCTTCTATAGTGTTTCCGTATGGTATATTTTTGTCCATTAACCATTCAGTGAAACATCTTATGTGCTCTTTCATGATCCAGTCCTCTGTGCGGTCTTGGTTTTTTTCATGAAGCTCAATTTGGTGTTCCTCGATGTACGACTCAGCTATTGCGAGCTGTTGTAGTATACCAAAATGCGCATGGTGTACATTCTTGTAATCTTGAACGATAAAAGTTTTATTACCCACTTTGCCTCTCCACGTAGTCTGCCCTCATGTACTAGTATAGGCACACCTATCGGTTTTCCATCTTTGATGTAATCAGCGCAACCCTCAATCACTTCTTCAGTGGTGTATCCTTCCATAATTGAACCCCCTGGGTGAGCACGGTTCCGCACATAACCTTTTAATACTCCTAAATATCTCTCCAACAAAAACATATGATGTAAATATAGTGTCCCTAATGCTTTTATCTGATCAACAAGATGTATGATTAGGTGTACTTGCATATCAAAAAAGGATGGTGGGAAACACATCTCAAGCTTGCACATAGTCTCGACGATGTATGTTTTCAGATAGTCTAAATCTTCACATGCTATCACCTTTTGCGATACTGCATTGAAGAAGTAACACAAACGTGTGATGACAACTTTTATATGCTCAGGTTTGATGACTCTTATTGCAATGGCAAGGAACACTGTCATCATCATGTGACAGTCGTGAGAATTATAACTGAATAAAGACAAGTCTTTCATCGAGACTACTTTGCGGATATTGGATAAGAAACTCGTGGGCACTTTGATCCCACGCAAGCATACACAAATTGCCTTTTCTCTTCTAGCGTCAAGTTGTAGCTGGCTGGGGGAAGGTAATGCTTCCCGTTCGCCTTTTCTACTGGATGAAGCTCTGGTGTCAAGTCAAGATTTACTAGGTCCATACGTGAATTTAATCCGTCCTTTGTTTTCCTCAGCATGTCTAGCAAGGTCCCAGTGATGCTATCAAATACATTCTTTGTAACGTGCATCAAATATATACTATGGCAAAATTCCAGATTCTTCTAATACAGAAGATACTTGAAAAAAATTGATTGTTTCTTGAAAGCCATGTCAGTTGTATCATCCAAAGATGTACTTTTCTTTCTCTTGATTCCTTTACATTTTTTGCCCTAGCAATATGAATGTTCTTGACCATTTCGAACACAAGTTTTCCACTGTAAGGTTTTGGTGCAATATCTTTTTCAATTTTGTTATCAAATTGTTGTTTCATCTTCCTATACTTGTGTGTATCTATCAAAAACCGTTGGTGTCTCATGTACACTGTCTTTCTGGATGAAGTGAGGTATAGAAATCCAGTTCTATCCACGCACCTTACACAACCTTTCTTCCCTTTCATTTGTCCCGATAATGTAAATAGTCTGGGGTAATCATGCATGGTAACGAATATCATTGCTCTTAGCGTGAAATACTCCCGCTTGTACACATCCCATGTATGTACCCCTTCATTCCACAATTTCGCCATATTTTCCATTAAATGTTCCAAGAACAGGGTTGTTTCAGACCTTGGATAAGAACAGATAACAAGATATATTTCCTTTTGTGACACAACCACTTGGTAGGTTGTACATCATTAAGACCATGTGCCATGTGCTGTGTATGCTCTTTTTTTTCACCAAACGGATTCATTCCGTCTGTACCCAAGGCAAACCTCACATTTTTTATTTCCTTTGCAAATTCTGGATACTGAATATCAAAATTTTTCCATTGCATTGCATCACCAGGGTGTCGAATATGTTTTTCATTCTTCTTGCGTTGCTCGGAATGCCAACACATAAGTTCAGCCTCCCTAGGGTTTGAGAACAAACGCTTCAAGCGATCAATTACCGGAAGGTACCACATCACCAAGGCAGGAATTTTTCTCTTATTCTTCTCGTCTGCATCGCCAGAAGTATCGTCATCATCACCTTCAGGCCCAATAATAAACTTCTTATTCTTCTGAGACTTTTTCATGTTGGTAACATACCGGTGATTGTAGTCCTTTTTATATCTACTGACACCACAGATGGGGCATCTAGTTGCAAGCTCATACTATTTGCGATTCAGAATACAATGGTTCACACAAGCGTGTATTTTTGTCAACCTAGTGTCGTCGGGCAAAGAAGTTTCTTCGCTTTATAAGTGCTTCTGTGCAGTTTATTTGGATTTGGAAGAATTTCTACCATAAGATTCAAAAGATCAGAGAAACTACAATCGGACCATCCGTGTGTGGCTTTAAACTTTAGTAGTTCTAAGACTGCATGCAATGTAGTAAACTCTTAATCACAACCGTTTCATTCATCATATAAAAGCTCTGTCGCCGCATTCTGCAATGTCTCCATTTTACTTAAACCTTTACTTGCTCCCATAGAAGTCAATACATATGGTTCAATGTGACGCAACATCTCCTCACAATCGAACTCATCGTCATCATCACCATCTTGATTGTCACTACCATCATGGATATGAACATTATCGTCATCTGAACCTCTCTCATCATCTTTATCCACATCATGTGTATCTAACTCACCATGCTCAATCCATATTGTGTAATTTTTTTTGAAACCTCTTTTCACCAAATGAGATTGGATTACTATAGTAACCGTCCAAGCAATTTTATTTTCGCAGTCGATACATGGACATAATAAGTCATCTATGTTTTACAACTTCGCATGTATCTTGGATGCTTCAATAAAATTTGCAACATTATGAATGTACATAGGATCGGGTCTTGGCATGTTATACATCCACGCTCAACTGGCCATGCTTCAATAATAGAATTTTGTAAAATTTATAAAATTTGGCCACAAATATTCCCTAAAGGTATTCTATAGAATGAATTTACAGAGACATAACATGACTATATCATATGAGTGAATACTAGTATCATGTAGGTCTGTTCATAAGGGTTCCAAGAAAATTTGTTTCATAATTTTATCGGCTTCCTAGTGGCCACAAGGTTCACAAGTCGTCTAATCGACCCTAGTCGCCTAAGAGGCGATTAGGTCGACTAGGACGATTAGACGTCGATTAGGGCGACTAATCGATCCTAGTCGATGGCTAATTGATGTTCGGTCGTCCTCAAGGTTTTTACGGTAATACCAAGTCGATATAGAGTTGTAGAGAGAGGTGCCACTAGGAGAACGGCGGCAACGTCAAATAAGACTCTAAGATCGGAGTTATAAGCAAGGATCTTTGGCGGCGCTCGTACCTTGCAAGGTAATGGAGATCGGCAGCGGTGGCAACAGACAGGAGGTGTCAGCGGCGGTAGGCAGGAGGCGTCGGCGACGAACAGAAAGCGCGGCGGACGGGAGGCGGCGGCGTCGAGCGGTGTTTGGAGGAGACGGGCGACGTCTTGAGGCGGACGGAGTCGAAGACGTCGGGCGCAGCAAGCGGGGGTGAAGCATTGATATCGTGGGGCAAACAGGCCCAGTCGCATGGGCTAGGTCTGGGTGGGATCCGGTCCATTATATCTTGATGTCGGATCCCATCCAATGATGGTAACTAAATAGGAAAGTTATAAAACCATCTCCCTAGAAAGCTAACCCTAATCAGTCCTTCGAAATATATGCAAGCAGGAGGTACGCACACACAAGTAACATATTGAAAAGGAAAACACATAAAACTGCAATTACAAGTTCGTGTAAACTTCATGCATCTTATATATATCACAGTATCATCTGTTAATTAAACATCATATTCATGTCACATAATAGGTACAAACTACAATAAGCTTATTACAATATAGTCCATATATCAATATCTAAAAGACCAAACCTCCAAATTATTGAGTCCAAACGCATATGTACACACATGCAAAGGACACAATCCATATACCACAACACACAAAACTAGCAGCTTATCAGCTAGTTATGAAAATATACAAAGAAAAAGTAAGGAAACTACATGCGTAAGGACACTAAGAACTGATATGGAAAAATAAAGGTAGCATTGCATAGTATGAGAATTTACTAGGTGCCTTGTACTTTGTGGTGCGGGGTGTCAGCACGGTGGGGCGGCGATGCGGGGCTGGGTAGAGGTGTGCCTCTGCGGGGCTAAGTGGAGACGTGGCGGTGCCGGGCTGGGCGGCGGCGCGCAGTGCGGGCTGGGTGACGGCGTGGTGGAGCGGCGGTGTAGGGGCTGGGTGGCGGCTTAGCGGTGGAAAATTTCGGCAGCCTTGCAGCGTCGATGGAAAATCTCCAGGGTTACCTTTTTAGTGGTGCCCGAGGGGTCTTTATATAGGCGTCCGTTTTCACAGGCGGTTTTTAATAGCTTCTCAGGCGGTTGGTGCTTAATAACCGCCTGAGAAAAAGATTATCTCAGGCGGTTATTACTTACCAACCGCCTGAGATAGTTGCCCGAGCCACTTCAATTTCCTTTTCCCTTGCTTCTTTTTTGTTTAGATTCCAATATAAATACTCAAACGTGTATAGATGTTGCAAAATGAGTCCAAATTTGATGATTCTTTCTTCTATAATTTTCAAAAATTAACATCTACCACCTAAACCAAATATTTTAAAACTTGTATAGCTAACACTACAATGTTTTGGTAAATATCAAATTAATTTGTACTCACATATTATTCACATATGTGTATCTCCTAAAAAAAGATCCTTCACTGAAGTTTTTTGTATGAACATATTTGTATTATTTATACATGTATGAATTTTGTTAATTTTTTTAAAGCATTCCAAGATGTCAAAATTCAAATTATCCATCATTCTAACTAAATGCTCATATACATATTAGACATTCATAAAATTTTGAACACACATTGATTCAAAAAATTTAAAAAATCTGAAAAAAATCATAGAGGTTGGTATGATGACTAGAAATGTCCATTGAAAAAATAAATGAAAAAATCATTATATTCATCAAGATAGAAAAATGAAAAATAGCAATTATTATATGTTTTTTATGTTCTGACCAATTTCAAAGGATTTATGAAGTGAAATTTAATGGTAACCTTTACTAATCAATAATATTACAAGAAAGTGGAATTTGGGCTTTTTAAAGGCCCCACATTTAATCAAGAATATTATTTAAGAAGAAGTAAAGATCTTCTCCGATGGTTGGTACTTAATAACCGCCTGAGAAAATGTTATCTCGGGCGAGTATTACTTACCAACCGTCTGAGATAATTGCCGGAGCTTGTTCTCCAGTTTCCTTTTCCCTTGCTTCTTTTTTATTTAGATTCCAATATAAATACCCAAACATGTATAGATTCTGCAAATTGAGTCGAAATTCGATGATTCTTTCTTCTATAAATTTCAAAAATAACATCTACCACCTGAACCAAATATTTTAAAACTTGTATAGCTGACATTGTAATGATTTGATAAATATCAAATTAATTTATACTCACATATTATTCACATTTGTGTATCTCCTAAAAAAAGGATCCTTCACTGAAATTTGTTTGTATGAACATATTTGTATTATTTATACATGTGTGAATTTTGTTAATTTTTTTAAAGCATTCCAACATGTCAAAATTCAAATTATTCATCATTCTAACTAAATGCTCATATACATATGAGACATTCATCAAATTTTGAACACACATTAATTCAAAAAAATTTAAAAAAATCTGAAAAAATTCGTAGAGGTTGGTATGATGACTAAAAATGTCCATTGAAAAAATAAATGAAAAAATCATTATATTCACCAAGATAGAAAAATGAAAAATAGCAATTGTTATATGTTTTTTAGGTTCTGACCAATTTCAAAGGATTTATGAAGTGAAATTTAATGGTAACCTTTACTAATCAATAATATTACAAGAAGGCTTTTTAAAGGCCCCACATTTAATCAAGAATATTAATGTAGAAGAAGTAAAGATCTTCTCAGGCGGTTGGTACTTAATAACCGTCTAAGAAAAATAATATTAATATATGAAAAGAATATTAATTAAGCTTACGTAAAGATCTTCTTCGGCGGTTGTTACTGAATAACCGCTCTAGAAGATAGTTATCTCAGGCGGGTTTTACTTACCAACCGTCTGACATAATTGAATCTTCGCAGGCGGTTGGTAAGTAAAACCCGCCTGAGATAGCCATCTTCTCAGGCGGTCGGTACTTAAAATCCGCCTGAGAAAATAGGCGTCTATATAAACCCCTCGGCTGCGTTGGAAAAACCTAACCCGGGCGAAATCAATTAGACGCTGTCAGGCTGCTAAAATTTTGTTTGCTGCCAAGTCTTTGCCGCTCTCGTCACCGAGCTTCACCGTTGTCTGTTTGCTTCGCCCTCATCACTTCCAGATACGCCGAGAGAAGCCATTGCCGTCGCCTCCGAGCTTCACGGTAAACCCTAAACCCTTCGACCTTCCCTCCTCTGTCCCCGTGCCGCCTCCCTCCTCGCCCTCGCCGCCGGCCGAGTCAAATGATGCCTTGCATAGATTTCCTTGGTTAGGGTTCGGGATTTTGAAAAGGGTAGGCATCCTGGTGGTGGTGGTGGTGGACCACAGCGTTAACGTACAACACCTCTGACGCGTTCGTTTGGTTCCATGTACTGGACGCAGTTTGTCGATCGTGTTTTGGTGCCAAATCGCGGTCGTAGTATCAGCTAGGGTTCGAACATGATAAACTTTTTGATTAACAATCAGGCCTTATGTAGCGAGTCCTCTACATCTTTTCTATTGAACTCCAGGTCAGAATCCTCATGAAACTCGAGAAAAAACTCGAAGTTCCAACCTCTATCAAATCTGAACACCTAGCGGACAGTTCTGTATACAGTCACGATTTCGACCATAACTCTTGGTAGAATGGTCTAATAGCTTCGTGTAATACATTTCCGGAAACATTGCAACCTGTATAACAAGTTTGTAATGTAACTTGCTGTCAAGTTGTGATGTTATCTGTTTGAAAATCAAGGATCAAACCAGCCACAAAAAAGTAAATTTTGTCAAATTCACTTCTGAAATCTGGTAGCAGTGTCCAACTTTAAAATTCCATATCTCTTCAACCTGAAGGGCTATGGAGGAAAATGAATACTTTTTGGAAAGATATTGAAGTATTCTATAAGTTTTCTATTGATCTTCATGCCAATAGACCGTTGTAAGGTGATGAAAATCTTCTCTAACTAAATCAGCTGCTGTTCTGAAACTGTATGAACAAGCATCTGAATTTTTGCCATAATTATATGTAGAAAACTCTTCTAGTCTATTGTGATACATTTTTTGAAAGGGGAAGAGATATTATACAACTTTTCTATTCATTGTTACCTCAAATTCATTTAGAACTAATTAGAAACTGGAGTTGAAGTTAGTACCTGTGTACAGTGCTATCTGAAACAACCATAAAATTTCTGAACTTTGAACAACCATAATTCTTAAATTAGAAAAGCAACCTATGCATATCTATTTTCAGGAAAGCTTAAAGAGTTCTCTATCAATTTCCTATTCAACGCTAAGGCTAAAACATGAAATAACCAGGTCTAAATCGAAGTACCGTTTAAGGTGTCGTAACAGTCCAGAATCTGGACAGTTATGTATTCAGTTGCTGTTTGGATCGTAATTTCTAGTAGGATCATCAAAAGGCTTCATAATTTACATTTATGGAATCCTGAGGATGTGTGTAACAAGTTTGCAATATATTGTTTTTGTAAATATCAATGTTCTCTATTTGAAAATTGTGGACAAAATCAGCAACATACAAAGGAAGCTCTGCCAAATTTCAGTTAAAAATCTGGGAACTTGTTCGAATTTTAAAATTCCATATCTCCTCAATCAGAAGTGCTATGGAGGCAAGTAAATACTCTTTAGAAATCTTTGGAAGTCCTCACAGGGTAGAGTGTATCCACCCCGCACTTCATCTCACAGGGTTGTGCTCCTTCAAGATTGGTGTCGCTATCCTTTTGCCAAACAAAGCAATGTGCTCGCATACGGCTGTTGAACATCGCTTGTGCTCAGAACACAAATACAAGTAACTGCCTATTTAGAACAAGATAAAATTGCCATTGCTGGTGAGCAACTTTAATATGCTTGTCACCCTCACAATGTATAGGAACCTTTTGGTCAGTCGCCTTAACCCCTAGAATGCCTTATCAAATCCTAAAATGCTTCCATCTTTTTCTTCATGCAACACTTCATGTAGAGTTAATATGCCATTCACTATATTTTTTGTATTATTAGTTCTAGCATGGAAAGCCCTAAGAAGACTGGTGCTGGTAGTAACAATAAAGAAGACAACATGGAGTTTACTGACTCCAGCAGTTCAGGCTCCTTTCACAGTCCATCGAATCCTTTTCCGAATATAAAAATTAAAAAGACTTCAGAGGATCTAGACCCGGAATATGATCCAGCCGACGAGGTATGGATCACGAATCTTAACTTCAGCAGTTCAAGTTAATGTTGGTTGTGAAGTATACGAAGTCTTATAATTCTTTGCTACCTAGATTAATCGCAATGATAATGAGGTGACTTCGGCTCCTAAAACCGCAGAAGATTCTCCAATGGATGAATCCTCAAGTTCACTCAAGCGTAAACGAGGGCAACAAGGTCCCAATAAGGGTCCATTGGACCACATCATGTACATAACAAGGGTCGATCCAGGTGGGCTTCTCCAAGAACCACTAGATTCAGTTATCAAGTATCGTAATGCATGCGGTTTTCTTGTTAGAGAGCTCGTGCCGATCACATTCGAGAATTGGAGGAAATTACCCGAGGAGACCAAGAATGAGTTGTGGGAAAGGATAAAGAAACAATTCAAGTTCCTGCAAGGCACGGAAGAAGCTGTAAAGAAAGCAACATTGGTCTATTGCAACAAGAAGTTTCGTGGCTGGAACAGTGAAATGAATGCATATGTTAAGGCCGATAAGGTCCTTAACCCGAGGAAGATGGGAAAAATCACATAAGCTCAGTGGCAAGAATTTGTTCGTCAAAAGAACACACTTGATGCTAAAGCCCTAAGTGCAACTAGGTCAGAGCTTGCCAAAAAGAACAAATACCATCATCGCTTGGGGTCTGCCGGATATGCACCCAAAGTCCAGAAATGGAATAAGATATTAGACAAAATTACCAGTAAGGGCAATCCTCACCCGTTAGAAGGCCGCGATGAGAGAACTCAATGGTGGGTCTTTGCTCGATCAGGTTTGACCAGCGAGGGCAAACTTGAAAAGCCCGACTCTGTGAATGAAGTAGAGGAAAAAATGAAAGAAGTAATTGAAAAGAAACAGAAGGGTCTCTTTGAGCCGAAGAGGGAGAATGACCAACTGATTGCTATCCTAGGAAACCCTGAACGTAGTGGACGGGTTCGAGCAATCTCTTCTCAAATGTCTTGGCTAGATGGTTTCCCTAAAGATAAAGACACATATAGAAGACGTGAGAAGTTTAAGAAAACACTTGATGAAACAATTACTCAAAAGGTCAAAGAAAATGTGCAAGAAATAATGGAACAACTTAGACAATCAGTACAATTAGTGGTACCGAGTACAACGATGGTTCCCGTGCCAAAGAAGCAATTGGTATCTCCAACTGCCTTCCCTAGCAGTGTTGGTTCTGTGCTAGGCTCATGGTCAACCTATAAGTTCGCCGTTGATGATATTGCTAACAACAAATCTTGTCGTGTTCTTGTCCCGATTGGCAGAGCAGGGAACAAAACCAAACAGGTTGCCACTGCTATGGCAAAGCCTGATCGTGACTTCAACGGGAATCCACTTCCGTTGTATTATGCTGTGGTGCAAGTTCTTCAGATCATTGATAATGATTATGAAGATTATGAAATAGACCACATCACACATGAGGGGATCGCGACTCTGGGGCAGGCTATCAACCAATTAATCCTTTGGCACCGACGCGATATCGTGTTGGACGATGAGCCAATTTCTAGACCCGTTGCATCTCGAAATACTGCAACCCCATCTTCTAAGGCGAAAGTCCAGGAAGATCCACTCCCGGTCCAGGAAGATCCACTCCCCCTATGTCTCAGCAAGGATGATAGTAACCTTCCTAGTAAAGATATCCAAGAGCAACAAGTTGGACAACAACCTCAAGCAGTACCAGAGCAAGATGTTGCTAGTAAAGAGCAACCAGTTGAGCAACAGCTTGAAGTAGTACTAGAGCCAGCTCCTGGGAGTAAAGAGCAATGAGTTGAACAACATGTTCAACAACAAGCCAGTGTCCAACTTCCGACGACTACTCCTCGATCATCAGTGCCTATCAAAGTTAGTTCATACAAAATTAAGAAACCTTCATCAGAAGTGTAAAAGTATTTGGAAACTATGAAGGAAAATATTAAAAAATCGAGTGCATCTCGTTCTTCTCATGAGCCAGCATTAGAAGATATCGAGGAGTGGGAAGAAGACGGTGTCATGTATAATCGGCAGACGACTTTAGCTAAACCAAGAGTTCCATTATACAAGCTTGAGGATGTTCCTCCTAAATTTAAGAATGGAAAGCCGTTCATAACATCCGTACAACTTAGCAAACAACCTGCCCCGCTCAAAAGAATGCATGATTGGTACATCCTTGCCAGCACAAAATATTATCTTTCTTGCGTCACATTTTGTATTCCAAAAGATGCATTCTGGAGCACTGGAGCAGATAGATGAGTCATTTTATTTGAAGAGCTGCATCCCCTTTTTCATCGGGGCATGCTCGAAACCAACCTGCTACTCTTCCGGTGCTTGTAAGTGCCTCTAATAATTTGCATTTGCTTTTCTTACTACACGCATACACATTTCATGAGATTATAACAATTCTGGACTTCTTCAATAGGATGCAATACAACGATAATGAAAATATGAAATGCAAGACAAGTATCCTTGACCCTACACAGATTTCAAAGACACTATTCGACGTTGTCGAAGCATCGCAATGGTACTTCCCCCGATACTACTAAAGTGTAGCCCGCGGAGGTTCTTGTTTGGGTTGGGGCACGCAGAGATCAAGATCAATATGGCGACACCAAGCATTTACGTGGTTCGGGCCGCCTGAGCGTAACACCCTACTCCACGGGTGTGTGTGTGTGTGTGTTGTATTATGAAACGCTCAAAAGCGTTGTCTCTCGCTCAGCCTCCAGTTCTATCTTTGTATCGTGCGGCTCAGTCCTTTTATAGTCCAATGACTGACTGTTACATCATTAGCCTGGCCTGACATGTGGCCCTGGCGTATTTAATAGCCTAATACACTGTCTACGGGTGTTAAGCATGGTTAATAGTGTGATAACGTGCCTTAATAGCAGTGTTACCTCTAATTAACAGTGCTCTAATAGTGTGTCATTAATACGGTATTAACGACACGTAATAAAGTCTTGTAACAACCGCTTTAACTGTCCCTTGAACGTCTGTGCTGAAGGAGATCCACCAATGTATTCGTTGATGAAGATCCGAAGGCTCCACACGTGGCAGCTTTGGAGCTTCCCTTTGAGGGGAGGTAGCTCTGGTGCCGCTGTACACGTGTCAGCACCGTACCTTCCCTCTGCTGGGGGTTAGGTCCGGGGTCATTACACACGTGTTGATCGCGGAGCTTCCTGTGTCGAGAGTTTAGCTCCGGATTTACATTACACGTGTCAATCTCCAGAGCTAACCATATGAGGGATGCGGGTCCGGTGTAATATGACATGTGGGGTCTGAAGTGGCCTTCAATTTTGACGGGTAGGACTCTTTTGCACTTCTTGCGGTATCATAGGGTACCCGGTACGCAAGGTACCGACAGTGGCCCACAGGCCCACCTTTGGGAGAAATCCTTTGGGTTAAGTTATTCTACCAAAGGTGGGGCCATACTTGATTCCCACACTTCGACTTAAATAGTCTTGTAATGTGCCATTGGGGCGATGGTCCGAGGTTTAACCATCGCCGTGTGTCTTGTTATGAATGCGGCAGATGAGATCTTTGAGTGCGGATCTCACGCAATTGAAGGTCACCAGTTTCCGATATAAAAATCGTATCGATTCCGAGCGCCTTGTCAGGGTGACGCCTTTGGGTCTCCCACCGCCCATCATGACAACGGTTTGCCTGGAGTAATAATCTCGATCTCTTCGTCGAGGTGGCCCCGGACCCATTCGTCATGGACAGGGTAAATTTTTGAAATGTGACTCCACTCATGTGGTGGATTCCATTGAAGCGTCGCAGAGGCTTACTTAAGAAGGAAAGTGTGCGCGTGTGCGCAGTTTGGGGACTCTTTACGCTTTTGATCTTGCGCTCAAAACCTCACAAACTTCGCCTAGCTTTCTCTTCCTTTGCTCCACTTTGCCGCAATAGAGTTGGTCTTCCCAAGAGTCGCCTCAAGAGCAAGGATGATTTGATGAAGGTCCGAACCTATATGGGGTGGTCCAGTGACTCCTTCAACCACCTGATCCGCGCCAGCGAGCTCCCATTCAAGAAGGAGCATAATGGCGACATGGTGTACTTCTCTTCGTACGCCATGGTGAATTGATCCCACCATTCTCAACTTTTCTTTTGATGCTGCTAGTCTTTTATGGTCTCCATCTGTATCATCTTTGCCCCCATTCTCTTCTTCTTGTGGCGACTTTCGTCCACTTTTGCGAGATTTGGGTGGGTGTTCCCCCCTGCGTCGAGCTATTTCGCACCTTCTTCACCATCCACACCACCAACAAGGGGACTGAGCTTCTTGGCTTCTACTATTTTGTGAAGCACAAGAACTGCCCCTTCAAATACCTGAAGTCATTTCCTTCTGGCAAATGGGATGACTGGAAGAAGGACTGGGTCATCATTGCAGTGGAACAGCATGAGAGGTTAGAGCTTCCCGAAGGACTCCCCAACATTGACAACGATGCTTGGAGTGTAGTTCCGGTGCTGTTGAATGCCTTCAACCCTGTCCTGACCAGAATCCGCGAATGCGTGGAGGGTGGAGTGACCCCTCAGATGGTCTTCTGCAACTTCCTGGTCAACAGATGGGCTCCTCTGAGGAAGAGGGGAAAGCTCACATGGGCCCCCAATAGTGTGATGGATGACGACCGGATTGAAACTGGCCTGAAGCCCAACTTGGATGGCGAAGCTTTGAAGCTTCATCTCAAGAAATTCCAGCATGGGATAAACATCGACAACGATGACTTGGCTCCGCCGGCAGCTTTCCCTCCTCTGAACATGGAGGTGCAGTTCAGCAGAGAGCTCCGGAGGAAGATGCCGGCGCTTGACGACCTTGGTGAGGTGGAAAGCGTCCGAGCTCCAGGGTGGTAATCCCCGGAGCTTCTAAAGGAGGGCCTGCCTCTGAGCTCCAGGGTGGTTGAAGACATAGGCAAGGGCAAGGGCAAGGGCAAGGAGCCAGCCGAACCCTCCAACCAAAAGAGGAAGCTGAAGCATGTTGACGGGAGGTCCGTCAGGACTGCTCCCTCTACAATAGCTCCTTCTCCCCGGCAGAGGAGGTCTTCCGCGGCTGCACCTTCTCCGACACAGGCGTCTCCAAGAGGCGCTAGCTCCGGGCAGTCAACCCCGGTCTCAGTGCCAGCTAAAAGCTCCAGGTCTGGGAGTTCTTCCTGGCCAAGAGAGGCTCCAGCCGAGAGGACTCCGGCTGCTGTAAGTGGCCCTCAACTGAGGTCAGAAGACATTCTCTCACTAGACTTGGTGGGCTCTGGTTCCGGGCCTCAGAAGAAGAGGTTCTGAGGCGACTGGGGTGGTAGCATCCCTAGGTAAGCATTGATTGCTCACCTTAAAATGCCAGTCTTGTTTTTGATGTGTCTTTAATATTCTCTTCCCTTTATTTCTAGGGTGTCAAAGAAGGGGTCAGGAACTTCGGCGTCTATCACAGCGACCGGGGCTGCACATGTCGAGGCCCCGGCTTCAAGCACCAAGCCTCCTCCTCAAGTCGCGGCCGAAGTCGCGACAGCTCCGGCGCCAGCTGTCGTGGACCAGGATTCGGAGTCCTCGCCTGAAGCTCCCGTGGTAGTGCCGGACCACGAGGGAGAAGTTGGGGATGCTCCTCTCGCATCGGTGCCGAAGGCTGTTGCTCCAGTACTGGAGCCAAAAGATCCATCCTTTGAGTCGGAGGTCGTGGAAGCCCTGGCCTCTGAGCCAGAATCAATCGAAGTCCCGGCCACGGAGCCGGAAATCATTGAAGCTTTGATCCTTGTGCCAGAAGCATTTGATGATCCGGCGGCTGAGCCAGAGATGCCTGAAGCTCCGGTCACTAAGCCGGAAAGAGTTGACGTGCCGGCGTATGAGCCATCGGCGGTAGAGGCCCCAGATGAAGCCCCTACCATTGCCCCGGAGATTGCTGAACCAGAGCTAGAGCTGCCTAAAGAGGTGGCGACAGGTCCTCCACCCTCGGAGCCGGCGACCGAAGACCCGAAAGCCGCACCTTCAACTTCTGCTCCGGAGGTGTTAGTACCCCCAGTGGGTTCTTCCTCTGCTGCAGTGGAAGGGCTTCCGGAGAGCGGCCTCAGTGCTACAGGAGCTCATGGGACCACCCTTGTAGAGTGGGACCCAATTTTTGTGATGGAGAATCCTCTGGAGCCTGCGGAGATGGCCCCAGCAGGTCCGGAGCCTATCCCTCTGGCGTTGTCCATAGACAATGCCTGCTCCAGCCTCCGACAAGTCCAACTCCCTTCGATCATGAGAGCAAAGCCCTGGAGGAGGAGCGCAACACCTTGAGGCGTTGGCACAACAGACTCCACTTCGAGACCAGGCTTGCCCAGACGAGGCTAGCTGACTAGAAGGAGTGGATCAGGAGGTGGAAGGCCCGGTTAGAGTACTGGGACAAGCTGCTTGAGGAGAAGGAAGCCACCATCCGAGCGCTCGATGCTAACTCCAAAGAAATCCTTGAGCAAGCCAAGGAGAGGCGTGATGCTGCTGATGAGCGTCACGAAAACCTCAATGAATTGAACGAGGTTCTCCTGAAGCGCCAGGCAGACCTGGAGGCGAGGGAAGAAAAACTCCTGGAGCAGCAGGAGGATGTTGTGAAAAGGGAGGCGGAGGTCACCCAAAAGTTGACTCTGGGTGAACAGAATTTGGCGGATCACAGCAAGAAGCTGGATCTATGGAGCAAGGAGGAGAAAGAGAAGTACTGGAAACTGGGGCACGAGCTCTCGAAAAGAGAAGCTGACGTTGCCACCGGGGAAGGGAAGGAGAAAGGCAGGGAGAAGGACTTGGCAGAAAGGCAGAACCACATCCACCTCTAGGAGATGGAGCTGACCGACCGTGAGAAGTAAGTTGCTGAGAGTATGCAACAATATGCTAAATTGGTCGAGCGCCTTGCTCGGGAAGGTTCAGAGCTTGCGGCCGCCTAGATGTCGCTGGAGGAGTTGCGGAGCTTGAAGGAGATGGAGTCCATTCAAGTGTGGTATTTCTTGGGGCAGGCCAACGACGCACTGACACCACTAGGCTTCAGTCCCGTACGTCCGGACAACCCAGAGCTAGACTTGGACCGAGCGCCGGTGGCTCCCAATGGTGCTGGCGGCAAACTCGATGCGATGGGCGACGTTATTACGGACCAGCTCGAAACAGAGAGGAAGTCTTTGGCAACGAACGTCGCGGAGTATGTGCTGACGTGCTATGTAAGCCGAGACCCCCAATTCTCCCTAGACCCGGTGCTTGAAGGTCCCATTGCTGAAGAGGAAGACACCGCCAAGGCCAGCATCCAAGAGGTTGCCCAGAAAGTTGCCACATTCTTCCGTAGGACTTAGATCCTCCAGTAGTTAGGATTTCTTCCTTTTGCCTTCTACTATAATCCCAATTTTGTAATCCAGTGCTTCAAATTAATGAAATCCATTTTGCCATGAACTTCACTTTATTTTTTGTCTCCAATATAATGTGCTCTGTCTTGTTGGCCCCCTGGTATATGTGTACAATTGAATTGTGTACATATACCAAAGGATTTGACAGTATATTGATGACTTGAACGCTTTGCACTTTTAGATTTTTGGTCCGAAGTCTTCAAATCTGAGGCATCATCGCAAGCCCCCTGGTATTGGCAGAGCTTGGTAGCTCCAACAGTACCCAGTATCAACATCTAAAACATTGACGATCAGAGCTTGGTAGCTCCTGATGTCGCCGCACGAATAGTTGAATTTAGGTCCCCCAAGGGTTGTCGGGGTTTAGTAGCTCTGACGTCAACCAACAACGCTTTGAACTTTTATTTTTCCTGCACATTAAATACAAGAAAAAAGTAAAATTCGTCCTCTTGTCTATAAATCATGTGTCTTATTGTTCTTTCTTGAGTTTTTATTCCAAAGTAACTCGATATGGTAGCAAGTATGTTGATGTAACTCTTCCGGACCCATATGCTTTTTTAGTACTCACCCTACTGAGGCCTGTCGGAGTGTAGGTAGAGTGGCGTACTTAGGGTGCAGGACCAGGCTAAGTCGATAGCACACTCCGGACCTATTTTGGCTTGGCGTTCAGGCAAGTAGACTATACAACATGTTAAGACCCAAAGAGATCAACAATATAACTTGCAACGCATATGAGTAACTTGGGTAAAAACTAAAAAAAAGAATTGCACAACTTCATTATAGACAAGAAGGTTAAAAATAATAATTTGATAGATCGAGCCTTGTACAAAAATAAATGCACGTGGAGTCTGTTTTCACACAACAAAGTCTTTCAATTACAGGGGAAACAAGGACACACTTAGGGTGCGGGACTAAGCTAAGTGCGCATACATCTTATTCTAACCCAGGATAGGTAGTTACACATTTAGTGATGTGACTGTATGAAGTGTACCTGAACTTCCTGGACCCTCCCAGAGGGGTACGGATGTTCTCCCGGAGGACCTACCCTTGTCTGTTTAACGACCTTATAACATACATCATGTGTAATTATAGATCTCACCTCCGTGATTATAAGCATAAAACGTACAGAGGTGCTCGATGTTCCAAGGATTAGGAAGCGGAGTCCCATCCTCGGTTTCCAAGCGAAGGCATCCGGGTCATGATACTTTGATCACTCGGAAGGGACCTTCCCAGCAGGGGGAAAGTTTGTTCATTCCTTCACGAGTTAGTATCTTCTGAAGCACCAGGTCACCTTCCTCCAGTTGTCGGTTGCGCAGATGCCTTTGATGATAGCGCCGGAGCACTTGGCGATAATGTCCATTCCGAACATCTGCTTGGCCCCTTCCTTCGTCGATGAGGTCAAGGTCTTCACATTGGAGCTGGTCCTGCGTGGCTTCGTCAAAGGTCCGGACCCGAAGGGACCCCAAGGTGATCTCCGGAGGAAGGACTGCTTCAGCTCCGTACACCAGGAAGAATGGAGTTTCCCCAATTGACTGGTTTGGGGTTCTCCTGTTCGCCCACAGTGTGGACAGAAGCTCCTCAATCCAGTTAGCTTCGCGCTTTTTCAGGCACTCATATGTGCGCGTCTTGAGTCCTTTTAATATTTCTGCATTTGCTCTCTCGGCTTGGCCATTGCTTGCTGGATGAGCTACTGAGGTGTAGCTGAGTTGAATGCCGAGTTCTTCTCAATATTCTTGAAATGCAGCAGTTGTGAATTGGGTTCTGTTGTCAGTTATGACTTTGTTTGGAACTCCAAATCTGCATATAATGGACTTCAAGAACTTGATTGCTGATTGCTTGTTAACTGTTACAACTGAAGTTGCTTCCGACCGCTTGATGAACTTGTCAATGGTGACATACAGGAACCTGTAACCTCCGAGGGAAAGGTCCCAAGATGTCCATGCCCCACACAGTGAATGGCCATATATGAGAAATCATTGGTAGTGACTGAGCCGGTGTGTGAATCTGTTTTGCGTGGAACTGGCACGCTTCATATTTTTTCACTAGCTCAACTGCATCCTGGAGTGTTGTAGGCCAGTAAAAGCCATGGCGGAACGCTTTACCGACTAGCGTGCGAGAAGAAGCATGGTTCTCGCACTCGCCTCCATGGAATTCCGTGAGGAGCTCGCGACCTTCTTCCCTTGCAATGCACCACATTATGATGCCATTGGCACCGCGTCGGTAGAGATCCCCTTCTACCAACGTGTATCTTTTAGCCAATCTGTTAATCCGATCAGCAGATACACTGTCTTCAGGAAGGATATTGTCTTTCAAGTAGCTCCGGATCTCCGAGATCTATGCATCGTAGCTTACTTGAGCTTCTGAGTCTTGCGTGTTGGGTTGCTCGGAGCTTCCGACAGCACCTATGACCCTTGGTGGATGCCATAGTAGTAGGGCCACCAGGACTGCCAGCTTCATGGTGCTGGTCTCGCCCCCTTCGCTCTGTTCGGCAAGATGAGTTGTAGGTTTTGACAACCTCCGAACAAAGATTCTGTTAGGAGCCGGAGCTCCAGTTGAGGCTTTCGTCGAGAGTTCGTTAGCTTCAGCGTTTTGAAGACGTTGAACATGGTGGAGATCGAGGACTTTGAAGTCCTTATGGAGCCTCTGGACTTCAAGGAGATAAGCAGCTAGTTGAGGATTGTTATAGGATCATTCACCTTTGACTTGTTTGATGATGAGTTGTGAATCTCCCTTTACCAACAGCTGTTTGACACCATAAGATAGTGCCATCTTGAGTCCGTAAATGAGAGCTTCATATTCTGCCATGTTGTTGGTTGCCTTGAATCAAGGTGGACCATGTACTTGACCTTCTCCCCAATCAGAGCCAGGAGAAGGATTCCAGCTCCGACCCCTTGCTTCTGCACGGAGCCATCGAAGTAGAGAGTCCAGTGAGGTTTGATGGAGAGGGGGTCCACTCCGCCACGAAGTCGGCCAAGGCTTGACTTTTGGTTTCTTGTCATGACACAAATTCTTGATCGAATTTGGCCAGTTCCGTTGCCCACTTTGCAATGTTCCCAGTAGAGTTAGGGTTATGCAAAATAGCACGCAGTGGAAAAGAAGTTACCACTGATATTTTGTGGGCTTGGAAGTAATAACGAAGCTTCCTTGAGGCAATAAGAACTACGTAAAGCAGTTTAGACACCTCAATGTATCTTGTCTTGGCGTCGTGGAGGACTTCGCTGATGAAGTACACGGGGAGTTGGATGGTCCGGACCCTTTTAGAAGGACCCGGAGCTTCTTCTCCGTCGACCCATACCCTCCCTGAGGGTTCCAGACCTTCAGGCTGTGCTTCTTGGACCCTCCCGGAGGGGTCCAAAATTTCTTGTTCTACCCGGACCTTGCTAGAAGGATCCAGATTATCTTGGTCAGCCAGGTGAACCTCCTGTGAACCTCCTCAGACGAATGAGGTTGATCTCCTAACATTTCGTTTTGAGGTTCCGTGTCTGAGAGTTGGAACCCAGACACGCCCTTATTTAACTCCGGACCCTCCCGGAGGGTTCAGGGTTCCTGGACTTGATGTGCCTCCAGTCTTTCCCAACCAGGACCATACTAACAACTTTGGTGGTTGCCGAAATATAAAGCAGTAAAGGCTCACCAGGATTCGGAGCTACCAATATCGGTAGTGTGGTGACTAGTTGTTTCAACTCTTGAAATGCCTTTTTTTCTTCTTCAGACCAATGAAATGGTCTGGTCTTCCTCAAGAGTTTGAAGAAGGGTAGCGCCCGTTCTGCCAGTCTTGAGATAAACCGGCTGAGTGCAGCTAGACATCCAGTTAACTTCCGGACATCCTTAATGCGGGGTGGGGCCGCATATCTTCTATGGCCTTGATCTTCGCCGGATTTGCTTCAATTCCTCGATGAGTCACCAAGAAACCCAGAAGCTTCCTGGAGCTAACCCCGAAGACACTCTTGTCCGGGTTCAGCTTGGTGCGCGTGGTGCACAGCTTGTCGAAGGAGTGACTCCTTGTTCTTGATCTCCACTACGATGTCATCGACGTACACCTCCAGCAAGTCTCTAATTAGCTCTCCAAATGTTTTGTACATAGCTCGCACAAATTTTGAAGCAGCATTTTTAAGACCAAATGGCATGGCAGTATAATAGTACAATCCATCTACTATTATGAAGGAAGTATGCTCTTAATCTTCCTTAGACATTTGATTTGATGATATCCAGAATATGCATCTAAGAAACACAATAGCTCACACCCGGAGGGGGAGTCCACTATTTCATCTATTCTAGGCAGTGGAAATGGATACTTTGGACATGCCTTATTTAAGGTGGTGTAGTCGATACACATCCGAAGCTTCCCACCGGCCTTAGGTACAACAACTGGGTTTGCCAGCCATTTTGGATGGAAGACTTCCCGGATGAATCCATCTTCAAGCAACTTCTTGATTTCCTGTCGGATGAATTTTTATCGCTCGATTGATTGCTTCCAGGGCTTCTAGTGTACAGCCCGTGTGTCAGGGTAAATCTTCAGATTGTGCTCAATCACCTCCCTAGGGATCCCAGACATTTGTGACGGTTGCCAGGCAAACACAACGACATTGGCCCGGAGGAAAGTGATGAGCGCGAGTTCCTATTTGTTGTTCAGACCTCCCAATATACGAGTGGTCTGAGCAGCATCAGAACCAATTTGGACGACTTTGACGGGAACGTCGGTGTCGCCGCTTGGTTGCACACGAGGTGCGGAGGTAGAGCCTTTATGGCGAATGCTCGGAGGGTTCAGAGCTGGCTCCTTACCAGATGCTTCCTCTTGCGCTGGGGTAAGCGCATAGAGTTCTTCTAAAGCAGTAACTCCTGCAGTGCGATCTCCACGGATCTGAAGAATGCCCGTGGGTGTTGGCATCTTCAACACTAAGTAACCATAATGAGTAGCGGACATGAACTTGTACAAGGCTGGCCTGCCCAAAATGGCATTGAACGACAGACTGATCTGCGCGATGTCAAAGACCAATTTCCCAGTTCTGTAGTTCTCTCGAGTTCCCAAGGTTACTGGGAGCATGATGGAACTGAGAGGAGTAATGGTCCCCGAACCTACCCCAGAGAAAGGTCGGGATGGGCGAAGGTTCGAAGGCTGGAGCTGAAGCTTAATGAAAGCTTTGAAGCTTATGAGGTTCAACCCTGAACCTTCGTCCACCATTACATGGTGGATTTGAATATTATTAGTGGTGGGTGACACGATCAACGGGAGTTGGCCAGCTCCGATCATGTTTCAGGGGCAATCCGAAGCAATAAAAATGATGGGGATATCCATCCACTTTCGATGAGGCTCTGCTTTAGCAGTGGGAGTTGCCATGGCCATGTCCTGCTGCATTGTATTGAGGATGCGGTGAGAGGTGATGTCCCATGAACCACCATATATGGTGTTTAGGGTCTTCCAGCGCTCATTGTCAGAGACGTCGGAATCATCGTCAACAGTGTTGTAGATGGCTTTCAAGACTTTTTTGGGGTCCTGGAAGCCTAGCTCCTCCTCAACTGGAGCTTCATCAACTTTGTTTTATTTCCTGCTGACGGAAAGGAGCTTTTTCCCCAGCGCTTGTTATAGCACTCGACGAGATTCTAGACCTCTCGACATTCTTCTAGGCTGTTTTTGTCCGTCTTGCGAATTGGACACCACACCTTTAAAATGTTACTGTCTTCTAATGAAGGACGAGGTCGTTTCTCAGGGCGTGGCCCCTGGCCACCCGGAGCTACAGCAGCTGCAGCGGCTGGTGCGCCGGCCGATGGCTTCTTCTTGCCGTTGGGCTTCTTTTTCATTTTGCCACTACCGGAGGTAGTGGCTTTAGTTTTGGAGGACTTCTTGTTGGCCTTCGGAGCTAGCTTTGAGTGCATTTCACGGCCCCCCGCAGTTCAAGCACATTTGTCTGCTAGGCTAAAGACTTCTGTGACGCTGGTGACTTTTTTGATGGTTAGCTTCTCCAAAATCTTTTTATCTCGAACACCCTATCTAAATGCAACGATAACAGAAGAGCTCGAGATCGAAGGAATAGTATTCCGTACTTGAGAAAACTACTGGATGAAGGATCACAGTGATTCCCTCGATGTTTGCTTTACATCAAACAGATCCAATTCAGTGCCAAGCCGGGTGTAAGAACTCCCGAAGTTGGCAGTGAATTGCTGGCATAACTCCGCCCAACTATTAATGGAGTCGGGCGGAAGACTCGTGAACCAGGACCTTGCAGTCCTAGTTAAAGCCACCGGGAAGTAATTGGCCATCACAGCCTCATCACCCCCCGCTGCCAGTATGGCAGTGGAGTAGATTTGAAAGAATTTGACGGGGCTGACAGTTCCGTCGAATTTTTCCGGCAAGTGAGGCTGGAACTTCTGAGGCCATCTGACCATGCGTAAATGCATGGCCAAGGCAGAACAACCTCATCCTACTCCCTGAGGAGAAGGGTTGTCTCGAGCCTCTCGCCTCTCACGAGCACGCTCGATATGGACGCGGTCGTCCTGCTGCCGGTAACGGCGATCCAGTTCTGACCGCATGTCATGAGTCGGAATTCTGGTGATGGTGTGGGTGTGTCGTGCCCCAGGAGGCAGCGAGGTCACCTGTTGGGATGCAACACGTCTCCTTTGCTGCGAGACTTGTGGACCAAGTCGGCCTGACAAGGTCCGTCGTTGTGATGGTGCTCGCCCCAAAGGGGGAGGACCTTGATTGCTGATGCCAGCGGCTGCAGCTGCAACAAGATGGTCAACACCAGCCCTCCACTGCTCCATAGCATCCTGGGGTGCTCCTGGAGGTGGTGGGTGTTATAGGAGAGCTTGCCCTACAATGAGCGCGTGCTCTGGGTTGTTGTTCATCGATGCAGTGATCGACGCAGATGCACCATCTTGTTGCCCAACATTGTTTGTTGGAACAGATGGTGGCTGTGGTGCCATAGTTCCTGTGAGAACAATGGCACCTCCTGGCTGCTACATGTTGGAGGGATTGCCTCCAGCAGGTTGTTCAGCACGATTGCTGTTGGAAGATCCTACGGCGGAATTCACCATCTTGAAATCTCGGGAAGCACCCCCTACCTGGCGCGCCAAGTGTCAAAGCGTCACAATGACACTTCCCCCGATACTACTAAAGTGTAGCCCGTGGAGGTTCTTGTTTCAGTTGGGGCACGCAAAGATCAAGATCAGGATGGGGACACCAAGCATTTACGTGGTTCGGGCCGCCTGAGCGTAACACCCTACTCCACGGGGGGGGGGGGGGGGGGGGGGTGTTGTACTATGAAACACTCAAAAGCGTTGTCTCTCGCTCAGCCTCCAGTTCTCTCTTTGTATCATGCGGCTCAGTCCTTTTATAGTCTAAGGACTGACCATTACATCATTAGCCTGGCCCGACATGTGGCCCTGGCGTATTTAATAGCCTAATACACTATCTACGGGTATTAAGCATGGTTAATAGTGTGATAACGTGCCTTAATAGCAGTGTTACCTCTTATTAACAGTGATCTGATAGTGTGTCATTAATACGGTATTAAGGACACGTAATCAAGTCTTGTAACTGCTGCTTTAACTGTCCCTTGAATGTTTGTACTGAAGGAGATCCGCTAATGTATTCGTTGATGAAGATCCGGAGGCTCCACACGTGGCAGCTTCGGAGCTTCCCTGTGAGGGGAGGTAGCTCCGGCGCCGCTGTACACGTGTCAGCACCGTAGCTTCCCTCTACTGGGGGTTAGGTCCGGGGTCATTACACACGTGTTGATCGCGGAGCTTCCTATGTCGAGAGTTTAGCTCCGGATTTACATTACACGTGTCAATCTCCAGAGCTAACCATATGAAACCTCCCTGTCAAGGCGGATCGAGACTTGGCAAAGTTCAAGCACATGATAAAAAAGAATTTGAAAAAGCAATCGCAAAACTTAAGAAGGATAGAAGGACAAAAGTTGTGGCTTACACAGGACATGCAATGTTTAACTTTGTCCAAGATGGCAAGGACCTCATAAAGGCTCCGTACCACTTCAAGTATGTTCGACACAGGACATTGAAATAGAAATTATTGGTAATTGTTAACACGTGTGTTTGTATGTTTGCAGTGATCACTACATAATGATCTTCATCAAGCCAACGCAGGGTTTGGCAACAGTCTTGGATTCGGCCGGTTACCCACCAGATCGTTACAAAGATTTCCATTCCATTTTGAAACTGTACGTTTATTCAATAATTTTAATTTACACACATTTAGAATGTGTTGACAAGTTTTATATGACATTCTTGTATTACAGCGCTTGGCGGTTTTACGCGGAACAACTTGGCGGTGAGAGACCTTCTAATACAAATGCATTGGACATTAAAATGTATTATGCTTGTCCGAAGCAGCCTGCTGGGGGTGTCTTATGCAGGTATTATGTATGCGAGCATCCTCGGACCGCCAGCGAATATAGAGTGAATCGTGAGGATGTAAGTTATCCTTAATATCGATATCTTATTTTCTTACTTTTGAGTTTCATTTTCATTGTAACTAGCATAGTTTAATACTTATATTCTCTGCTGTTCAATATTACCAGAAACATTATTTTCATATTTTGATTCCAACTTCAAAATTCAATTGCTCCTAGTACAACTCCTCCAAAAATACCAAATAAATTCATGTATACTCTCACTTTGATCTATACTTTGAGATTGTTCAAACCAACACATTCTAAACCTTGTTATGTGTTTCATTGCAGCACACGAAGAATGTGAACGAAGAATGGCCGGTTTGTAGAAGTATTCCTGGTGGAGGAGCCGACAAGATTGCTGTTGAACTGTGTCAATTCGTGCGTCGCAAAATTTTGCACAAAAGAGGGGTGTTTTTTGATAAGAATGGTGCAATAGCTGATGTGCCAGAACTTTGTGGCTATGCCAATAGAAACAATTTTTAGTGAAAACTTGTAAACTATGAGACGAATTGTATGTGTAACTTGTACATATATATATTGTTTTAGTGAAATTGACTTCTGTGAGATGACTTCCGTGATGATATTGTTGACTTCTGTGATGATATTGTTGACTTCTGTGATTATATTGAATTGACCTGGAAATTAGAAATAACAGCAGCTAGTACTGCATAGGTTATACTTTATCACAGACGGTTATTTACCAACGGCTAGACCTGCCTGTGAAAAAAATTATCACAGGCGGCTAGATATAGGTAAAGAACCATATGTGATAACCTAATTATCACAGGCGGTTACCCTTATGGTAGAAACAACTGCGATAAACTATCTTCACAGGCGGCTTGAAGTAGGTCAAGATCCGCCTGTGATAACACAATTATCACAGACGGTTATATATGCTGCACGACCCGCCTGTGATAACATATATTCACAGGCGGCTAGCCTAAGTAAAGAAGCGCATGTGATAATCTGTCTTCACAGGCGGTTTCACTTCTCCACCTGTGAAATTACGGATTATCACAGGCTCTTTGTTTTAGGCGGTTTTAAAAACCGCGCGTGATAATAGGTTTGGAGCCGCCTGCGATGAGGCTTATTATAGTAGTGCGTAAAGCACCTGTAACAGTAGGGCTTATCTTTGTAGCCATCTTTGTTTGAAGACTCTTCCTTCTCTACTGCAGCGGGCTTTGACATGGCTTTGATTGGGACCAAAGTAAAAATTGACTGCATCTTACCAGTTTCCTGTTGCTCCATTCTATTTTGCACGCTAGGATCTTCTTGCACATTATTTCCTGCAACGGAATCAAAAGTCTGCTGGATCAAAGCAGCATCTAGCGCGGGCTGGCAAGTTTATGGCAACACTCAGTGGCGAATCTAGGATTTTACTGCAGGGTACGCCGCCCTCTGTCACTAAAAAAGTATCGCGTTGTAGCTCAAAAATAAACTACAAAATGGGTAAACTTTTGAAGTTGAAGGGAGTACATGTAATTTGATAACTTTTTATTAATTTGGTAAAATATCATAATTTAACGTAATTCAGTAAGTAACTGCTATGTGTTAAATTAAACAAATTATAATATAAATAATTTACATATAAATATTGATAGTTCAAAAATAAATGACACTTTTAAAAAGCTATGAATGTATTGATTAATATCATCATCATCCATCTCGAATAATATATCTGATCAATGAACGTGATTAGACAATCATTCAGTCGGGTATCTATTGTACTGAACTACTGATTTGGTTGGTGTCCGTCCTTCCGGTATACAAACAAATTACCGATAAAAATATGCGGAACAATAAAAACATGAAAAATTCATACAAACACAAAAAATCATATATACAGAGAGAATCAATCCACATGATCAATATCCAAATTCGATCTAAACAGACACGTCAGGGACGACACCTTATTTGTCTTGATATTAGCCGTGTATGTTGATGATCGTCTTGCTCTCGTGGTCATGGATGTCTCGTGGGTGTATGTGCTTTGCATCACGATCATGCGGGCATAGCCGGATCATAATATGGCCTCGCGAGCGCTGGATCTCATGTCCGTTGTCCCTGCCGCTGCTCCCGTACATAGTCTTCTTCTTCTTCTTTGCGTTGTGGCCTGCTTCCGTACATAGATTTCTGCCTCTCTGCATTGCATAGTCCAACCAGTAGGCATATGGCCAATCCCCTAGGTCCGCCCCTGGCAACGCTCCCCGATTGATTTCTAGGATTGTTCATTCTCTGACTGTTTTGGCCAATAGCAATGCCATCCTGGTTTAAGCCAGAACCTTGTGGAACACCGGCAAAGCGCTGTCCTATAGAAGCATTGTGATTACTTCCACGAGCACCGAAACTTCTATACTGCCGATTCCCTTGAAATCTTCCGATCCAGCTTGCTTGGAAGCCTTGTCCCTGACTGCCTGCCCTGGTCTTGAATTGTAGCCGCCAACAGAGCCTGGATGAAAACTCCAAGCCAAACCAGGGTTCGAAACCCTCTCCTTGATTTCGTGCACCACCAGCGAACCATGGATGAAACCCTCCTCCCTGGAATCCCAGTTCTTGCGATGAAACCTCCCTGCCAGTCTTCTCACGTTCTCCCTGAACACCTAACCGCCACGAGGAAAGCATTCACCGCTACGGCCAAAACCCTCACCGGCGCCTCTCTACATCATGGATGCGACTGCTTGTGCGTAAGAGGGAAACTGCATGGAAGTTTTCTTCACGTGCGGTGCTCTGGGAACGAAGGGAACCCTAGTACCGGTTCTATTGAACAATGCCACAAGCCCTGATATGGGCTGATACGGCAAGCCGGGCCTGGTCCATAGGCACGATACACTCTTCATCGGCCGTCTAACTTCGTCCCCCAACCTTTCAGTCCGATTTGAATTCAAAACACCGGCATCTTGTCCACCTAGACCTTCGCATCTCGGTGATCCTCCTGCATGCGCCATTGCTGGCGGTGGCGAGCTACCCTGCCGAGCCCCACCTCACCGTTTATCGGTGGCCATGTTGGGACTGCACTCTTTGAAATACTAGAACAAGAGCTCTCCTTATGTGATGATGACTCATCTGACACCATTGTTAGGGATATAATAGTAGTATTATATTAGATGATGTATTAGAGACTCATTTGCATATTTGTCATCCTGTACATCTATATATAGAGAGGCCTCCGATCTCGTCAATAATACAAGATCAGAAGGTCTAATATTAATAATATGGTACAGTTTTGTTTTCCCTGCTAGCGCTTCTTCGTTGATCGACTCCTTTGCCGCCGCTGTGCGGTACTGTAGCCGAGCACGGCGGCGGCGGGGCGATATGGGTCGGCTACTGTTGCTCTCTGTCTCCCAATCTATGGTGCGAGCGGGTGGATCTGGAGTGCAGCCAGACGCCCTTCCGCAAGCGCGCGCGGAGCCGCGCCCGAACTCTCTCGACGCGCCGCTCTCCCTTGCCGCCGGCTCCCTCTCAGTAGCCCCGGACGGCTCCGTCTCAGCGGAGCTCTCCCAACCGCCGCCGCCTCTATGCCTCGTCCTTCCTCATCCCCATCTCATCGCGCCCGCTCTCGCGCCCAGGTCTCTCTCTCCGGCGTCCGGGCTAGATCTGGCCGGAGCAAGGAGACGAAGGACGGCCGAGGATTGGTGAGCGTACGAGGGGGAGGGGAGGATGACGAGTGCGGCGACCGGGCGCCATGGAGCTGGAAGAGGAGGGTGATGCGGTGGTTGCCGTCGCACGCCTCGCTGTCCGAGTCGGACGACTTCGACCTTGGATCGACATCGAGCGCCAGCGCTCCTTCGACGACCGCTCTCTCAGCGACGTCTCCCACTTCGGTGGCTACGACAGGTGCGGCGCCTTCGACGGCATGTACTCGCCTGGTGGAGGCCTTTGCTCGCTCGTAGACACGCTGGCCTCCTCGGCGTTCGTTCGCATGGCGCCGGCCTCGGCCTCGTCGGTCAGCGTCGCGTGCGTTGTCCTGCGCCTGTTTCTCGCCGGGGCCTCCGCTTTGCGCAGTTAATTCTGTGGGCAGACGCGTTCTACCAGATCGCCATAGAAGGGGCATAATGGCTTCATGGGAGAGGTGGCTGGTCGAGTCACCCTTGCCCGATGCTTCTCCTCCTGCGAACAACTCTCTTGTCCCAGCATCGGCAAGGACTCACCTTAAGGCTGGACTGGATCTGAACCGCGATCTTCCGCCATCGCACGACGTATGGATCTCACCGTGCTGCGCTGTTCTGCATCCGAGTTTCGGTGCAGCTGATGTCAGCGTGACGTCATGCTGATGTCAATATGACATCAGCATTACGGCATGATGCCGTCTTTTGTTCGTTTTGCAGAAGGATCGCTGGTGCCGCTGCTCTGTTATGCTCAAGTCCCGTTTTTTTCCCTGTTTTGGTTCCATTGAACTTTCCGGCGGTTAGGTTACTCCGTAGCAAAAAAAAAATGCTAATATACGCCGCTTTTATTTACGCTCTTCCCGTCCTCTGCCGCTGCTTATTTTGCGCTCTTGACGTTTTCGGTCATCTTTGTCATGATGATCTTTTCTTCTTCAATTGGAATTCCAGTTGTGCGGTTTTTTGATGCTTTTCAATGGTATCTTACCGTGACTGGGTTCCTCGTATGCGTCTACATATGCGAGGTCTACGACTTTGGGAATTGTTCATTGAAGATCTCTGGTTGGTACTGACCCTCGTCGTCATGATTCGCAGCATCTTCGGGAGCTTCACTGGCTTCGGCTTTCTTCCGCTGCGCGTGCCAGTTTTGCCGGCTCCTGTTTTGCGCTTCATCTACTTTGACGTTCTGCTTAGTGACACCAAAGATCATCTTTGTGGCTTCAACATGTTTTTATCTTCAAACTCAATGTTCTTGATGCACCTTGAGTTTGAGGGGGGTGTTAGGGATATAATAGTAGTATTATATTAGATGATGTATTAGGGACTCATTTGCATATTTGTCATCCTGGACATCTATATATCCAGCCTTCTCAATAATACAAAAGATCTAATATTCATAACAACCATCACCGACGCGGACCTCCGTCGAGCTCGGGAGGAAGTCCAAATATCATCACCCCATGTCAGCAAACTACGATGAGTAGGAGGTTTTGTTGCTCCCAGCAAAAAGTCCGATTCTACCTTTTTTTTTCAGAAAGCACCGGTATGAGCCGGTTTGCATTATAAGTCCGATTCTACTTCTTCATCTGCAATGTGATGACCGTTGATGTTCCTAACTCGAAGAGCCTCATTGCCATGATGCTGTTTCCGTTGATGAGTTTTTGTTGATGCAGCCACGGATAAGGATATTGCGAGCTCCTCCTCCTCTAGAATGTGCATCTCCTCTGCGTCAACTAGTATCGCTGGTGCAGACGGCGCGAGTGTCAACCTTCTGAGCCTAAGATGATCTCTTCTTCCCATGAACGCTACATGCACAAGGAACCAGATCGGGATTCATGGAGAAAACGAAAGAGATGGTCAAACTTGAGCAACGTCGATAGCTACAGTGCCATGCTCGCAGCTGCCGACGCCACAACGAGATCGACGTCCGCCTTTTTTCATCGCCCTCACATTGCCTCCCCAGCCGTAGACTCGACGTCATCCCTCAGTTGAATCCTATTTGTGCCTCCTTTTTATTTTTTGACTACCTTTTGCAATTTTCAGACTTTATTCCTTCTATTAATGCAAAGGCAGAGCACCTGCCATTTCATGTAAAAATAAAGAAAACAAGAAACAATCTTTGTTAACCCGCCTCTAATGCACCACGGTGTGCTCCAATTAAATGGTCAACGCACAGTCTCTAAGCAAGCCGTATAATTAGGTTTCGTGCATGCTCCACACGCAACCTGCTCACAGAAAACCAAGTAGAGCCAGCTTACCCTTGCCTCTAGATTTGGACCTAAAACAAATGTGTTGCCACGACACCCAGAACACTATATAAATACATGTAGCGTGCTGCGACTGAGACGACCCGTCAGAACAACGCAAAACACTCAAAATGGCCGCCTCTGTTTGTGACCGGGCTGGTGCCTTCCTCTTCCTCGCACTCCTGTGCTTTGCTGCAACTCTGGCACCATCTGCCAACGCGAGGCATTTCCCACGCGAGGATGGCACCGCTGCCATCACTGACTGCATGTTCACTCTGTCCCCGCTGTTCGAGGACATCAACGGTGACGGCCATGGCTCAGGAACTGGCCATGGTTTTGGCTGGACCATCTCGCATGGTGGATCCAACACAAATATAGGATTCGGTGGAGGCGTTGGCGGCGGTGTTAGTAACAATGGTGGCGGCGGCTCAAGTGCCGGTGGTGGACTGGGTGTTGGGGTGGATGTCAACATTAACAATGGTGGGGTGGACGTGGGGTTTGGTGTTGGCGGAGGTGGCGCCACAAGTGCGCACAACGGCAGCGGTGTTGGCGGAGGTGGCGCCACAAGTGCGCACAACGGCAGCGTTAGTATTGGTGCAGGGGGCGGAGAAGGCATTGATATTCACATTGGCCCAGATGGTGTGACGGTCACCCAAGGAGGGGGTGTCGGCGTAGGAGGTGGCCATGGTGGTAGTGCCTCAGGGAGTGGTAGCGGTGTGGGGCATTCAGGAAATGCTTTGGGTAGTGGTCAAGGCTATGGCAATGCTACTGGTGGAACAGGAAGCGGTGGAGGGAATAAATCCGACGCAGGTCAAGGAGGCTATGCTGGAGGCGGTGGTAGTGACACTGGAAGTGGTATTCATCCATGAATATGATGAGATGTTTGTATCGTAACCTTTCTATATAGGGATCAGTTTGAAGTTAAATGGGTCGGTCTATATTTCAGACGTCTAGTAGTTAAGTGCTCTATATGCAGGTATTTTACAGAAAAATTCATGAGTGCTGAACTTGGGGCTACCTACGAAAATATGAGGAGACAAACATGCGACATGTTGGTCTATGAAGTTGGGTCTACAATCGTGTGTTTAGTCATCCAGTTATCGTCATCTTGTTTTATCCAATAGGCAGTGAGTGTCTACATTTGTATTCGCTTGTAATAAGTTTGTCATAACATTTTTGCACGATGAAAAAGTCAGGACTTTACCGATCATAAAAAAAAATTAAAAAATTTCAGGTGACAGCTAATTACCGTTATTAATAACTAATCCTTGTAATTAACGCTTAATTAATCCTAATAATTAACAAAAGTAGTATTTTTTCTATGGATATAATCAAAAATTTATTTTGATTGATTATTTATAATCCTTAAAAATGAACAAATTAACAATTAAAAATTAATAAAACTCACCTTCCCCGGCGCCGAAATCGACGGCGTCGCGCAGCCGCTCTCACAGTCCCACTCATGCTGCCGCCCCCTACGAGGCCGTGCGCTGTCGCCTCCCGCGTCGCCTCGCGCAGCCACCTGCCACGCCACTGCAAATTTTCTTTGAGGCCACGGCCGCCGCGTCACTCCGCTCTATGTGAGTGCTAGTCGTGGCCTCGCGTCGTCGCTCATGCTGCCGATGTCTCTGCCATCACGCTGCACAACCGTCAGGACTGAGTCGGGTTGGTTATGGTTGGGAAGGAGGAGAGGATAAGGGCTTCGCGCAAATCGTAAAGCATAATCTACGATCGCCTCAAACAAGCTCTGCTTTCAGGCGCATGTAGTGTAGCATTTCAATAGTTAAGTGCGTCGTGAAGTATGTAACCTTAATTGTGCACTGTAGCTGGTCCAGGTGTTATAAGAACTTTGTGATGCAGGTAGCTAGGTGTGTAGGCATTGATCGATGCTTTGAGTTGTTTGTGAATCTATTTGTATGATTGTATGCTGCGGTGTGTTTTGCTGCAATTTAGCACGGATTCATGAACTTGCATGAACGAAGCTCGGCATGGACGAGCGCGCCTGGCGGGAAGTAACGGCCATTGAGAACTGTGAGACGTAATAATTCGAAACGGATCCCCGAGAGCTTTTGGAGATGCACATTTCACGTGAACCTCCTTATGTCAACTATGCTTCTGCCATGCATGGCCCATTGGTGTTGTTCATGTAGTGGAGTGACTGTGGTGACAGTAGAGGTTGCTTGATTTGTAATGTTTCTGGATATAGTATGCAAACCCAATCCCGATAATCAGCAGTTTTTAGGTGAATTAGCGTCATGGGAAGAAACTGGTCGGAGGCTCTTCTTGGACAATCCGGTATTTTGTTAGGCGTTATTAATCTTACAGGTCAAGCCACCACATGTTGCTTAGCTCTTGTGCGCGAAACAAGTTACAGTAGGAGTACACACAACGCTCTGTACATTGATATGATTGGTCCTCCGTGGTATATAAACTCGATTGATGATTATAAGTTCGTATCAGGGCCGGCCCTAAGCCAGTGGGCAAGGGGTCAGCCACTTCAAACATATGTATCGCACGCAGTAGTGGCCGGAGTAGCTGGCGCAAGTTGGCAGCTATAGAGTGCATGATGATGCTGTCGGTATTCGTACTACCGACGAGTATCGATTTCACCATGCGTTGGTCTCTGAACTAGCTTAGCTATGCAAATATAAGATATTATATTGGTTAGGATAAATTCCCAGATCTCCAGCACTTTGTTGATCAAAAGAGGAAAATGGTGTTGTCATTACCGCATAGCAAATATATGGAATGGATGAAGTTGTCACACAGGTTGCTGATTTGGTAATAACGTGGATGCAGAATGGTGCGTACTCGCTCAACACACGAGGTGGAGGCTCTATAGTCAGGGTGGTGAGAACGACTCCTCACTGCAGGAGCAAACCTCGACGCAGCAGCAGCAAGCTCCTCCGCTGCCACCATCGTAACTTCCGAGGACTCTCCTGGAGGTTCTCGCCGTAGTGATCGGCTCGCGCGGCGACCAAACCGAGTTGCTACGGATATTGGTGCAGAATTCGTCCTGTTAATGGGGGCGACAAGACAATGTTCAACACTAGCCCCAATAGAGTTCGTATTCGGACTTCTTGGTGATGCTTCCACCAGTCTTTACGAAGGTTGAGGAGCCTCTGGAGGCAGATACCTTTCTATGCACCCACAAGGCAAAGTTTGGTCTTCTTTGATGCATCGAACAACATAAGATGTTGTTTGCAGCGCATCAGCTTCAGGGATCCACCGGTGCGTGATGGGCAAACTACATCGCATCACTTCTAGCTGGTCATGCCGTCACATAGACAGAGTTCCGGGAGGCATTTCGCGCCTACCATATACCTTCCGGTATAATGAAGAGAAAGCTTAAGGAGTTTTTGGAGCTGAAGCAAGGAAGGAGGAGTGCTCATGAGTACTCCCGCACATTCAACCATCTGGCGCATTACGCGTTAGATTATATTAGAATAGAGGACAAGAAGTGAGATTCATTCTTCTGGGGGTTGAATGCCAAGATGAAAGCCCAGCTTGCATAGTTCAACCATGACACCTTCAACGATATCGTTAATGTCGCGATTGCGCAAGAGTATGCTCAGCGCAAGCTCGTTTCTGATAAGAGGAAATGTAGCACGCCATCAAGCAGTAGTGATGGTGCTCCATAGAAGTACCGTTTAGTGTATCGCTCACCATCCGGTCAGAGGTGGCAGCCACCGACTCGACCGACATAGTTTCATGATCGCTCTTTCAACGCGCCAAGCTTCCGATTGTCGTTTCAACCACAGCAAAAGCAGCAGCAGCAATGGATGGTCCCGCGTGCGTATCCACCTCCACCACGTGTAATGGGATTCCGTCCTTAGATTGGAGGGAACCCGACAAAATACACGTGCTATACATGCGGCCGTGTCGGGCATTTTGCAAGGGATCCTAGAGCAGCGAAGGGGCAGCAGACCAACACCGTATTAAGGTGCAAATCAGCCCCGTAATCAACCCAAGAAACCAGCATCAAAACCTGGCAACATCCACCACATAGCCATCGAAGATGTGCCGGAGGGCGAACCGTTCTTGCGGGTACGTTTTCTCTACTCGATCATCCCGTAGTCGTACTCTTAGACTCCGGTGCCATCCACAATTTAATTAGACACATATGTTGTCAAATATAAATTACCTATCATTCCCAAAAAAGTCCATATTTTGTTTGCTCCCCGGGTCGGAAAATAGTAGCTGACAGTGTGGTCTGTAAAGCACCACTTAAAATAGGTAAGAATATCTATCCGACTTCTCTAATTATACTAGAAAGTCAAAAGCTCGATGTAATATTAGGGATCTCATGGCTACATCGCCATGGTGCTGTTCTCGACATCGTAACTGAATGTGGCCTAGAGGGGGGGGGTGAATAGGCCTTTTTGATATTTGTCGGAACCTGCAACACTTAACAACCAAATCAAAACTCGAGATACCGGACTAGTCCGGTCAAGTGCGGACTAGTCCGGTGGGTACTGACTAGGTTAATTAAGTTTGATCGATTAATTTGATTCTACGATGTATGCAGCGGAAATATATAGTTAATAGAAGTGTTGCAAGATTATGAACTAGGGTATACCACAAGTTAAGCTTATATTTGATGTTTCAGCTTAAAGTAAGTGAGATTGATTGAAACCCTAGATTGATATGAAGAATAAGAACGATGAACACAAAGAAAGAACACAAGCAATTTATCTCGTTGTTCGGCTCCCACAGAGGCAACCTATATCCACGTTGAGGAGTCCACAAAAGGACAGAGTCTTCTCCAACCCTACCCTCGTCGGATCGCCACGAAGGCCAATCCTCTTCTCTTATCACAAAGGGTAAATAACCAAATTCAAGGGTCCTTCTCACACGTTGAGGGCTCCCCTAGATTACAATGAAAACTCCACCAAGAACACACTCAAAAGATTACAATGAAAATCATAGGAGTGTGTTAAGGAATCAAACCAAGAGCTCAAGAGTGATGAAATGTGTCTCTCCAATGTTCCGAAGTGTATCCTCAAAGGATTGATCTTTGTGGCTTTTGATTTCATGGAGAGATGTGTTTTTAAGGCTCTTGGGAGGTGTGACGGCGTAGGGGGTCGAGAGTGATTAAAGTTGGGACGTGCACCTCTATTTATATGGGGTTTCTAAAAGTGACCGTTAGGGTTTAGAAAGATCGGAGTAGTCCGTGGTGGACATCGGACTAGTACGACGTGCTGTGTGTAGCAAACCCTAAGTGTGCCGAAATATTGGACTATTCCAGCTAGGAGCGGACTTGTCCGATTTGGCTTGTGGAAATCTTCGGACTAGTTCGATAATCATCGAACTTGTCCGGTTTAGTGAAACCCTAAGTGAATTGGGTGACAAGTCCGCACTTGGAGGACTTGTCCGATTTAGGTCAGAGGGTTTTCAGACTAGTCCGTGCCAATATCGGACTTGTCCGATTTAGATGAGAATGATATCGAACTAGTCCGTTGAGTGATCGGACTTGTCCGATTTTGTGCAGCTTGTGAAGTGTTTTGAGGACTAGTCCGGACTGGGGAGGTCTAGTCCGATTCTAGTCAGAGAGATATCGGACTAGTCCGTAGTGATATCGGACTTCTCCGATCTTGTGCAGAGAGAGATATCGGACTAGTCCGGTGTGAGTTGGACTAGTCCGGTCCTGTATAAATTTGTGCAATGTGTGTGTTTATTTGTGTTTGAGATCTTGGGGTGTGTTTCCACACTCCACACACAATGATCTACTACACTTGTTCCTTGAGCTCTTTTCCTCTTTGCTCCTCATTCTCCCTTCTTTTTGGCATTTTGCTTATTTTTCCATTAAAACCTGTGCTCATCTCAACAAAGTTATTAAATCATCCAAAACCCACAAGGGATTCCTAGATGCACTTTCAATCTCCCCCTTTTTGGTGATTGATGACAACCAATTGAGATTTCACAAAATATGATAAAAAGTTGAGATTTTCATAAAGTATGCACATATGTGTTCAAAACGTATTAAGCAATGAATACAAGATCCATATGTGCATTCTTTATGGTGGGATGTGTAACTAAGTGCGTTGAAACAATAATCATGAAGAGAATGATATAATTGACATTAACATACCAACAACAAGCATATATGTCATTCTAGGAGCAAAAACATAGATTTCATAGATTAATTCATGAGTAGTTCACAATATTGCATTACAGGACCATTAAGTAACAAAATAGCATATTAAACAGTTTACAACCCACAATATAGACAAAAAGCATAAAGGAAGCTCTCTCCTCGCATCCTACTGATTAAGACCTAAGACCTAAGACTCCCCCTCAATCTCTCCCCCTTTGACATCAAGACACCAAAAAGGAGAGGAGGGACCTAAAGTCTTCACGCCTCGCTGTTGGTCCTCTCATCATCTTCATCTTCGTCTTCGGGCTGATGATGAGGAGGAGGAGGTGCGAAGCCGCTCGAGCCCCCAATGCCAAAGTAGGCAAGCTCGGAGGGGGTCAAGGGCCCGAGCTCGGTGATGTCAGGGTCGGAGTCCTCAGAAATTACTGGAGATCCAATGGGGTCGATCTCCAGCTTTTGACTTAGCTTCTTGATATTTGCCTTCACATATCTCATATCAGCTTTTCTCTTTTGGTTGAGCTTGTGACTTCTGATCGCAGTCTTGCGGCAAGATTCGAAGATGGCCGCAAGATACTTCAGGATGCCACTCGCAACCCCTTTTTGAGGAGCTGCCCTAGTGGCAGGGGCAGCCCCGACATTTCCACTTGCTCTCGCTGGAGCCTCTGCAGTAGAATAAGGGGAGGGAGCAGCTTCAGTGGTTGGCTTTTGGGGCATCTGGGGCCTCAAAGGAAGGTGCTCCACATCTTTGACAAACTCTATCCCGGTGACTTTCTCAGTCACGAACATATGATACGAAGCATAACCACACGACCTGTTGGGTGTGCAAGAGATGTTGACCATATCGTTCTCGATATGGTCAGCCACATCAAACTTGCGGTCCTTGCTTATGACCCTCATCAGGGTCCAGAGGTAGCCCTGTACACTCCCAGCATCCCCATTCTTGGGGGCAATTGTCTTCCTCAAAACTATGTTCAACACCACAAAGAATGGCTTCATGTTCTTGGTAGAAGGGGGGTTGAACTTGGAGTTGGGCTCATAGAAGAACTTCATTCTGTCCTTCTCGATGACACCTAGGTTGTGTATGACCAAGTTGTCATGGCTTGAGGTGTCAAGGTGCAGCACGCTTGCAAAGTCTTCATAGGTTATACTGTACTTGGATCCGTGAGTCATCCAAGTAACACTCTCTTCATCATCACTAGAGAAGTGGTAAGTCGCAAAGAACTGCGCTATGGCCTCATCATTCCAGTTGTTCCTGAAGGCAAAGAGAACCTTTAGGCCATGCCTCTCAATTGCTTCCACCACTTCAACAAATGGTGAGCAGCCCTTCTTCTCAAAATGTGCCCAATCAATCCACTGGTTGCGCACTATAGGCGTCTTCATCTGGAGATATACAAACTTGTAGAAGTCTGCATGGAAGTTACTCCAAAATATGCCATCCACAGCTTGCTTCGGGCGGCCATACCAATCAACATTTCTGAATTTTGCAGTCGAGTCGTTGCCCTTCCCATTGAACCTGTCTTTTGCGGGATCCCGAGCCTCTTGCTTCCAGGCTGACATCTTCAGGGGGCCAATCGGGCCCATTGCGATCCCCTTGCCTTGGCCAGGCGGGCACTCGCCGAGCTAGGGCCACCACCTGTGGTGTCCCTTGAAGCAGGCACCTTGTGTCGAGCCACCCTCTTTTGAGACCGAGGAGGAGAGGGGGCTGGCTCAGAAGGTCACTTCTTGCTTTGGTCCGTCGAGGACCGAAGCGGGGCTTCTTGGGCCATCTCGGCTTCGAAGTCCGAAGCTTCGTCGTGAGAGCTCGACATGTCCTGAGAATGAATTGTACAAGGTATGGATAAGAATGGATGACAAGAGAATTTGCATTGAGGAATTAAAAAGTTAGGGTTGAGTTCAGAAAAATCGAACTTGTCCGGTGTACAGGCACGGACTTGTCCGGGGTGACCGGACTTGTCCGTGCATGGACCGGACTAGTCCGGTTTTCATCCTCAAAAACCTAACTTATGAGACAAATGGACTTTCTCAATGCAAAATTAGCCTAACAACAATGTAATACATCAAGGACACTAGTATTAGGTGAAAGAAGCTAGGTTATTTGATCAACAATGAAGAAAATAGGGATTTCTAGGATTTGGGCGAAAATTACCGAAGAAATTGCTTGAATCTCGAAGAGGATGGAGTTGAAGGCCGGACAAGTCTGCGAACTTCAATCTTCGAGCGAGGAAGCTTGATTTCCGCCCAAAAGTGGAGCTTTTTGGTGGAGAAAACAAGAAATCGCCTTGGGGGCTCGAGCGCGAAGAGAGAGAAGCTTGAAGCAAGTTGTGAGGGTGAGGGAATTAGGGTTTGGCGGCGGCTAGGGTTAAGGACACGAAAAATCGGACAATTCCGTAAATGACAGGACTAGTCTGAACTTTTCCAGAGGCTATATCGGACTAGTCCGTGGTCTACCGGATTAGTCCGGCCTAACCGGTGCTCTGCGGACTAGTCTGCATGAGCGGACTAGTCCGGGTAACCACATACTAGTCCGCGGTCACCAGGCAAGATCTTCTTAGCCCATTCATATATATTTGAAGGTACCTATTTAGAAAATAGGGAGGCAAATCAAATCAACTAATCTTGATGAATATGATCAGTAAGCATACAACAATAAAGCAATGACCATAATTCACCAAGATCTAGTAATTGACATAGTTTTTCGGAGAAAATTGAGAGAGATGATTTTCACAATCCAATCAACATATTTTGAAGAAATCATACATGTATGCAAAATTTCAAGCCACATTCCGAGCATCAAGGATGTTTAGTTCATTTCGAAGCTCGCAAAAGCGTTTTTAGTTAAGTGGATTGGTGAATATGTTGGCCAATTGTTTTTCGGTGTTGACATGGGAAATGGCTATATCTACTTTCATGTAATGGTCTCTCAAGAAGTGATGTCGAATGTCTATGTGTTTGGTTCTAGAGTGCTCAACTGGATTATGGGCAATTTTAATGGCACTCTCATTGTCACAAAGGTGTGGAATACGGTTCATATTGTAACTGTAATCCCTTAGAGTTTGTCGCTTCCAAAGGAGTTGTGCACAACAACTCCCGGCTGCAACATACTCCGCTTCGGTTGTGGATAAGGCAATGGAGTTTTGTTTCTTGGAGGACCAAGAAACTAGGGATCTACCTAGGAATTGGCATGTACCAGAGGTACTTTTTCTATCTACTTTGCATCCGGCATAATCTGCATCGGAGTAACCAATGAGATTGAATTTGGAGCCTTTTGGATACCAAATACCAAGGTTGGGTGTATGAACTAAATATCTCAAGATCCTTTTTACGGCTGTCAAGTGACACTCCTTAGGATTGGCTTGAAATATTGCACACAAACTTACACTCAACATAATATTTGGCCTGGATGCACATAAATAGAGTAGAGATCCAATCATGGAGCGATATACCTTTTGGTCGATGCTAAGTCCATCTTCATTGAGATCCAAGTGGCCATTCGTTGCCATGGGAGTCTTTATGGGCTTCGCCTTGTCCATTCCAAACTTCTTTAGTATGTCTTGAGTGTACTTTGTTTGGCTTATGAACGTCCCTTCCTTTTGTTGCCTCACTTGGAATACCAAGAAGTACTTTATATCTCCCATCATAGACATGTCAAACCTACCTGTCATAATTTTACTAAACTCCTCACAAAAATATTGGTTAGTTGAACCAAAGATTATATCATCAACATAAATTTAACAGACAAATAGATCATTGTCAAAATTCTTTGTAAACAGTGTATAATCTACTTCACCAATCTTAAAGCCATTTTCAATTAAGAAATCTCTAAGACACTCATACCAAGCTCTAGGAGCTTGTTTGAGGCCGTAGAGAGCCTTACACAATTTGAATACGTGGTCGGGGAACTCTTCGTCTTCAAACCCGGGAGGTTGCTCCACATACACCTCCTCCTTGTTAGGTCCATTGAGGAAGGCACTTTTCACATCCATTTGATAGAGCTTGAAATCATGGTGAGTAGCATATGCAAGTAATATTATAATAGATTCAAGTCTAGCTACGGGAGCAAAGGTCTCATCGAAATCCAAACCTTCGACTTGTGAATACCCTTTGGCCACAAGTCATGCCTTGTTCCTTGTCACCACCCCGTGTTCGTCTTGTTTGTTGCGAAAGACCCATTTGGTGCCGACGACATTGGATTTGGGTCTTTCGACTAGTTCCCACACCTAGTTTCTCTTGAAATTGTTGAGTTCTTCTTGCATGGCCACTACCCAATCCGGATCCTTCAATGCATCCTCAACCCTGCGTGGTTCCAAAAAGGACACAAACGAGTAATGCTCACAAAAATTAGCTATGCGAGATCTAGTAGTTACTCCCTTTTGGATGTCGCCGATGATGTTGTCGATTGGGTGATCCCTTTGGACACATTGGTGTACTCTTGGGTGTGGTACTTGCTGTCTTGAATCTTCATGATCATCTTCTTCTCCCCCTAAATGATTGCCTTCGTTGACTTGTTGATCATCTTCACTTTCTTGACGTTGACCTTGTATGAAAGCTCCCCCTTGATCATTGGTCTCCTCTTGAGGTTCATTTTCCTCATGGATACGTAGAGGTGGCTCTTGTGGTCGAACTTAGCCTAACGCCATTCTTCGCAATGCTTGGCAAGAAGCTTCTTCTTTATCTAGCACACATGGATCAACTTGCTCCTTTTGGGAGCCATTAGTTTCATCGAACACTATGTCACGTGCTACTTCAACAAGTCCGGAGGTCTTGTTGAAAACACGATACGCGTAAGTGTTCGAATCATAACCAAGCAAGAAACCTTCATCGGACTTCGAAGCAAACTTTGAAGTCCTAGTCTTCTTGTTTAAAATATAGCATGGGGAACTGAAACCTCGAAAATTTTAAATATTAGTCTTGTTACCGGTAAGTAGCTCATAGGATGTCTTCTTGAGTAGTCGATGAAGATAAAGTCGATTTATGGCATGGCAAGCGGCGTTAATCGCTTCTGCCCAAAATCAATCTGAGGTCTTGTACTCATCGAGCATTGTTCTCGCCATCTCTATGAGAGTTCGGTTCTTTCTTTCGGCAACTCCGTTTTGTTGAGGGGAGTACAGAGCTGAAAACTCGTGCTTTATGCCTTCTTCATCTAGGCACTCCTCCACTTGTGTGTTCTTGAACTCCGTGCCATTGTCGCTTCGAATGTTCTTGATTGTCAATGAGAATTCATTTTGAGCTCGCTTGAAGAACTTCTTGAGTATTCCTTGTGTTTCTGACTTGTCATGCAAAAAGAAAACCCAAGTGAAGCGAGAAAAATCATCAACAACTACTAAACCATATTTGTTACTGCCAATGCTTTTGTAGGCAATCGGACCAAATAGGTCCATGTTAAGTAGCTCGAGCGGTCTTGTTGTAGTCATGATGCTCTTGGCGGGGTGAGGTGCTCCAACTTGCTTCCCGGCTTGGCATGCGCTACAAGGCCTGTCTTTCTCAAAAACAACATCCTTCAAACCTCGGATGTGATCGCCCTTGAGGTGTTTTTGAAGGTTCCTCATACCAACATGCGCTAGCCGTCTATGCCATAGCCAACCCATATTGGTCTTTGCAATCAAGCATGTGTTATGTTCAGCTTTATCCTTGTTGAAGTCAACAAGATAAAGTTTTCCCTTTAACATACCCTTGAATGCAATGGAACCATCACTCCTCCTAGAGACGATCACACCCTCGTTAGTGAACAAGCAATTATAACCTTTGTCACATAATTTAGATATGGACAACAGGTTATAATCTAAGGAGTCTACATGTAATACGTGAGAAAGAGTGTGTTGTGGTGATATGGCAATTTTACCGGTACTGAGCACCTTTCCTTGACTATTGTCTCCGAAGTAGATGGCCTCGCTTGGATCCTCATTTGCTTCATATTCAAAGAACATCCTTCTTTCTCTGATCATATGGTTGGTGCAACCACTGTCTAGCACCCATTTGGATCCACCGGAGGAATAGGCCTGCAAAAACAAATTATGCCTTGGTTTTAGGTACCCAAGCTTGCTTGGGTCCTCTTAGGTTAGTCACAAGGGATTTGGGCACCCACACATGAGATTTGGTGTTCTCATGCTGTGGCCCAATATAATGAGCATAAACCTTTCCACAATTACTTCTCATTAAGACATAAGATGCATCGAAAGTTATGAATAGTAACTTTTGTTTTTTATACACATGACTAGTCTGGGTGGCCGGACTTGTCCGGAGTACCGGACTTGTCCGGACCCTGACCGGACTAGTCAGGTGGTCATTCGTGTTGTGTCATTAATTTTTGATTTTCCAGTTTGAAAGAGTCCTCCCTTTACAAAGACATTGCTATCCCTGTTATTCTTATGGCTTCTAGCTTGTTGCTTTTGACCATAAGAGTAACCAATGCCATACTTGACATTTGGAGGTCTTGTGACCAAGTATGCACTACGAGCATATTTGATCTTCTCCTTGTCAAATATGCCATTTTGTGCATGATGTTTGTCCTTGGTAGAGGTTGGCTTGTCTTTCAAACTGGTGTCAACCTTATCACATGTAGAAGTGGAAGCAACTTCAGTTTTAATGGGTTGAGAAGGTGAACTTGTAGAGGATGATGGGTCACCTTGCTTGAGTGACTCAACTTGCACTTCAAGGATCTTGTTAACCTTAGTTAGGTTAGCAAGTTCTTCCTTGATTGCAGTATTTGAGTCGTTTAACTCCAAGCAAGCTTCCTTGCTTGAAGCTAACTCAACCTCTAGTGACTTGCTTCGCTCCTTTTCAAGCTCTAGAAGTTTGTCAAGTTCGACATATTCCTCCTTTTGGGAGACAATCATGTCTTCTTGATGGTGTATTAACCTCTCCTTCTCAACAAGTTGATCAAGTAAAAGTTTCATTTTAATGGCTGTTTTCTTATCTAATCCAATAAGCATATCTTCATTATCACTAGCAATGTCGCTATCACTAGAATAGGAATGTATGGAGGAGGGTTTTGTTGTTACCTTGCATTTACCTTCCTTTGCCATGAGGCAAGTGCCGTTCCCCTTCCATGCGCCGAGTGTGGGGAAAAGAGTAGACTTCTTGGATGTCTTCTCGATGGCTATGCTAGCCATCTCTTCTTCTTCTGATGACGAGGACTCATCATTTGAGTCCCACTCTTTCCCTATGTGCGCTTGTTCGGCTTGTTTCTTCTTCTTGAAGAATTTCTTGGGTTGAGGCTTGGCTTCTTTAGTCTTCTTCTTGTTCTCTTCATGTGGGCAATCAACTATAAAGTGGCTATACTCACCACAATTATAGCATGCCCGCCTCAACTTTGGCTTTGTTCTTTCCTTGTATTTTCCTTCACTTTACTTGGTGCCTTGTCTCTTCTTCATCATTTTCTTGAATTTCTTCATTAATAGTATCATGTAATCTTCATCCAAATCACCGCTCTCATCGTCACCGTCTTCCTCTAATTGAGCTTCTCGTGATTCTTTAGATAAGGGCTTGAGGGTGGACTTCAAGGCAACCCCTTTCTTCTTTGCCGAGGTAAGGTTGGCAATTTCCTTGACATGCTTCGCTTGCTTTTCCATCATCTCAAAATTGATGATTTTCCCAAGTAGCTCATCTGGAGTCATTCTCTTGTATCCGGGGCTTTCTCTAATCATGGAGCATAAGGTGAAGTTGCGATGCATGAAAGCTCTAAGGATGAGCTTCACCACCTCGTGGTCATTCCACTTCTTGCTTCTGTGAGATCGAACCTTGTTGACGAGCGCCTTAAGTCTGTTGTACATATCTTGAGGTGACTCATCTTCTTCGATTGCGAATCTTCCCAATTCACCCTCGATCATTTCGATCTTTGCTTCACACACATGACGATCACCTTCATGTGCAGTTTGTAATGTGTCCCAGATCTCCTTTGCAATCTCGAGTCCATCCACCTTGGTGAACTCGTCCCGACTGAGCGAAGAGGTAATAACTGCCGCGGCTTGAGCATTTCGATGAATTGCCTGCTCTTGGCTTGGTGTGAGCTCTTCGTCATCATCCGGGATATCTATCCCTGTGCACACAATATGCCATAAACTTGGATTGAGAGAGGTTAGATGCATTTTCATATTCTGCCTCCACATTAAGTAATCACTTCCATAGAAGTGTGGGGCTTTTCCTAGAGGGATAGATAAATAATGATTATTGCTGGAATTAAGGTGATCATAGTTGAAAGGATATCGGGAGTAGTCGGTGTGACTACTCCCCTTCTTCTTCTTTTCATCTTCGACTTTCACTTTCCCTTTGGAAAGAGTCTTCTTTCTTAGGAGCGCCTTTAGTTCAAGCGTCTCCTCATCGTCATCTCCAAGTATTGAATGGCTTCGAGGAGCTTTTCAACTTTCTGATTCTTGTCATCATCAACCTTCTCTTGGTTGTTGCTCTTGTGTCGTCCTTCATGTCCAACATGATCTCTTCAAGCTATTAGTCTCTTTCTTGAAGAACCTGCTCTATACCAATTGAATGTGTCCTAGAGGGGGGGGGGGTGAATAGGCCTTTCCGATATTTGTCGGAACCTGCAACACTTGACAACCAAATCAAAACTCGAGATATTGGACTAGTCCAGTCAAGTGCGGACTAGTCCGGTGGGTACCGACTAGGTTAATTCAGTTTGATCAATTAATTTGATTCTACGATGTATGCAGCGGAAATATACAGTTAATAAAAGTGTTGCAAGATTATGAACTAGGGTATACCACAAGTTAAGCTTATATTTGATGTTTCAACGTAAAATAAGTGAGATTGATTGAAACCCTAGATTGATATGAAGAATAAGAATGATGAACACAAAGGAAGAACACAAGCAATTTATCCCGTGGTTCGGCTCCCACAGAGGCAACCTACATCCACGTTGAGGAGTCCACAAAAGGACCGGGTCTTCTCCAACCCTACCCTCGTCGGATCGCCACGAAGGCCAATCCTCTTCTCTTATCACAAAGGGTAAATAACAAAATTCAAGGGGCCTTCTCACACGTTGAGGGCTCCCCTAGATTACAATGAAAACTCCACCAAGAACACACTCAAAAGATTACAATGAAAATCATAGGAGTGTGTTAGGGAATCAAACCAAGAGCTCAAGAGTGATGAAACGTGTCTCTCCAATGTTTAGAAGTGTATCCTCAAAGGATTGATCTTTGTGGCTTTTGATTTCGTGGAGAGATGTGTTTTTGAGGCTCTTGGGACGTGTGACGGCGCAGGGGGTCGAGAGTGATTAAAGTTGGGCCGTGCAACTCTATTTATATGGGGTTTCTAAAAGTGACCATTAGGGTTTAGAAAGATCGGACTATTCCGTGGTGGACACCGGACTAGTCCGGTGCGCTGTGTGTAGCAAACCCTAAGTGTCCCGAAATATCGGAGTAGTCCGGCTAGGAGCGGACTTGTCCGATTTGGCTTCTGGAAATCTTCGGACTAGTCCGATAATCATCAAACTTGTCCGGTTTAGTGAAACCCTAAGTGAATTGGGTGACAAGTCCGCACTTGGAGGACTTGCCCGATTTAGGTCAGAGGGTTTTCGGACTAGTCCGTGCCAATATCGGACTTGTCCGATTTAGATCAGAATGATATCGGACTAGTCCGTTGAGTGATCGGACTTGTCCGATTTTGTGCAGCTTGTGAAGTGTTTTGAGGACTAGTCCGCACGGGAGAGGACTAGTCTGATTCTAGTCAGAGAGATATCGGACTAGTCCGTGGTGATATCGGACTTGTCTGATCTTCTGCAGAGAGAGATATCGGACTAGTCCAGTGTCAGTCGGACTAGTCCGGTCCTGTATAAATTTGTGCAATGTGTGTTTATTTGTGTTTGAGCTCTTGGGGTGTGTTTCCTTAACACACTCCACACACAATGATCTACTACACTTGTTCCTTGAGCTCTTCCACTTTGCTCCTCATTCTCCCTTCTTTTTGGCACTTTGCTTATTTTTCCATTAAAGTCTGTGCTCATCTCAATAAAGTTGTTAGGATCTCATTTACTTGTCATAAATCATCCAAAACCCACAAGGGATTCCTAGATGCACTTTCAGTGACACGTGTGGTTCATTTAAACTCTACACTACATGAACTACATACTCTCGTTCTGACTGTCTTATCCAAAAAATTCCAGCCACATATACATGGAAGTCGCAAAGCTTGAGGACATTCGTGTAGTCCATAAGTATCCGGACCTGTTTATCAATGATTTGCCGGGTATGCCATCGGACAGAGACATAGAGTTCAAAATTGAGTTTGTTCCGGGAACCACGCTGTCGGTACCCGGCATAGCAGGTACCCTCACGCACAGGCTAGGGCCGCCTAGGTACCTGTGACGCCCGGTTCCGAAAAATGAACCAAGCTAACGCATATGTGTGCCCAGGATGTTCAACACACATACACAAGTGCAATCACAAAAGAGTATACAGAAAATTACCACAAAATAAGATTAATTATCAAATTTTATTACACAACCCATATTAGCCTCGAATACAAAATCTAATGAATATTTATGACAAGTTCAACTAATGCAGCGGAAATAAACTAATTAAGCAACTAAGCAAACTAAGCATAAGGGATAGTGCAGTTCCATGCAACACCACAAGCAAAGCTGACGGTAGACACGGCCTAGAACTCCGCATTATCGCCATTAAACTCACAATCCTAACGTGCAACTGTTGGGGGGGATTGCAAGAGTGAGTACGTGTCGTACTCAGCAAGTGTGGAAAGTATGACATGTGGCTGATTCAAATGACGAATGTAATAAAGGCTAAGTGCTAAAAAGTACAGTAAAACATTTGAAAAGCAATATATCAGAAGTATATGAAGTAAACCCATCATATACCATGTAACCATCATAATACCAGTCCATAATTCACCATTACCAATAACCATAATCAAAGTTATAAACCACGATTTTATCCCATAACCATAACCATAATATCAACCATAACCATTACTAACCATCCCAAATCACATGTTCCCTCTAATCATGTGAGGGTCCAGGTTGCTCATAACCAGGAGCACGTCTATCATGATAGTTTTAATACACACTCTGCAGAGGTTGTACCGCTTTACCCACGTGTTTGTGATTTCATCACCCGTCGGCGACTAAAGAACCTCCCTTATGCCAATTACACTTCCTTTGGTGTATGACCAAGAGATCACAAAATAGCCTTTACAAAGGGATTACTAGCCTATTTAGACCCCACTGAGGTTTCACCAGTGGCGATGCCTCCAACTGAGCACATCTTCAACCAAGGGCCCCCTCTTGAGCCATTCGGATCCCAGGGTAGTCCCACCAATCTTCAACAAACCATATCCGACTACCTCTTCCCCAAGCATCCTTAATGGTCCAAATAGCACTGGCAAAGCCCTAATTAATCAGCTATGCCGCACCCATACTTGGCCTTGTGGTGGCACTGTAAATCCTGGATGGTCGCTCCACGAACCAGTCCTTAGATCTAAAGCAAGCTAAAACCACCATACATCCAACCCATCCAGATACCAGGCTTTCTTAGATCACCCATTACCATATCATATTTAACCAGTTCCTGTTAACCATAGTCTCATTCATGCATAATTAAATTGAGTGGTATAGTTGTTTTCCCATCCCAGTTGATTAAGGAAAGCAAAAAGGTAAAAATCTCATCCTGACTCTCTACCATATATCCCAGGTGACAAGGGTGGTTAAACAAAGCTAGTAAACTTCCTATCATAGGATTCCCATCAAATTGACACAAGCATGCAATTTTGCAAACAAAACATTTATTTTAAAACCGGATCAATATGCTTCAAGGACACTTGCCTTGCTCCGGCGGATAGGGTTGCTCAAGCGCTTCGAAGTCTTGGTTCTCGAAATCCTCGTACACGACTTCTTGAGCACTTCTCTCTACTCGCGATCACACATACAAGAAAACATATACAAATCAACATGATGCACACACATTAATCAACATGCGATGATATGCATGCATGCAAGGTTCAATTATTAATTAACTATGTTTGTTAATTAATTAGATGTAGCTAGTTCATACGTGTTCATATGAGTTTACGGGGGTTTTAGCGAGAATTAATGCGGCTGAAAATAAAAAGACGATGCAACTAAAATCAATTTACGTCTATCAGATTTAATACGTTGCTAAAATTCGCATCGGAAAAAAGAATCCTACCGTAGATGTGATGGCTTCGAAGATCGCAGGATGATGGCGACGCGTAGACGAAGTGGACATCGCAACGGTCCTCCGGCGGCACGACGACGGCGACGCGACGATGACGACGATGATCTCCGGCGGATGACGGCACCCTCCTGTTTTTCTTCCTCTTCTTCCTCTCTTTTTTTTCTCCCATTTCTTCCCCTGGCGGCGGCAGCCTATGGTCTTTTTTTTTTTCTGGCGGCGCTGCGGTTCCTCTGGTGTCGGGAAAAAACACAAGGCATCGGGGCTTTTTATAGTCGGGCAGGCACGCGCGCTAGGGCACGCGGGCGGCGGGCACGAAACGCGCGTTGCAGCGGGGTGGGGCCGAGGCGCGGGAGCGGTTCGGTGCATCAGGGATGGCGCGGCCGCTGGGCGAGCGGTGCGGCGTGGGGCCAAGCGCAGGGTCGGCCGACTAGGGGTCACGCGGGATGCTGAGCGGGCGCGGTCACGTAGGGTGGGGCTAGTCGCGCGAGCTGGGACGCGGGGCATCGCGGCGGGGCTAGCGCGCGCGGGCGACCGAGGCAGGCACGCCGGTTGGGCCGCTCGGCCTGGCCGGCGGTGCCCTTTTTCTTTTATATATATTATTTATTTATTTATATATTTATTTATTCTTTATGTTATTACTTTTTTCATTATTATTATTTATATTATATATTATTCTTTATTATTTTTTATATATTATTATTATATATATTATTTATTTTATTATACATTTATTTTTATATATTATTATTATTTTTATATTTATTCCCTAATACATGTTTTATGCTATTATTTCTTTTTCTTCTTTTGCTACACATATGTATGTTTTATCTTTTATTATATTTCTTTTATTCTACTAATGTTTAATGCATGATCATGTATGCAATGCATGATGCGAAAATTGAGGGTGTTACAAACCTACCCCCCTTGAAGTGAATCTCGCCCTCGAGATTCGATAGCGTGGAGAAAAGATGAGAGAATTCTGCCTTTAGGTCTTCTTCACGTTCCCACGTAGCTTCAGCTTCCGCATAGTGTTTCCATTGCACTTTGCACCAACGGATCCTCTTATTCCTCGTGACCCTTTCCTTCACGTCCAAGATCTTGATAGGTTGCTCGACATAGGACAAATCCTCCTGAAGTTCTAACTCGTCCATCAGCACTTGTTCTTCCGGCACCCTGAGACATTTCTTGAGTTGAGACACGTGAAACACGTCGTGTACATCGGAGAGATACGCTGGCAGCTCAAGTCGATATGCTACTTCTCCTCGTTTGTCCACAATCTTAAATGGCCTGATATAGCGAGGTGCCAGTTTTCCTTTGATGTGAAACCGGCGTTGCCCTCGGATAGGTGACACTTTTAGGTATACAAAATCTCCAACTTCGAAAGTCAGACTCCTTTGCCTATTACCCGCATAACCCTTCTATCAAGACTGGGCAGCCCTTAGATTTTCCCGTATTATTTGAACTTGTCTTTCAGCGTATTGTAACACATCCAAACCAAATACTTGATTCTCTCCTGTCTCATTCCAAAACAAAGGTGTCCTACACTTCCTTCCGTATAGTGCTTCATAGGGTGACATTTTCAAGCTGGCTTGGTAACTATTGTTGTATGAAAATTCTGCATATGGCAAGCTCTTATCCCAACTTTTCCCATGCTTTAAAGCACAAGCTCTTAACATGTCCTCTAAAATTTGATTGGTCCCCTCGGTTTGTCCATCCGTTTGAGGGTGATATGCTGAACTAAAATTCAACCTCGTTCCCAAAGCTTCATGCAATTTCTGCCAAAACCTGGAAGTGAATTGTGAACCTCTATCCGAGACTATATTCTTCGGAACTCCATGCAAACATACTATCCTTCCTATATACAGTTCCGCCAATTTCTCTCTATTATAGGTGGTCTTGACGGGAATGAAGTGAGCTGACTTAGTTAATCGATCCACGATTACCCAAATCGAGTCATATCCGGACTGTGTACGTGGTAATCCAACTATAGAGTCCATACCAATCTCTTCCCACTTCCACTCTGGAATCTTTAATGGCTGCAATAATCCCGCTGGCCTTTGATGTTCAGCTTTAACTCGTTGGCACACATCACACAATGCAACATATTCGGCTATGTCCTTTTTCATGCTGGCCCACCAATAGCATGTCTTCAAGCCTTTGTACATCTTGGTACAACCGGGATGAATTGAGTACGGCGAGTCATGTGCCTCCTTTAAAATTGTCTCCCGAGTATGCTGTACATTAGGCACAACGATTCTCTTTCCAAGCCATAAGGTACCATGTTCGTCTTCATCAAATATGAATTCTCTCCCTTCCTCGATCCTTTCCTTGATTTCCTTGATCTCTTCATCCGTGGTTTGTGCTTCTCGAATTTCTTGCTCCAAGGTTGGATTTAACTCCATTATTCCCATCTCATTCACAAATCCGAGGTTCAACTGTTCGAATTCCTTACATAGCTCGGATGGTAACTCTCGAACTGTGAGTTGATTACTTACTCCTTTCCGGCTCAAGGCATCGGCCACTACATTGGCCTTTCCTGGATGATAGTTGATCCCCACATCATAATCCTTGATGAGCTCCAACCATCTTCGTTGCCTCAAATTAAGATCCGTTTGTGTGAAAATATACTTCAAACTCTTATGATCCGTATAAATTTCACACCTATGTCCAAGGATATAGTGTCTCCAAATCTTCAATGCATGTACCAGGGCTGCTAGTTCAAGATCATGTGTAGGATAATTCTGCTCATGTTTCTTCAGTTGTCTTGATGCGTAGGCGACCACTTGACCTTCTTGCATCAATACACATCTGAGTCCTTGTCTTGATGCGTCGCAATAAATATCAAAACTCTTGCTCACGTCCGGCAATACCAAAACTGGGGCTGTTGTCAACCTCTTCTTCAACTCCTCAAAACTATTTTGACAAGCTTGGGTCCATTGGAAAGCCTTTCCCTTCATTAGCAACTCCGTCATAGGCTTAGCTATCTTGGAAAAGTCCTTGATGAACCGACGGTAATATCCAGCCATCCCAAGAAAACTCCTTATTTACTTTATGTTTTGCGGTGGCTCCCACTTCAACACGTCCCTCACTTTTCCAGGGTCGACCGATACTCCTCCCCCTGAGATGATATGACCCAAAAATGGTACCTCTTTCAACCAAAACTGACACTTGTTGAACTTGGCATACAATTGATGCTCCCTCAATTTCTGCAACGTGAGCCTCAAGTGTTCCTCATGTTCTTTCTCATCCTTCGAGTAGATCATAATATCATCAATAAACACCACGATGAACTTGTCCAAGTACTCCATGAAGACTTTATTCATGAGGTACATAAAGTAGGCCGGTGCATTTGTCAATCCAAAAGACATCACAGTGTACTCATAAGATCCATATCATGTCCTAAAAGCTGTTTTGGGTATGTCTGATGGTCTAATCTTCATTTGGAAATATCCCGACCTCAAGTCAATCTTAGAGAAGACACAAGCACCCTTCATCTGATCAAACAAGTCTTCTATGCGCAACAAGGTGTACTTGTTCTTGACTGTTACCTCGTTGAGAGCTCGGTAATCTACACACATTCTTTGGGATCCATCCTTCTTGTCCACAAGTAGAACGGGCGCTCCCCAAGGCAAAGAGCTTGGGCGAATAAAACCTTTCTCTAGTTGCTCTTGAATTTGTTTCTTGAGCTCCGCTAATTCCATAGGAGGCATCCTATACGGCCTCTTAGCTATAGGTACAGTTCCAGGTATTAAATCAATAACAAACTCAATGTCTCGATCAGGTGGCATACCTGACAACTCGTCCAGACAAACATCCAAAAATTCACACACCACCGGAATCTCAATTGCGGCACCGTCCATATGATTCAGCTCCAATTGCTTCAGTGCGGTTTGAGATGCTTCAAATTCTATGGCAATCCCTTCCTCATTGGTCAACTTCACCGTCTTCGTGGCACACTCAATAACTCCATTGTGCTTTCTCAACCAGTCCATACCAAGTATAATGTCCAATCCTTGAGAATCCAAAACAATGAGGTTGGCAGAGAAGTCTACCCCCCTTATTCTAAGGCTTACTTTTGGACATACTATATTTGTCCTCATCTCTCCTCCGGGAGACTTAACCAATAGAGTAAACTTCATATGAGAGATAGGCAAACTATATTTGGCAACATACTTTGATGCAATGAATGAATGCGATGCTCCAGAATCAAACAACATAGTCGCGGGGTTGGAGTTGGCGAGAAACATACCAATGACCACGTCATCTACTTGTTGAGCATCCTCCGTAGAGACATGGTTAACATTGCCATGAGCAAAATTCTGTTGTCCATGGTTCCCATGTGGCTGTCCTCCATTAGTCTTGGGTTTTGCCTCGGTGCATTGCTTCCTTGACCAAGGTCTGACTTACGACATTGATGCACAAAGTGTCCAGCTTCTCCACAAGTATAGCACTTCTTAACTCCACCAGAATTATTGGGATGAGCTTGGTTCTGAACATTGGCACTAGGAAAGTTAGCATGAGGCGCATAAGGCATTGGAGGCCTAGGTGCTTGCATAACAGGGCGCTGCTGCACAAACTGAGTTGGGCGCGGTGCAAATCCAGGGCGTTGAGCAAGCTCAGAAGAATCGAAATAAGGCGCATTGGGCGGCGCAAAGCGAGGGCGCACATTACTTCCTTGTTGTTGTCCTTGGTATGGCGCCTTCCTCTTGTTGTCTTGCTCCATCTCACGAACCTTGTTCTCCACCACAATTGCTTTGTCCACAAGCTTCTGGAAATTGACATAATCACAGTTGAGCAATTGCACTTGGATATCATTGTTCAAGCCTCTCATAAACAAGTATTGTTTCCGGCTGTCCCGACTAACATCCTCAGGCGCGTATCTTGAGAGTTGAGTGAATTTATTGAGATATTCACTCTTGCTTGATCTTCCTTGCCTTAAGTTCTTGAGTTCTTGCCTCTTCAAGATCATAACACCTTCCGGCACGTAATGAGAACGGAAGTTCTCCTTGAATTCCGCCCAAGTGATCCTCTCTTGATTCTCATAAGCATTGCAATAAGCATCCCACCAATCCGCGGCTGCTCCAACTAGTTGATGAGAAGAAAATAGGACCTTCTCTCGGTCTCTGCATTGGACAATATCAAGTTTCTTCTCCACGGACTTGAGCCAATCATCAGCTTCCATAGGGTCGGCAACTTGAGCAAAGGTTGGCGGCCTAGTCCTCATAAACTTTCCCAATCGGTTATGAGGAGGCAGGGGTGGCGGTGGAGGCATGTGGGGCTGATTGTTGATGTTATTGCCAGCCTGCAGCTGTCCCATTGTCTGTATCATGGTCTGCATGAGCTGGTTCTGCATAGCCAATAGTTGCTCGGTATTGATGGCTCCATGAGCAGGTCCTTGTCCGTTGTTGTTCTAAGGTACTCCATGGTTCTCCTCCTCATCATTGACATCCCTCTGGTTGCGAGTCCTCACAATCTAGAGAAAAGCAATAGGTAAGAATTAGAAAACATCCCCAACTATATGCATCAAGGGATATGAAGCTAACCAACTAGCTATACTAGCCTAGGTGGACATGGCAATGCTAAAGCATCCCATAATCCTATATTAAGCACAGAAGCAAACAATATATATATAGCAAACAGCACACCAAGCAAAAACACATCGATTCCTGAGTGCTCCTATGTGCTCTAAAGTGTCCATTCTATCTAGGCTGCGTCCTACAGTCAACCTGTGGCTCTGATACCAATCTGTGATGCCCGGTTCCGAAAAATGAACCAAGCTAATGCATATGTGTGCCCAGGATGTTCAACACACATACACGAGTGCAATCACAAAAGAGTATACAGAAAATTACCACAAAATAAGATTAATTATCAAATTTTATTACACAACCCATATTAGCCTCGAATACAAACTCTAATGAATATTTATGACAAGTTCAACTAATGCAGCGGAAATAAACTAATTAAGCAACTAAGCAGACTAAGCATAAGGGATAGTGCAGCTCCATGCAACACCACAGGCAAAGCTGACAGTAGACACAGCCTAGAACTCCACATTATCGCTACTAAACTCACAATCCTGACCTGCAACTGTTGGGGGGGGATTGCAAGAGTGAGTACGTGTCGTACTCAGCAAGTGTGGAAAGAATGACATGTGGCTGATTCAAATGATGAATGTAATAAAGGCTAAGTGCTGAAAAGTACAGTAAAACATTTGAAAAGTAATATATCATAAGTATATGAAGTAAACCCATCATATACAATGTAACCATCATAATACCAGTCCATAATTCAGCATTACCAATAACCATAATCAAAGTCATAAACCACGATTTCATCCCATAACCATAACCATAACCATAATATCAACCATAACCATTACCAAACCATAACCATCCCAAATCACAAGTTCCCTCTAATCATGTGAGGGTCCAGGTTGCTCATAACCGGGAGCACGGCTATCATGATAGTTTTAATACACACTCTGCAGAGGTTGTACCGCTTTACCCACGTGTTTGTGATTTCATCACCCATCGGCGACTAAAGAACCTCCCTTATGCCAATTACACTTCCTTTGGTGTATGGACAAGAGATCACAAAATAGCCTTTACAAAGGGATTACTATCCTATTTAGACCCCACTGAGGTTTCACCGGTGGCGATGCCTCCAACTGAGCACATCTTCAACCAAGGGCCCCCTCTTGAGCCATTCGGATCCCAGGGTAGTCCCACCAATCATCAACAAACCATATCCGACTACCCCTTCCCCAAGCATCCTTAATGGTCCAAATAGCACTAACAAAGCCCTAATTAATCAGCTACGCCGCACCCATACTTGGCCTCGTGGTGGCACTGTAAATCCTGGATGGTCGCTCCACGAACCGGTCCTTAGATCTAAAGCAAGCTAAAACCACCATACATCCAACCCATCCACATACCAGGCTTGCTTAGATCACCCATTACCATATCATATTTAACCAGTTCATGTTAACCATAGTCTCATTCATGCATAATTAAATTGAGTGGTATAGTTGTTTTCCCATCCCAGTTGATTAAGCGAAGCAAAAAGGTAAAAATCTCATCCCGACTCTCTACCATATATCCCAGGTGACAAGGGTGGTTAAACAAAGCTAGTAAACTTCCTATCATAGGATTCCCATCAAATTGACACAATCATGCAATTTTGCAAACAAAACATTTATTTTAAAATGGGATCAATATGCTTCAAGGACACTTGCCTTGCTCCGGCGGATAGGGTTGCTCAAGCGCTTTGAAGTCTTGGTTCTCGAAATCCTCGTACACGACTTCTTGAGCACTTCTCTCTACTTGCGATCACACATGCAAGAAAACATATACAAATCAACATGATGCACACACATTAATCAACATGCGATGATATGCATGCATGCAAGGTTCAATTATTAATTAACTATGTTTGTTAATTTATTAGATGTTAGCTAGTTCATACGTGTTCATATGAGTTTACGGGGGTTTTAGCGAGAATTAATGCGGCTGAAAATAAAAAGACGATGCAACTAAAATCAATTTACGTCTATCAGATTTAATATGTCGCTAAAATTTGCATCGGAAAAACGAATCCTACCGTAGATGTGATGGCTTCGAAGATCGCGGGATGATGGCGACGCGTAGACGAAGTGGACAACGCAACGGTCCTCCGGCGGCACGACGACGGCGACGCGACGACGACGATCTCCGGCAGATGACGGCACCCTCCTCTTTTTCTTCCTCTTCTTCCCCTCTTTTTTCTCCTTTTCTTCCCCTGGCGGCGGCAGCCTCTGGTCTTTTTTTTTTGGCGGCACTGCGGTTCCTATGGTGCCGGGAAAAAACACGAGGCATCGGGGCTTTTTATAGCCGGGCGGGCACGCGCGCTAGGGCACGCGGGCGGCGGGCACAGAACGTGCGTTGCAGCGGGGTGGGGCCAGGGCGCGGGAGCGGTTCGGGGCATCGGGGCTGGCGCGGCCGCTGGGCGAGCGGTGCGGCGTGGGGCCAGACGCGGGGTCGGCCAGCTGGTGGTCGCGTGGGATGTGGGAGCGGGCGCGGTCACGCAGGGTGGGGCCAGTCGCGCGAGCTGGGATGCGGGGCATCGCAGCGGGGCTGGCGCGCGCGGGCGGCCAAGGCAGGCGCGCCGGTTGGGCCGCTCGGCCTGGCCGGCGGTGCCCTTTTTCTTTTATATATATATATATATTATTTATTTATTTATTTATATATTTATTTATTCTTTATGTTATTCCTTTTTTCATTATTATTATATATTATATATTATTCTTTATTATTTTTTATATAATATTATTATATATATTATTCATTTTATATATTTTTTTATATATTATTATTTTTATATTTATTCTCTAATACATGTTTTATGCTATTATTTCTTTTTCTTCTTTTGCTACACATATATGTATGTTTTATCTTTTATTATATTTCTTTTATTCTACTAATGTTTAATGCATGATGCGAAAATTGAGGGTGTTACAGTACCTCGCCTCCCAGCAGAGGCGGGGTCCTAGGGCGCCACGTGTTCAAGAGACCTGGACCCATTAGTCTCAGATGGGAGGTCCAGGATATCTGCAAGAAACCCAAAGGAGAAGCTCAGCACCCCCTTTGGAGATGATTTCCCAAGTAACCATGTGTCCAGCAGGTAAGGACCCCTCCTCCCCGTGAGACAGGGCTCCGGAGCTGCCATGTGGATAGAGACATCAGACGGGCCATCTCCCGTATGGATAGGCTCCGGTGCTACCACGTGTACCGCAAGACGGGACCTAACCCCCACTGAAGAGGTGAGCTCCCGACACCGACACGTGTCAAGCAGGATGGGGCCTAGCCATCCCCGCAGAGATGAGCTCTCGAGATGCCTTGTGGTCCGCAAGGCGGGACCTGACCTCCTCTGTAGAGGTGAGCTCCCGAGCTGTCACATAGTCCATCCACTTGTCCTAGATAGAGGGACACAAGAGTTAAGAGAACGATGCGCCTTGTCCTTGTCAAGGATTGAAGATACGCGATTTCCCCAGATGCATGGCGCTTCACACGCCTAATGTTAGGTACCGCTGCGGCCAATCGCATCACAGTGAAGACGATGCAGACCTATCCCACTCCGCCAAGTGGGTAGCTTATGATGACAGAGACAGTTAGACGGGACATCTCCTGCCAATGTCAGCAACGGCGCATGGACTACTGACGACGCAGGCTGCAAGACGACGAGTCTTCAAGTCCACGGTCAGAGCAAGCTTACGGAAGAAGCCTTACATCTTTAGGATAATATTTCCCCTGGACCACCTGTCGGACCCCAGGACCCCACTTGTAAGGTGTCCGGCCTTGTCTATAAAAGGCCAGGACCGCCACTGTTACAAAGGACTAGAACGAATCATCACACACGCATACACACATACTAGCAATACCATCCACCGTTGAGTAGGGTGTTACGCTCCTTGTGGGCCGAACCACGTAAAAACCACTGTCTCATACTTCCATCCGCTAGAACTTGTGATTGAGGCCTAAGCCCCGCCGAACAAAGAACCTCCGCGGGCTGCTCCTTAGCAGATTTGGGGGAGGTGTTGTTCCAACAGTTCGACGTTTGGCGCACCAGGTAGGAGCTTTTTCCCTCAAAAAGTGGTAGCGTTTTCACCACTATGGTGTTCATCAGGCCCGTGGAAGGCGGCTTCCGCGGCCGTCGTCCGGTGGCCAGATCCGTCGCTCGAGTGGCACTCTCTGGTCCATCACACTTCTGTGCAAGTATAGCTGGCCAGGACGGCACGTCGGGACACATCCCGGCTCAGTTGGCTCCGCCGGCACCACCGACTGAGGGCCCGGAAAGCGCTCTAGCAGCGGCCAAAGCCCTTCTTTACCACCCACCATCACTGAACGCTTCTCAGGAAGCGGCTCAACAATGGGTCCAAGACATCGACTATTTTGTCGTCGCAGCCATCAACTCCCCCAACAGGGGAAGGCGCCTCCTGTCACTGTCACGAACGCCGTCAATCGACCGTCACACCGCCAACTCCCGCTCCTCCAAGCCTACGAGCGTTGGACGGCTCCCCACGGAGGACCTCAGGGCTGAGCTTGACTGCCGTCAAGCTCACCTGGACGACCGAGTCATCGTCGAGTGGCAGCGAGAGAGGCGGCGCAACCTCAACGTCGAATATGGCCCTCAATGCCCTGTTCACGAGGCCTCCTCCGTCCAAGGTGAACGGTAGTTACTCCTTCTGCCACCTGATCAGCAGTATGTCGGCTCGACAGCCCCCTGCAGTACTCGGTGCAGCAGGACATGCAACAACAATACTTGGTGGAGCCGGTACCACTACAACAACGCATGGCACAACCAATGCCACAACCGCAGGTTCCATAGGTGCCGCACGTCGTGCAGCAGACCCCCTTGGGGTATGCTACCCCGTATACCTCTCCAACAAAACCCATCGGAGGCTGCAAAGCGTTGGCTCCGCACCTCCGCATCGCGACGTGGCCACGCAAGTTCCGGCCACATATGATGGAGAGGTTCGACGGAAGAATCAACCCGGCTGAGTTCCTGCAGATCTACACCACGACGCTCCTTGTTGCAGGAGCGGATGAGACCATCTTGGCAAACTACTTCCCAGTCGCCCTAACTGGATCGGCCTGCTCGTGGCTAATGAACCTACCTGAGGGGTCTATAACCTGTTGTGATGCATTGTGCAGGCAGTTCACGGTGAACTTCGGCTGCTCCTACACTCGTCCCGGCACCGAGCTCGACCTCCACGACGTGCGCCAACAACCCAAGGAGACGCTGAGGTCATTCATCCAACATTTCTCTTAGGTACGCAACTCCATCCCCAACATTCCGAATGCCTCTATCATAGTAGCATTCCGGCAGGGAGTGCGTGACCGCAAGATGCTCGAGAAGTTAGCCATGCACAACATGCAAGACGTCTCTGAGCTCTTCTACATCGCCGACTGGTGCGCCAGGGCGCCAGAAGGCCGCGACTGGCACGCTCAGCCCGCCCCCGAGGAAGGCAGGGCCGGCCAGGCCGGAGAAAGAGCCGATACCCCATGTAGTGGCAAGAAGAAGAACAAGAACAGGGGTGGCGGCCAGAACAAGCCGCTGCATGGGTCCCCCGTTGCGGCAGCAGCCGCGACCGGAGGTGGCAAACCCCCGCGCCGGAGAAGCACCCACGTCAGACACCTACCGCTGATGAAGGCATCAAGCCCTGCGCGGTCCACAAAACTCATGACCACACCTCGAGCGAGTCTCGAGAGATAAAGAAATGCGCCGAACGCTTCCAAGAGTGGGCGCAATAGTGCCCAGATGGCGCCCCTTTTCGCCGGCAGGAGGGAAAGCAGAAGGTTGACCCCAAGGTCGACGACGAGGAGGAGATGGAGTACAAGAAGCAAGAGTAGACTGTCAAAGTGGTCCACCAAGATTAGGACTCCGATGCCAGCAGCGACCAAGAATGTCGCAAGACCCTCCACGTCATCTTCGGAGGGTCTTAGGACCCCGCGTCTCGGAATGCAGTCAAGACCCTTCGTCATGCAGTGGCTTTGATAGCCCCTGTACCCACTCCGGCGTGGCACCACCGCTGGAAAGAGACGCCGATTAGCTTCGACGCCTCTGACTGCCCCAAGAACATGGCTGGGCAGGGGTTCTACCTCTTCTAGTCGCCCCCACCATAGCCAATGTCAAGCTCCACTACGTCTTGATAGATGGCGGGGCCAGCCTCAACCTCCTCAGCCGTGCAGCCTTCGAGCAGCTGCAGATCCCGGTGCCTAAGCTCACCCCCTCGAGCCCATTCTCAGGGTTGGGACCAGGGAGCATCATCCCATATGGAAACATCCATCTCCGGGTGACCTTCGGGACACCCGACAACTACTGGACGGAGAGCATCCTCTTCGACGTCGCTGATGTCAGCCTCCCCTTCAATGCCATCATCGGTAGGCCGACCCTGTACCGATTCATGACCATAGCCCACTATGGCTACCTCGTGCTTAAGACGCCAACCTCCTCCGGCGTCCTCAGGATCTGCGAATACTGCACCGCCGCGGTGCTAGCCTTGGAGCAGCTCCAAGCCCTCTCAACAGACCCGACACCCACCCCGGGCGGCGCTGGATCAAGTCACCCTCCATCGAGATCACGTCACTACGGAGCACCCACTGCGCCCCGACTGTAGCCATCCAGCAGTACTGACATCACTGTCAAAGCTGCCTAGATCAGTCCCAGCACTGCTCATACCACCCGAAAGACGGGCGGTAGGGGCAGGAAGTAGGGATGCTCACTCGTAGCCCCTCTGGTAGCTGTCGATAGCAAGGTTGCACCACAACTATCACAACTGCCTTGGAGCCTTGGGCACCCCTATTATAAATATTAAGATTAGTAGAACAGTGTAAAGGTCTTCGTAGGGCTTAGGAGCAGCACTAAGGACAATCGAGCACCGGGAGGGTCAGGTCTGGAGCGTGCATTCAGCTTAGCTTGGTTCCAAACCCTAAGCCTGTACACCCTGCCCCCCTCATCACCTAGAAGCAAGTCATTGCCCTATTTTGTAAAAGTCTGACCCCCCCCCCCTACGAACTCCGATAAAAAAGAATAACTGTTTTACTTAATGCTTTCTTAAAAACATTGTTCATTTATTTACACATTAATTTTATGATCATACGGTACTAGCCTCGTTTATTGTATGTTATCTTCATACACGGTTGTATGCTCTGTAACTCACCCCTGCTAAAGTCATGCAGTCTAGCTACAGGCGGGTTCACTTGAGGTACCTGCAGTGTGTGAAGGGTTCTTCTGGCTGCTCTCATCATTAGGGTCCCGTGGCGCCAGAAGGCTTCCCAAGAAAGGTTTGTGCCGAGCAGGAGGTACAGGGGGTGTAAATTGCTTAGCCTGGTCCTGCACCCTAAGCATACACACCCTGCCTCCCAACGCTACGGCTGAGTACTAGAACCAGAAAGCTCACACCCTAAAGACGACATGAGCTAGGTCTGGAGCACAAACGCATCGAATTACCCAAGCCCCGTGCGTTAGTCCAGGACAGTAAGAAATGAAAGAGCTAAGGAGAGGAACAGGTATGACCGACGAGCAAGACTAGTCCCCCCTCTTTCTATGTGCAGGACAAATCGCTAGAGCGTCCAGATCCAGCACCCCCAATGGGCCTGCCGTCGACATCTCAACGATGAGGGTAGACCACGCCAGAGCATCCAGCTTTGGCACCCCCCAAGGGGCCTGCCATCGACGTCTCAACGACTATGGTGGACGACGCCAGAGCACCTAGACCTGACAACTTGCAAGGGGCCTGCCGTCGACGTGCCAGCACGTCAATGACAACACTAAGCGCGGATAAGTGAGCAAACTCTCCTGCCCCGCTCTTGTTGCTAACAGGGTTCTCTTGTGTTAGCCTGTACACCAGGGACCTGCCGTCAATGACTCTACGATGATGGTGGATGACGCTGGAGCATCCAGCTCCGGCACCCCCCTAGGGACCTGTCGTCGACGTCTCAACGACGATGGTGGACGACGTCGGAGCACCCAGCTCTGGCACCTCCCAAGGGGCCTGCCGTCGACACCTCCACGATGGTTGTGGGCGATGCCAGAGCATCCAGCTCCGACAATTCGCAAGGGGCCTGTCGTTGATGTCCCAACACGTCAACGTCAGCACCAAGCGCGGATAAGTGAGCAAACTCTCCTGCCCCACCCTTGTTGCTAATAGGGTTCTCTTGTGACAGGCTGTACACCAGGGGCCTGCCGTCGATGACTCTATGACAATGGTGGATGACGATGGAGCATCTAGCTCCGCCACACCCCAAGGGGCCTGCCGTCGACATCTCAACGATGATGGTGGACAACGCCAGAGCACCCAGCTCCGACACCTCCCAAGGGGCCTGCCATCGACATCTCAAAAGACGATGGTGGATGACGACGGAGCATCCAGCTTCGGCACCACCCAAGGGGCCTACCTTTGACGTCTCAATGACGATGGTGGACGACGTCGAAGGACCCAGCTCCAGCACCTCCCAACAGGCCTGCCGTTGACGTCTCCACAACAGTGGTGGGCGGCGCCATAGCATCCAGCTCTGGCACCTCGCAAGGGGCGTGGCATCAACGTCCCAGCACATCAACGACAACACCAAGTGCAGATAAGTGAGTAAACTCTTCGACCCCGCTCTTGTTGCTTACAGAGTTCTCTTGTGATAGCCTGTACACCAGGGGACTACCGTCGATGACTCTACGATGATGGTGGACGATGTTGGAGCATCCAGCTCCAGCACACCCCAAGGGGCCTACTGTCGACGTGTCAATGACGATGGTGGACAACGTCGGAGCACCTAGCTCTGGCACCCCCCAAGGGGCCTGTCGTAGATGTCTCAACGATGATGGTGGACGACGTCGGAGCATCCAGCTCCGGCACCCCCCAAGGGGTCTGTCGTCAATATCTCAACGACGATGATGCACAACGCCGGAGCACCCAGCTCTGGCACCTCCCAAGGGGCCTGCCATCAACGTCTCAACAACGATGGTGGGCGACGCCAGAGCATCCAGCTCCGACACCTTGCAAGGGGCCTGCCGTCAACATCCCAGCATGTCAACGACAGCACCAAGCGCGAATAAGTGAGTAAACTATCTTGCCCTGCTCTTGTTGCTAACAGGGTTCTCTTGCGATAGCTTGTACACCAGGGGCCTGCCATCGACGACTCTACGATGATGGTGGACAACACCGGAGCATCCAGCTCTGGCACCCCCAAGGGGCCTGCTATCGACGTCTCCACAACGGCGGTGGGCAATGCCGGATCGTCCAGCTCCGGCAATTGGTGGTGCTCTAACACTCCAACTCCCCTACTGCACTGGGGGCACATCGAAGACATCTTGCAATCAAATGGTAGATGTGCCCAACCAACTAACCACATCTACCAAGGGGCCTCTAAGGGGGTTCTATAGACAGGAAGTTAATGGGCAACATCTCGACCGTGTCAGTTGTGCAACCGTTGGTCCTCAAAAGCTAACAGGCTTGACAAAGGTTCTGCAAACCCTTACGCAAATAAGGACTCAGAGCAACAAGTGAGAAAGGTGCACAAAGACAAGCCAAGAAGCCAAACACAAATTCATATTCATTAAGGAATATTGGCAAAGGGGTGAACCTGGGATATAAAGTCGGGCTGCCAGTCTCAGTCCCTGGCGAATTGCGGTACAACATGTTTCACGACATTCTTGACCTCTGCCACTGCTGCCTCCTCGCGCTCTTCAACAGGACCTTCAAAAACTGGCTCCAGGGGCAGATCAAGGTACCGGCTCTGGTAGCACACCAGGACATGGGTTGCCACCATCTCCGCCACCGCCCTACCCTTGGCTTCCAGGCGCTGAGCCAGCTGATGCTCCTGCAGATCGAGCTCCCAAGCGCGGTGCACCATCGAGCGCTCCTGGGTTTGGACGTCGAGATCGCGCAGGAGAAGTTCCCGACGCTCAGCTGAGTGCTGTGCCTGATCCCGCGACAAGTATCTCTCCTACAGCTCAAGATCTTCAAGGCGGGACTGCAACCTGTGCCGATCAGCCTCAGCCCGATCCATCATAGCCTGTGCCGTCACCTCCTCCTCGGCGATAGTAGCCTACCTCTCGACAACAACGGATTATTGGCGACTCAGGGCCTCTCGAACTTCTTTAAGGGCACGCAGGCGGGCATCAGCCGTGTCGTTGGCTACCTTGGCGTTGGCCAGAATCTTCTGAGACACGGCGTCCCTGGCCTTCAACAAGCGGTGCCTCAGCTCTAGCTCCTTGCTCTCCTTTTGGTACGTCGCCCTTGCCTCGGCAATCCTGGACCTCAGACGGTCCTCCCAGCCTTGGAGGCCCTCGCCTTCAGCACGCAGCTTCTTCCGCTCCACGGCGAGAGCCTACTGTGCCCAACGGAGGTTGGATTGCACCTGAAGGATGCTGGACTGCGTCAAGTCGATGACATTGGAGAGGCGCTCTAGCTGCGCCAAAGTCAGGGAAGGTTGTCCGGTGATCATCTTGGGGACCTCTTCCTCCCGTAGCAGTGAAGGCGAGGTCAGCAGTACCGGGGACCTTGCCCCCGGAGGCTGAGCGGGAATTGTGGTGCCGCCCGAAGCACCAACACCATCATCTCTCAAGGAGCCGCCCTCTGGATCAGCAGTAGTGGAGGCCAGGCCTTTAGCCCTCGGAGTCGACTCCGATGTTGCCTCTGCCACGACGGACGGAGGTTCCTCTACCACGATAGTCGGAGGTGCCTCTGGCGCGACGCCTGGAAGTACCTCTGGCGCGACAACTGAAGTTGCCTCCACCGCGACAGTCGAGATGTAGCCGGAGATGCTTTACTACCCGCACTGGGCATGAACGCTGGAGCAGCGCTTTCCTGAACAAGCTTGGTAGGCTGCCCCCGCCGGCGCAGGCGTAGCCTCCTCGGCCGCCTTCGAAGCGCTTCCGGGAACTACCCCCGGCGGTAAGGGCCTCACAACAGCTGACGTAGCCCTACAAATCAATATCAAGCCCTGACCAATCCACTAAGGCAGGGAGATAATAAAGCAAGTGTTGGCAAGAATGCCTTACCGACGTCCCTGAAAGCTCCAGCGGGCCTCCACTTTTGGCGACCCTGAAGCCGCAGGCCATGACGATGGCGTAACAGGTGAGGTCATTCCAGCTGGGCCTCCACCAAAACCACCAGCAACACCGCCACCTTGCACCGATGTGCCTCCGCAAACTCTGACGGAACCACTACCGGAGCCTCATCCCGAGCTGCCGACAACGTCAGCTCGAAGCCTTTCTGCCCGAGGCTTCATAGGTGTGACGCTGCTGGAGCCCCATGTGGCACCCTAGACCGTGCTGGCGATGGGGATGCGGGATGATGTTCCCACAAGTGACGTCGGCGGAGCCGCCGTTTGACCGGTCGAGCCCCCCCCCCCCCCCCCAAAGAACCGCTGATGCCAAATACTGAAGAGGGACGCGCCATGGGACATTAACTTGGAGCAAAGGCCACGTGCGACGGCACCCTTGGTGGCGATCGAGGGTGTTTCTCCTTCACGACCTCTACAACCAGGGCCTTCCCCTTACCTGTGTCGGGGACCAGTACCTTCCCCTTACCCACGTCAGGGACTGACGCCTTGCCTTTCCCTCTGACAGCGGGTGCCTCCTCCGCTCTGGAAGCTTCGAAGCGTGAAGAAAATGCGGACACCTCCGAAGAGTCGGCGATGGCCAGGCCCCGACTTTCATCACCAACCTGCCGCAGCTCAAGACTGATCACGTCTAGGTTGGGCATCTCCTACAAAACCTTCGTCCGAAGGTCCCTGTCGAAGTGTTTGATACGACACTTCCCCCCGACCTGCTAGGAAGCATCCCGCAGAGGTTATTTTATGGTTGGGTGTAACACCCTAAATTTTCGCATCATGCATTGCATACATGATCATGCATTAAACATTGGTAGGATAAATGGAAAATAATAATTATAGCCTAAAACTTGTAATAGGGAAAAAGTATAAAAATAATAATAACATATAAAAATAAAATAAATAAATAAAATGAATAAGATAAATCAAATAAATAAAATATAAATAATAATAATATATAAAAAGAAAAGAAAAGAAGTAAACAAAAAAAAAGAGAAGGGCCACTGCCGGCTAGGCCAGAGCGGCCCAGCCGCAGCGCCCCAACCCCAGCCTCCCGCGCCGAACTGCGCGCCCTGTGCCCCGCACCGCTCCCGCCGCCTGGCCCCGGCCCCACCGCGCGCGCAGCCGACCCCGATGCGACGCGCCACGTCGCCGCAGCGCGCCCCGCGCTGGGCCCCACCGCCGCCTGGGCCCAGGCCGACACGGCACCGCAGCCACCCCGATGCATCACGCGCACTCCTGCACGCGCTGGGCCCCGCACGCCGATGCCGCTCGCCCGATGCGCCCGACTCCCGGTCGGTCCCGACGCCTCGCGCGCCCGGCGTTGACCGCAACCGATCGGGAGACTGCCGATCACGTCCCCCGCCTATAAATACCGACCCAGCTTCCGTAAAGTCTCCTGATCCCAGAAAAGAAAACCCTAGCCGCCGGGTTAAGGGAAAAAGAAGCACCAGGGGCTGCGCCGCCAGGGAAAAAGAGGGGAAAGAGAAGAAGAAAAAGAGGAGGGCGCCACCGTCCGCCGGAGATCGACGTCGTCATCGCGTCGCCGTCGTCGTGCCGCCGGAGGACCTTGCGCATCAACTTCGTCTACGCATTTTCCCCATCCCGCGATCATCGAAGCCATCGCATCTACGGTAGGCCATGTTCCCGATGCGAATTTTAGCGACCATATTGAACCTAATAGGCGTAGTTTGATCGTAGTTGTGTCGTCTTTTTATTTTCAGCAGCATTAATTCTCGCTAAAACCCCCGTAAACTCATATGAACACGTATGAACTACTCGCATCTAATTAATAAACAACTGTAGTAAATTAATAATTGATCTTTGCATGCATGCATATCATCGCATGTTGATTGATGTGTGTGCATCATGTTGATTGTATATGTATTTTCTTGTATGTGTGATCACGCGTAGAGGGAAGTGCTCAAGAGATCGTGTACGAGGATTTCGAGAATCAAGACTTCGAAGCGCTTGAGCAACCCTATCCGCCGGAGCAAGGCAAGTGTCCTTGAAGCATATTGATCCTGTTTTTAAATAAATGTTTTGTTTGCAAACTACATGCTGTGTCAATTTGATGGGAATCCTATGGTAGGAAGTTTACTAGTTTTGTTGACCACCCTTGTCACCTGGAATTTATGGTAGAGAGTCGGGAAGGGTTTTTACCTTTTTGGCTTCGCTTAATTAATTGGGATGGAAAACAACACTACACATTTAGTTATGTATTAATGATATTCTGGTTAATGTGAACTGGTCGATACGGTATGGTAACGGGTGATCTAAGCAAGCCTGGTATTTGGATGGGTTGGATGTTATGGTGGTTTGCTTGCTTTAGATCTAAGGACCGGTTCATGCGAGAATAAGCCAGGACTACAGTGCCACCACGAGGCCAAGTATGAGTGCGGCACAGCTGATTAATTAGGGCTTTGCTAATTCTGTTTGGACCATTGTGGATGCTCAGGGAAGGGGTAGTCGGATTGGGTTTGTTGATGATTGGTGGGACTACCCTGGGATCCGAATGGCTCAAGAGGGGGCCCTTGGTTGAAGATGTGCTCAGTTGGAGGCATCGCCACCGGTGAAACCTCAGTGGGGTCTGAATAGGCTAGTAATCCCTTTGTAAAGGCTATTTTGTGATCTCTTGGACATACACCAAAGGAAGTGTAATTGGCATAAGGGAGGTTCTTTAGTCGCCGACGGGTGATGAAATTACAAACACGTGGGTAAAGAGGTACAAACTCTGCAGAGTTAATTAAAACTATCATGATAGCCGTGCTCCCGGTTATGAGCACCTGGACAACTTCCATGATTAGAGTTGGGATTGGGATTTGGGATGGTTATGGTTTGGTAATGGTTATGGATGGTTATGGATTAATTTCTAGTATTGAATATGGTTATTGGCAAATGATAAAATCTGGAATCATGGATGAGGATGGTGAATTATGGACTGGTATTATGATATTATTTATGATTATGATGGGGTTACTTCACATAATATGATATATTGCTTTTCAAATGTTTTACTGTACTTTTCACCACTTTACCATTATTATTGTCGTCATTTGAATCAGCCACATGTCATACTTCCCACACTTGCTGAGTACGACATGTACTCACTCTTGCAATCCCCCTCCAACAGTTGCAGGTCGGGATTGTGAGTTTAATGGTGATAATGCGGAGATCTAGGCCGTGTCTACCGTCAGCTTTGCCTGTGGTGTTATTGGAGCTGCGTTATACCCTATTGCTTATGCTGCCTAGCTGTTTAGTTTGCTTAATTAGTTTATTTCCGCTGCATTAGTTGAACTTGTCATTAATATTCATCAGAGCTTGTACTCGAGGATATAATAAATTATGTAATAAGAGTACTTATTTAATAATTTGAGCTGTGGTAATTATTTGGTTATCATTTGTGAATCACTCGTGTATGTGTGTTGAACATCCTGGGACACATATGCGTTAGCTTGGTTCATTTTCGGAACCGGGCGTCACAGATTGGTATCAGAGCCACAGGTTGACCGTAGGACGCAGCCTAGATAGAATGGACACTTTATAGCACATAGGAGCACTCAGGAATCGATGTGTTTTTGCTTGGTGTACTGTTTGCTATATATATATTGTTTGCTTGTGTGCTTAATAGAGGATTTTGGGATGCTTTAGCATTTCCATGTCCACCTAGGCTAGTATAGCTAGTTGGTTAGCTTCATATCCCTTGATGCATATAGTTGGGGACGTTTCTAAATTCTTACCTATTGCTCTTCTTCAGATGGTGAGGACTCGCAACCAGAGGGATGTCAATGATGAGGAGGAGAACCATGGAGTACCTCAGAACAACAATGGGCAAGGATCTGCTCATGGAGCCATCAATATCGAGCAGCTACTAGCTATGCAAAACCAGCTCATGCAGACCATGATACAAACAATGGGACAGCTGCAGGCTGGCAATATCAACAATCAGCCCCACATGCCTCCACCGCCACCCCTGCCTCCTCATAACCGATTGGAAGAGTTTATGAGGACTAGGCCACCGACCTTTGCTCAAGCTGCCGACCCTATGGATGCTGATGATTGGCTCAAGTCCGTGGAGAAGAAGCTAGCTATTGTCCAATGTAGTGACCGGGAGAAGGTCCTGTTCGCTTCTCATCAACTCGTTGGAGCAGCTGCAGATTGGTGGGATGCTTATTGCAATGCTCATGAGAACCAATAGAGGATCACTTGGGCAGAATTCAAAGAGAACTTCCGTTCTCATTATGTGCCGGAAGGTGTTATGATCTTGAAGAGGCAAGAATTTGAGAACTTAAGGCAAGGAAGATCAAGCGTGAGTGAATATCTCAATAAGTTCACTCAACTCTCAAGATATGCGCCTGAGGATCTTAGTCGGGACAGCCGGAAGCAATATTTGTTCATGAGGGGATTGAACAATGAAATCCAAGTGCAATTGCTCAATTGTGACTATGCCAATTTTCAGAAGCTTGTGGACAAAGCAATTGTGGTTGAGAACAAGATCCGTGAGATGGAGCAAGAAATCAAGAGGAAGATGCCATATCAAGGACAGCAACAAGGAAGTAATGTGCGCCCTCGCCTTGCACCACTCAATGCGCCTCATTACAGCTCCTCTATTCCTGCTCAGCGCCCTGGTTATGCACCACGTCCAACTCAGTTTGTGCAGCAGTGCCCAGTCATGCAAGCAATGCCTTATGCACCTCGTGCTGATTTTCCTGGAACCAATGCTCAAAACCAAGCTCGTCCCAATAATTCTGGTGGAGTTAAGAGGTGCTATACTTGTGGAGAAGCTGGACACTTTGCGAATCAATGTCCTAAGTCAGGCCTTGGTCAAGGAAGCAATGCACCGAGGCAAAACCCAAGACCTAATGGAGGACAACCACAAGGAAGCCGTGGACAGCAGAATTTTGCTCGTGGCAACGTGAACCATGTCTCTATGGAGGATGCTCAACAAGCGGATGATGTGGTCATTGGTATGTTTCTCGCCAACTCCAACCCCGCGACTATGTTATTTGATTCTGGAGCATCGCATTAATTCATTGCATCAAAGTATGTTGCCAAGTATAGTTTGCCTATCTCTCATATGAAGTTTACTCTATTGGTTAAGTCTCCTGGAGGAGAGATGAGGACAAATGTAGTATGTCCAAAAATAAGCCTTAGAATAAGGGGGTAGACTTCTCCGCCAACCTCATTGTTTTGGATTCACAAGGAATAAGAGGATCCGTTGGTGCAAAGTGCAATGGAACCACCATACGGAAGCCGAAGCTACGTGAGAACGTGAAGAAGTCCTGAAGGCAGAATTCCCTCACCTTTTCTCCACGCTATCGAATCTCAAGGGCGAGATTCACTTTAAGGGGGTAGCTTTGTAACACCCTAAATTTTCGCATCATGCATTGCGTACATGATCATGCATTAAACATTGGTAGGATAAATGGAAAATAATAATTATAGCCTAAAACTTGTAATAGGGAATAAGTATAAAAATAATAATAACATATAAAAACAAAATAAATAAATAAAATGAATAAGATAAATAAAATAAATAAAATATAAATAATAATAATAATATATAAAAATAAAAGAAGTAAACAAAAAAAAAGAGAAGGGCCACTGCCGGCCAGGCCAGACCGGCCCAGCCGCAGCGCCCCGACCCCAGCCTCCCGTGCCGAACCGCGCGCCCTGTGCCCCGCACCGCTCCCGCCGCCTGGCCCCGGTCTCACCGCGCGCGCAGCCTCCCCGATGCGACGCGCCACGCCGCCACAGCGCGCCCCGCGCTGGGCCCCACCGCCGCCTGGCCCCCGGCCGACACGGCACCGCAGCCACCCCGACGCATCACGCGCACTCCCGCACGCGCTGGGCCCCGCATGCCGATGCCGCTCGCTCGATGCGCCCGACTCCCGGTCGGTCCCGACGCCTCGCGCGCCCGGCGTTGACCGCAACCGATCGGGAGACTGCCGATCACGTCCCCCGCCTATAAATACCGACCCAGCTTCCGTAAAGTCTCCCGATCCCAGAAAAGAAAACCCTAGCCGCCGGGTTAAGGGAAAAAGAAGCACCAGGGGCTGCGCCGCCAGGGAAAAAGAGGGGAAAGAGAAGAAGAAAAAGAGGAGGGCGCCACCGTCCGCCGGAGATCGACGTCGCCATCGCGTCGCCGTCGTCATGCCGCCGGAGGACCTTGCGCATCTACTTCGTCAACGCATTTTCCCCATCCCGCGATCATCGAAGCCATCGCATCTACGGTAGGCCATGTTCCCGATGCGAATTTTAGCGACCATATTGAACCTAATAGGCGTAGTTTGATCGTAGTTGTGTCGTCTTTTTATTTTCAGCAGCATTAATTCTCGCTAAAACCCCCGTAAACTCATATGAAAACGTATGAACTACTCGCCTCTAATTAATAAACAACTGTAGTAAATTAATAATTGATCTTTGCATGCATGCATATCATCGCATGTTGATTAATGTGTGTGCATCATGTTGATTGTATATGTATTTTCTTGTATGTGTGATCACACGTAGAGGGAAGTGCTCAAGAGATCGTGTACGAGGATTTCGAGAATCAAGACTTCGAAGCGCTTGAGCAACCCTATCCGCCGGAGCAAGGCAAGTGTCCTTGAAGCATATTGATCCTATTTTTAAATAAATGTTTTGTTTGCAAACTGCATACTGTGTCAATTTGATGGGAATCCTATGGTAGGAAGTTTACTAGTTTTGTTGACCACCCTTGTCACCTGGAATTTATGGTAGAGAGTCGGGAAGGGTTTTTACCTTTTTGGCTTCACTTAATTAATTGGGATGGAAAACAACACTACACATTTAATTATGTATTAATGATATTCTGGTTAATGTGAACTGGTCGATACGGTATGGTAATGGGTGATCTAAGCAAGCCTGGTATGTGGATGGGTTGGATGTTACGGTGGTTTGCTTGCTTTAGATCTAAGGACCGGTTCATGCGAGAATAAGCCAGGACTACAGTGCCACCACGAGGCCAAGTATGGGTGCGGCGTAGCTGATTAATTAGGGCTTTGCTAGTGCTGTTTGGACCATTGTGGATGCTTGGGGAAGGGGTAGTCGGATTGGGTTTGTTGATGATTGGTGGGACTACCCTGGGATCCGAATGGCTCAAGAGGGGGCCCTTGGTTGAAGATGTGCTCAGTTGGAGGCATCGCCACCGGTGAAACCTCAGTGGGGTCTGAATAGGCTAGTAATCCCTTTGTAAAGGCTATTTTGTGATCTCTTGGCCATACACCAAAGGAAGTGTAATTGGCATAAGGGAGGTTCTTTAGTCGCCGACGGGTGATGAAATCACAAACACGTGGGTAAAGAGGTACAAACTCTGCAGAGTTAATTAAAACTATCATGATAGCCGTGCTCCCGGTTATGAGCACCTGGACAACTTCCATGATTAGAGTTGGGATTGGGATTTGGGATGGTTATGGTTTGGTAATGGTTATGGATGGTTATGGATTAATTTCTGGTATTGAATATGGTTATTGGCAAATGATGAAATCTGGAATCATGGATGAGGATGGTGAATTATGGACTGGTATTATGATATTATTTATGATTATGATGGGGTTACTTCACATAATATGATATATTGCTTTTCAAATGTTTTACTGTACTTTTTAGCACTTTGCCATTATTATTGTCGTCATTTGAATCAGCCACATGTCATACTTTCCACACTTGCTGAGTACGACATGTACTCACTCTTGCAATCCCCCCCAACAGTTGCAGGTCAGGATTGTGAGTTTAATGGTGATAATGCGGAGATCTAGGCCGTGTCTACCGTCAGCTTTGCCTGTGGTGTTATTGGAGCTGCGTTATACCCTATTGCTTATGCTGCCTAGCTGTTTAGTTTGCTTAATTAGTTTATTTCCGCTGCATTAGTTGAACTTGTCATTAATATTCATTAGAGCTTGTACTCGAGGATATAATGAATTATGTAATAAGAGTACTTATTTAATAATTTGAGTTGTGGTAATTATCTGGTTAACATTTGTGAATCACTCGTGTATGTGTGTTGAACATCCTGGGCACACATATGCGTTAGCTTGGTTCATTTTCAGAACCGGGCGTCACATTGGGGTACGCAAAGATCAAGATCAAGATGATAACACCAGAGATTTATGTGGTTCGGGCCGCCTGAGCGTAACACCCTACTCCACGAGGTTTGTGTTGTATTGTGTGAGTATGTTCGCTAGTATGCCTGTTAGCTTGGATTAGCTCAGATTAGATGTCCTTGGGTACGTGCGGTATAACCCTTTTATAGTTCTAAGGACTGACTGTTACAAAGCTTGCCTGGCCCGACATGTGGCCCTGGCGTATTTAATGGCCTAATACACTGTCTAAAGAGTATTAAGGATGATTAATAGTATAATAACGTGCCTTAATGGCTGCGTTACCCCTATTAACAGTGCTCTGATCACGTGTCGTTAATACAGCATTAATGACACGTAATTACATCTTGTAACTGCCGCTTTAACTACGCTTGATTGTTCGTACTAAAGGAGATCTGCCAGTGTATACGTCGATGAAGGTCTGGAGGATCCACACGTGGAAGCTCTGCAGCTTTCCCTTACGGGAGGTTAGGTCCGGGGCTACTGTACACGTGTCGGCACCGGAGCTCGTCTCTGCTGGGGGTTAGGTCCGGGGCTGTTGTACACGTGTCGGCACTGGAGCTTTCCTTCGTTAGGAGCTTAGTTCCGGTTTTTCTCTGCACGTGTTGACCCAGGAGCTACCCATACGAGGGGAGTGGGTTCGGTGCAATATGACATGTGGGGCCCGAGGAGACCTTCAATTCTAGCAGGTAGAACTTCCTTGTACTCTTCGCGGTACTAAGGGGTACCCGGTACGCAGGGTAGCAACAGTGGCCCCCGGGCCCACCTCTGGGAGAAATCCTTTGGGTTAAATTATTCTACTGGAGGTGGGGCCATTCTCGATTCCGCGCTTTGATTTCAAGAGTCTTCTATTTGGAGCGATGGTCCAGGAGTGAACCATTGACGTGTGGCTTGTTATGAATGCGACAGATAAGATCTTTGAGTGAGGATCTCACGCAATTGAAGGTCGGCGGTTCCCAATACGAAAACCGTATCGGTTCCGCGCGCCCTGTCAGGGTGGTTCCATCGAGTTTCCCGCCACTCATCATGACAACGGTTTACCTTGGGTAAGAACCTCGATCTCTTCATCAGGGTGGCCCCAGGCCCACTCATCATTGACGGGGTAGACTTTTTAAAAAGGCCTTCGTTCTTTCTGCGGTTTCCATCCAAGCATCGTGGAGCCTTACTTAAGAGGGAAAGTGCACTGGGTTTGAGGACTCTTTACGCCTTCGATCGTATTTGTGCTCAGAGCCTCCCAAACTCCACCTAACTTCCTTTGCTCCGCTTTGCCGCGATGGGGTTGGGTCTCCCCAAGAGCCTCCTCAAGAGTGACGATGATTTGAAGAAGGTCCGGACCTTTATGGGGTGGTCTAGCGACTTCTTCAATCACTTGGATCGCGCCGGCAGCTCCCGTTCAAGAAGGAGCGCAGTGGCGACATGGTGTACTTCTCGGTGTACGCCATGGTGGGATTCATTCCACCTTTCTCTTCTTTTCTTTTGATGCTGCTAGACTTTTATGGTCTGCGGCTATATCAACTTGGCCCCCATTCTCTTCTTCTCGTGGCGACGTTTGTCCACTTTTGTGAGATGTGGGTGGGTATTCCCCCCCTGCGTCGAGCTATTCTGCACCTTCTTCACCATCCACACCACCGGCAAGGGGACTGAGCTTCTTGGCTTCTACTATTTTGTGAAGCGCAAGAACTGCACCTTCAAATACTTGAAGTCGTTTCCTTCCGGAAAATGGGATGACTGGAAGAAAGATTGGATCCTCATTGCAGCGGAGGAGCACGAGAAGTTGGAGCTGCCTAAAGGTCTCCCCAACGTTGACATCGATGCTTGAAGTGTAGTTCCGGTGTTGTCAGATGCCTTCAACCCTGTCTTGACCAGGATCCGCAAATGCGTGGAAGGTGGAGTGACTCCTCAGATGGTTTTCTGCAACTTCCTGGTCAATAGATGGGCTCCGCTGAAGAAGAGGGAGAAGCTCGCATGAGCCCTCAACAGCGTGATGGATGATGACTGGATTAAAACCGGTCTGAAATCCAATTTGAATGACGAATCTTTGGAGCTTCATCTGAAGAAGTTCCAGCATGGGATAAACGTCAACAGCGATGACTTAATTCTGCTGGTAGCTTTCCTCCCTCTAAACATGGAGGCGCAGTTCAGTTGGGAGCTTCGGAGGAAGATGCCGGTGCTTGACGACCTTGGTGAGGTAGAAAGGCATCCGACCACTAGGTTGGTGATCTCCGGAGCTTCCGAGGGTGGTCCTACCTCCGCCCTGAGCCGGAGGATTGAAGACACTGGCAAGGGCAAGGGTAACGAGCCAGCTGAGCCCTCCAGCCGGAAGAGAAAGTTGAAGCACGCTGACGGGAGGTCCTTCATACCTGCTCCTTCTACCACGGCTCCTTCTCCCCGGCGGGTGAGGTCTTCTGCAGCTACCCGTGCCCCGGTGCCAGCGACTTCAAGAGTCGTCAACTCCGGGTAGTCGACCCCGGCCTCAGTGCCGGCTAAAAGCTCCAGGCCTGGGAGTTCTTCCTGGCTAAGAGAAGCTCCGGCCGAAAGGACTCCGGCTGCTGCGAGTGGTCCTCAACTGAGGTCTGAAGTCATAGTCTCACCAGACTTGGTGGGCTCTAGCTCCGGGCCTCAGAAGAAAAGGTTCCGAGGCGACTTGGGTGGTAGCATCCCTAGGTAAGCATTGTTTGCTCACCCTAAAATGCTAGTCTTGTTTTTGATGTGTCTTTAATCTTCTCTTCCACTTATTTCTAGGGTGTCGAAGAAGGGGTCAGGAACTTCGGTGCCTGTCGCAGCGGCCGGAGCTGCACCTCCTGAAGCTCCGCCTTCAAGTGCTGAGCCTCCTTCTCAAGTGGAGGCAGAAGTTGCGACAGCCTCGGCGCCAGCTATCGTGGACTTGGACTTGGAGTCCTCGCCCGAAGCTCCTGTGGTGGCACCGGACCACAGGGGAGAAGTCGAATACATAACCCTGGCAATGGTGGCAGAGACTGATACTCCAGCACCGGCGATGCCAGAAGTTCCGTCCCTTGAGCCGGAAGTCGTCGAAGCCCTGGTCGTTGAGCCATAGGTAATTGGAGCCCCAACCATTGAGCCAGAACTCACTAAAGCTCCGGCCCTTCTGTCAGAAGCAGTTGAATGTCCGACACTTGAGCTGAAGACGCTTAATGCTCCGGTCGTAGAACCGGAAGAAGCTGCTGTGCCAGCGCCTGAGGCGGCGATGGTAGAGGCCCCAGATGAAGCTCCTGCCATTGCTCTGGAGGTAGCCGAACCAGAGCTGGAGCTACCTAAAGAGGTGGCGGCAGGTCCTCCGACTTCAGAGCCAACAACTGAAAGTGTGGAGGCAGCACCTTCAGCTTTTGCTCCGGAGGTGGGAGTTCTCTTAGTGGTTTCTTCTTCTGCTGCTACTGAAGGGCTCCTAGAGAGCGGTCCTAGTGCCGTAGAAGCTCAAGGGTCCTCTCTCATAGAGTGGGACCCTATTTTTGTGATGTGAAACCCTCTGGAATCTGCGAAGATGGTCCCAGCAGGTCCGGAGCCTATCCCTTCGGCGTTGTCCATAGACAACACCTGCTCCAGCCTCCGACAGGTCCAACTGGCCTTCGATCATGAGAGAAAAGCCCTGGAGGAGGAGCGCAACACCTTGAGGCGTTGGCGCAACAAACTCCATTTTGAAACCAGGCTTGCCCAGACGAGGCTGGCTGACTAGAAGGAGTAGATAAAGGGGGAGAAAGCCCAGTTAGAGTACTGGGATAAGCTGCCTGAGGAGAAGGAGGCTGCCATCCGGGCGCTTGACGCTAACTCCAGGGAAATCCTTGAGCAAGCCAAGGAGAGGCGTGATGCTACTGATAATCATCACGAAAACCTCAAAGAATTGAATGAGGTTCTCCTAAAGCACCGGGCGGACCTGGAGGCAAGGGAAGAAAAGCTCCTGGAGCAGCAGGAGGATATTATGAAAAGAGAGGCGGAGGTCACCCAGAAGTTGACTCTGGGTGAACAGAATTTGGCGGACTGCTCAAAGAAGTTTGAGCGGTAGAGTGAAGACGAAAAGAAGAAGTACTGGAAGATGGGGCAGGAGCTCTCGAAAAGTGAAGCTGACGTTGCCACCAGGGAAGGGTAGGTGAAAGGCAGGAAGAAGGACTTGGCGGAGAGGCAGAACCACATCCACCTTCGGGAGACGAAGCTGGCTGACCGTGAAAAGAAAGTTGCTGAGAGTATGCAGCAACATGCTAAATTGGTCGAGCACCTCGCCCGGTAGGGTTCGGAGCTTGCGGCCGCCCGGAAGTCGATGGAGGAGCTGCAGAACTTGAAGGAGACCGAGTCCATCCAAGTATGGGACTTCTTGGGGCGAGCCAATGACGCACTGATGCCACTAGGGTTCATTCCTGTATGCCCAGACAACCCGGAGCTGGACTTGGACAGAGCGCTAGTGGCCCTCAATGCTGTTGGTGGCAAGCTCGACGCGATGGGAGATGTCATCGTGAATCAGCTGGAGATAGAGGGGAAGTCTTTGGCTACGAATGTGGCAGAATAGGTGCTGTGATGCTATGTAAGCAGAGACCCCCAATTCTCCATGCACCCGTTGCTTGAAGGTCCCATTGCCGAAGAGGAAGATGCCAAGGCCAGCGTCCAAGAGGTTGCTAAGGAGGTCACCTTATTCTTCCGCAGGACTTGGATCCTCTAGTAGCTAGGACTTCTTCCCTTTGCTTTTTACTATAATCCCAATTTTGTAATCCAGTGCTTCAAATTAATGAAATCCATTTTGCCCATGAACTTCACTTTATTTTTGTCTTCAATATAATGTGCTCTGTCTTGTTGGCCCCCTGGTATATGTGTACAATTCAAATGTGTACATATACCAAAGGTTTTGACAGTATATTGATGACTTGAACACTTTGTACTTTTAGACTTTAGGTCCGAAGTCTTCATTTCTGAGTCGTCGATAGCAGGCCCCCTGGGATTGGCGGAGCTTGTTAGCTCCGACAATACCCAGTATCAACATATACAACGTTGACGATAGGACATTGGTGGTCTTGAAGTCTCCACACGAATAGTTGAATTTAGGCTTCCTAGTTGTTGTCGGAGCTTAAAATTTCTTTTTTTCCTTCACATTAAATACAAGGAAAAAGTAGAATTCGTCCTCTTGCCTATAAATCATTTGTGTATTATTGTTCTTATTTTAGTTTCACCCCAAAGCAATTTGATATGGCAGGGAGTATATTGATGTAACTCTTCCAAGCTCATATGCTTTTTTAGTACACACCCTGCTGAGGCCTGCCGGAGTATAGGTAGAGTGGCGTACTTAGGGTGCAGGACCAGGTTAAGTCGATAGCACACTCCAGACCTATGTTGGCTTGGCGTTGAGGCAAGTAGACTATTCAACATGTTAAGACCCAAAGAGATTAACAATATATCTTGCAACACATATGAATAATTCGGGTAAAAACTAAAAAAGAATTGCACAACTTCATTATAGACAGGAAGGTTAAAAATGATAAATTGATAGATCGAGCCTTGTACAAAAATAAATGCACGTGGACTCTGTTCTCACACAATGACGTCTTTCATTATAGGTCTGGTTTACAGGGGAGACAAGGACACACTTATGGTGCGGGACCAAGCTAAGTGCGCTATACATCTTGTAGTAATCCAGGGTAGGTAGTTACACTTTTAGTGCAGTGATTTTATGAAGTGTACTTGAACATCCTGGACCCTCCCGGAGGGGTCCGAATGTTCTCTTGGATGACCTACCCCTCTCTGTTTATCGACTCTATAACATACATCATATGTAATTACAGACTCACCTCCGTGATTCTAAGCATAAAACTTAAGGAAGTGCTCGATGTTCCAAGGATTAGGAAGCGGAGTCCCATCCTCATTTGCCAAGTGGACGCATCCGGATCGAGATACTTTGATCACTCGGATGGACCTTCCCAGCTGGGGGAAAGTTTGTTCATTCCTTCATGAGTTAGTATTTTCCGAAGCACCAGATAGCCTTCCTCAAGTTGTCGGTTGCGCACATGCCTTTGATGATGGCGCCGGAGCGCTTGGCGATAACGTGCATTCTGAACAGCTGTTTGGCACCTTCCCTCGTCGACGAGGTCAAGGTCCTCACGCTGGAGCTGGTCTTGCGTGGCTTCGTTGAAGGTCCGGACCCGGAGGGACCCCAATGTGATTTCCAGAGGAAGGACTGCTTCAGCTCTGTACACCAGGAAGAATGGAGTTTCCACGATTGACCGGTTTGGAGTTGTCCTGTTCGCACATAATGCGGATGGAAGCTCCTCAATCCAGTTAGCTCCATGCTTTTTCAAGCACTCATATGTGCGCGTCTTGAGTCCTTTTAAGATTTCTGCATTTGCTCTCTCGGCTTCGCCATTGCTTGCTAGATGAGCTACTGAGGCGTAGCTAAGTTGAATGTCGAGGTCTTGGCAATATTCTTGGAAGGCAGTACTTGTGAATTGAGTTAAATTGTCAGTTATGACTTTGTTTGGAACTCCAAATCTGCATATAATGGACTTCAAGAACTTGGTTGCTAATTGCTTGTTGATTGTTACAACTGGAGTTGCTTCCGACCACTTGGTGAACTTGTCGATGGCGACATACAGGAACCTGTAACCTCCGAAAGCTTTTGGGAAAGGTCCCAAGATGTCTATGCCCCACACAGCAAATGGCCATGTAGGAGGTATCATTTGTAGTGATTGAGACGATGTATGAGTCTGTTTTGTGTGGAACTGACACGCTTCACATTTTTTCACTAGCTCAACCGCATCCTGAAGTGTTGTAGGCCAGTAAAAGTCATGCCGAAAGGCTTTACCGACCAGCGCCCGAGAAGAAGCATGGTCCCACACTCACCTCCATGGATTTACGCAAGGATCTCGCGTCCTTCTTCCCTTGCAATGCACCGCATTAGGATGTTATTGGCACCGCGCCGGTGTTGATGGCTGTTATATACCAATTTCATCCATCAATTTATCTCAATTATGTGAAGGATTTATCATTTCTTGCACACATCACCTTTCTATCTAAACCAATTCCACTTGGACTTGGAGAAATATGTGTATGCAGCATTTTATGCAGGAAATGAGGAAATGTAGAGGGACCAATCCTATAAAATATCATCCCAGCCAATCAGGCGATGACATATGGCATCCCATGGATCAAATGACCCACAAACAGAAGTATCTGAGGAGATCCAATGGTGTTGCATCCATATACATCAAGGGGACCAACTTGGCAGCCACCTGGAGAAAGCACATGAGAATTGGTGCCTTGACCAGGTCGGCCGAACCAGGGGTTCGGCCGACCTCTTCCTGGCGCCAAACTCGGTCAAACTCCACGTGCTGGCTCCTCCCGGCTCCTTGGAGTCAATGGTGACTGATTCACGCGCTTTCGGTGGCGGGAACCAACCTCAACACTAGTATAAATAGGACCCCCTACCCCTCACTTCAACACACACCACTAGAGCTTCATCTCTATTGTATACACTATCATCCATAGTCTTAGAGGAGTTAGGTTGTCGAGAGGAGAGTCTCTAGTCCCAAGTCCAAATTGGGAAAGGAGTAAGGAGTCTCTCTCTTCCCAATCCTACATTGGGAAAGGTATGGCTCATGTATTCTTTCTTGTATTTGTGACTTTATGCATAATAAAGATAGTATCTTTAGTCTCTACTTATACATATACTCGGGCAAAGCATTTCTTGTTTGGTTGTGGAGTCCATGTATGTGGAAGGTATAGCTTCTATGACTGTTTCATCATGAGCATATCTCATTATCATAGAACCTATAGACCCCCACTATAGTCTAGTTAATTATAACATAACTAGGTTAGTATGGATAATTATGTTGTGTATCAACATTGGTTCAATGATGATTCAATTCATTGCCTTAGGATGGATTGTGCCTAGGCTCTTAAGGTAATTACTTAATATGCTAGCATGGTGCTAGGATAGCTAAGTAGCATTGGATGTCTCGTAGACCCAAGGATTGTTGAGATAGGCAGTAGGTGGTGACAGCCCTATCTGTCCTTTGTAATCCTCCACGTTCGGCTATACCACAGGCTCTTGGCGGGAGTCGCCCTAGTATTGCTAGGGGTAAGCCCGTGCCCGATGTGTTGAACCACATAACATAAGTATTCACTATTAATCTAGCTTATGAATAATTAGTTTAGACTATGTATATGTAAAATAGAGCATAGTAGGAGTACCTCCATAATTCTCAACCTTAACTAACCTCTAGGATCCTCTCATCCCCCTTAGACTTGAAAGCTTTTGTGTGTGTCACACTACCTCCACTATTATTTTATCCATCCTTACTAGATTCTTACCTAGACCTTTCTACCCTTTCCGCTTAATGATTGTTATATCTCTACCCCACCTTCGTTTGGGATCAAATAAATGACACCCTTGGGAATACTCTTAAGGGGAAATGCTAAAATGATACCTCCGTGCGCTTGCGGAATTCACTCTGTGATCCAATAGAACCGTTAACAAGCATTTCTGACACATCAGTTGGATATGTTTAGTTAATGGTGCGTAAGTAATACCAAAAAGCATTTTTGGCATTATTGTCAGGGATGATATGTTAGTAGACCTTAGGAACCGTCAACAAGCATTTCTGGCGCCGTTGCCGAGGAAGGCAAATAGATATATAACATGACTAAGTGAATAGGATAGAACCCTGGGTAGGATTTTAGTAGGATAACTGTTCTTTGTTTTCGCATTTTTAATGTGAAAACAGGGTAGTGTATGTCTGCCGGAAAACTTTGTTGAAGATCTCGAATCTCTTCTGAGAGACTGACCCCGTGTCGTTACTCCTCAGAAGATTCGAGCGGCAAGGCAAGCCAACATTTCTACATCAATAATCCAAATGCCAATGGCTCAGAAGACCCTTCGTGAGTTCTCAGCTCCCTCTACTAACAATGTGCCTATTGGGCCCACTATTAACATGGGAGATGTGAACTTCAAGATCAAAACTGGCCTTATCACTATGGTGCAAGCCAACCCATTCTGTGGTAAGACTAACAAGGATGCAAGCGCTCACCTGCAACAATTCCTCGAGATCTGCAACACTTTTAAGATCAAAGACGTGTCTCCGGATGCGGTCCTTCTGAGACCGTTCCCGTTCTCTCTCCTTGGTAGAGCGAAACAGTGGTTCTACGCGAACCAAAGTGTTGTAGACACTTGGGAGAAATGTTCTACGACGTTCCTCGCCAAATTCTCCCCGTTGGGCAAAACCAATGCCCTACGTGGAAGGATTTCCAGCTTTTAGCAAGAGCCCAAGGAATCTATTCCCGAGGCATGGGAAAGGCTTCAGGAGTACATCCTAGCATGTCCCCACCATGGGATGGATGACTGACTCCTTATTCAGAATTTCTATAATGAGCTGATCCCATCAGCTCGTGACCATTTGGATGTTGCTGCTGGAGGAGTCTTCTTCTCATTGACGGTGCCAAAAGCTAAAGATCTTATTGAGAAGATGGTGTCCAACATGGAATGGAACGATGAGCATCTCCATACCCGACAGCGAGGCATGCACACCTTGAAGGAGGTGGACATGATCACTGCAAAATTGGACCTCCTAATGAAGAAAATTGATGGACAAGCCAGTGGTGAAGTGTCTGGCAATGCCTATACCCTAGACTCTCACATCACGTGTGAAGTCTATGGCGACATGGGTCATATGGGCAATGATTGCCCAAAAACTCGTGAGGATGCCTTATACCTCACCAACAACAGAAATTTCAACAACAACAATGGCTATCGTCCAGGAGGTCAAGGGTGGGGTCACCAACGCCCATTCTTTCAAGGAGGGTATAACAACAATGGCAACCCTGGAAACCAGCCCAACTTGAGGGAACTTGCCATTAGTCAGCTCAAGATCAACGAGGCCCTATCCAAGAAGTTGTCAGCTAATGACAAGACCCTGGAGAATATCAATGCAAAGATGGAAGGACTATCCTCAACATTCAAGAATCAACTGAGCTTCAACAAGATGTTGGAGACTCAGTTGGCACAACTTGCTGCAGTTGTCCCTCCATTAGAAAACAACAAAATTTCGGGGCAACCAGAAGCCCCAGTGGAGAACGTTAGTGGAGTGGTTACGAGAGGAGGAAAGACCACTCGTGACCCACCATATCCCACACAAGAAAAGAGGACAACTGAGCCTGAGAAGGAGGATGTCCCAAGTGAATTACTTGGTGAGAGAATGTCCAAACACTTTGAATACACCAACTTATCGCCATTCCCTCACAGACAAAGGAAGCCAACAGTGGATGAGCAATTCAACCGTTTTGTTGAGATCATCCAAATGATCCACATCAATGTGCCCTTGATTGATGCGATGCAAGTACCCACTTATGCTCGCTATCTCAAGGACATATTGAACAACAAACGGCCATTGCCCGCCACTGAGGTCGTCAAGCTTACGGAAGACTGCAGTGCAACCATCCTCAATAGGCTTCCTGAAAAGAAAAAGGACCCTGGGTGTCCTACCGTTTCATGCTCAATTGGGGCTCACCACTTTGACAAGGCACTTTGTGATTTGGGAGCAAGTGTTAGTGTGATGCCCAAGATTGTGTTCGACCAGCTGAACTTCACAGAGCTGACTCCAACACCAATGCAGCTACGACTGGTTGACTCTTCAGTTCGTTATCCAGCGGGTATTGCTGAAGACGTCCCAGTGAAGATCTGGAACTGCTTTATACCCGTGGATTTTTTGGTACTAGACATGGACACCGATAAGGATACACCACTCATTATTGGGTGTCCATTCCTAAGCACTGCAAAAGCTCGCATAGATGTGGGAGCTGGAGAAATCCACTTCCATAACAATGGCAAGGAGGAAAGGTTTAACTTTCGGCCAAAGTCAAAACAATGCTCCATGATTGGAATCAAGTATGGGCCGAATGATAAACACATCAGAGAGGTCAAAGTCACACCTTCAAAGGTGGACTCATTCATTGCATTCATGTGAAGATTAATGTACGAGGAGAATCCGTCATTTTGACCACGCCGATATCCAAAGGCGACGGAATCGTCTGGACCTTCCCGAAGGCCCAAGTCCACCAAGCCGGCAAAGAAGGAATGGTGGAATAAGCAAGACAAGCCGTCCGAGCCCATCCCTCTGGGTCCGGATGTGAAATGAAACGGAGCAATGTCCATCTCATCGGACGGTGGTGAGACCTACGCCAATAGGTTAAATTGGTAGTTATCCCACTTTACTTTTCTTTCTTTCTTTTTCCACCCCATTTGGATTTTTCCCATTGAATATTTGAGTTTCCCTAGTAAGTTGAGAATCTTATATTCTCAACTATAATTTTTCTTTCTTTCTTTTCAAAAGAAATTTTTTGTTGGATTTGAGAAAAGGTTTTTACTTGAAAAACAATTTTTTCTGAGCTGCACATGTGGCATTTCACCAACGTGCTAACTTTATAGCCGTTAGGGAGCCACTTGCCAAAAGGGGAACCAGGGGGCCACCTTTCAGGTCGGCCGAACCCCCTGGTCGGCCGAACAGGGAATGGAGCCAAATTGACTCCCCTTCCTCCAACGGCTACATTTTGAACCCTAAGTGACCGTTGGAAGGTGCACCCTATAAATTGTGGCCGTGAGGAGCACTTCTCTTCACACACCACATCATTTTACACCTCCCCAAGTCACTCTCTAGCTCACATTGTTTTTCTTGCTCTTCATTGCAACACTCTTGCTCAAATCCATTCCCAAAATTTTTTTTCTTTTGTTTGCATTTGCATTTTTACACTCAAGCTTTCAAGAGGAGAAAATTCGTTGAGAGTTTTGTTTTCCAAACATCACTTCTTTTCGGATTTTTCTCGCCTTGTTTTGTTCTTGCTTGTTGAACTCAAAAAGACATGAAGAGGTTGTTCGGAAAGAGGAAGGGGGCTGCAAGATCAAGCCATGGTGAAGGTTCTAGTGCACACCTCTCTTCCATGGGTACAAGCCCAAGGAGGAGAAGTGTGTGTGAGGACACTCCCATGGAAGAAAGAGGCAACCCACACCAACTTCTTCATGACAACAACCTCAACATACGAAGCGAAGTGTGTGTGAGGACACTCCCATGGAAGAAAGAGGCAACCCACACCAACTTCTTCATGACAATGACCTCGACATATGAAGCGAAGTTGAAGATCAAACAAGTAGGCTTCTCCAAGATCGTGAGTTCCGCCACACCAAGGCTTACGATCCACATTTGATCTCCAAAATAGGTATGGACTCCAAATTTCTTTCCATTTGGCATGTAGTTGGATTTGATGCCTTTGCTCACATAGAGGAGAAAGGTTCACACCTTCTCACTATCCAATTCCTTTGCACGCTAAGAATAGGATTTGATGGTATTGCTTTAGATTATTTCAAAAAGAATACAATATTCTATGGAAAGAATTAGGTAGCATCCTAGGTTTCCATAAACGGTGTTTGCTAGATTTAGACAATTTGCCTAAGTTTAACAAACAAAGTTTTTGGCATGAGCTAACAAGTGAGGTCACATGTAGGGCTCCTAGGAATAGCCACATCCAAAACCCTACCTTACGCTTCATGCATAGATGGGTGGCTACGACTATGTTCCCTAGGGGAGATGTTAGGGTTGTGCGAGATGATGAATTGAAAATTTTGTTTGCCATGACTAAAAAGATAGAAGTTGCTCCACTCAAAGCCACGATGACACAATGGTTAGATTATATTTCAAAATCAGGACCAATTGAATGCACTTCATTGATTACTCATATTGCTGAAAGGGTAGGAGCACTTAAATACTCTTCATTTGAATTTATTGAAACTAAAAGAGAATTAATTGATGAAGACTATTTAGTGCAAGGACATACCCTTAAGCATGATCAAGATGGGTCCTTGATATTTTCTATCCTGGCTTTGTCAATGAAATTCTGTTACCTAACCCGGATTTTCATTTGTACAAATGCCGGAGGCTAACCATTGATCTTCTTCCCCTTGAGGAAGCTAGAAGAAGTAATGTCTCTGGCAGGGTAACAAGGAATCGTGCGAGGGCTGCAGCCACAGGCATGCCACCGATAATCTCTCCGGTCTGTGAATACCAAGAGGAAGATAACCCAATGGGTTGTGCGCCCGGATGGAGTCAACCTCTGACGTATGAGACTGGGGGATCATCTTGGCAAGAATGGCAAAGGGATCAACCCTTATCCTCTTCAAGCTCTAGCAGCTTGCCCCCAACGTCCATGAGAGGACGTCGTTCCTTTGCGGCCAGAAGTCATCATGACTATAGCCAGGGAATGACAGACCTCACTAGACGGATGGGAGAACTTGAAGTGAGAACGGGTGACATCTACAGCACACTCCAAGAGCATGTTCAAGGTACCCAGGATTGGCAACAACACATGGATGCTCAATTCACCAACTTCAACACGGCGCTACAACAACAACAAGCCGATCTTGCAGCGTACTTCCGTCATCAAGGGTTCAACCCTTATCACGGAGGTAGTTGAAGAACAAGCTTGGGGGAGGACCCCCACTTGAGGTCACATGTATCACATTCCTTGCATATTTATTTTCCATCCATCCATCATCCACCTTGCATACAAAAATAATAATAATAGGATTAGATTTGCTTTCATCAAATAAAGATGTGTGGTAAGAATGATTTAGAATTCACAAAGATGAAATGATGAATAGTTGCTCTATTTTATTTTCCTAAGTCTCTAGTTTACAACTTGCTACTCTCCGAATATTGCTTTCATTTGTTTGAAATACTTTTACCTTAATTTGGAAGTTGTGGGTAGCAAAAGCTTGATCTAATTCTAGGTTGTTGCGAGATTAGAATTGGTAATAGGGCTGCTAGTCCTAGTTTGAAAGTAAAACTTAGATTTCCGAAGAAATTCTAAAAAGATTTAAGTTTCACTCATTTGATTGGAAATACCTACCAAAGCCATATGATATTCATACATAGACAAAACCTTATGCATATGCTATTTGCTTTCACATTGAGCCTAGTCAAACTAGTATAGACCTATGTGAGAAATCATTCAACTCTTTTTGAATTCAAGACTTCACTTGCACATGCTATACTTCTACACTAGAAGTAAGCAAAACGTCCATCATATCCACCATACCACAATAAAAAGAGAAACTCCATGTTATTCATGTTTAGCACTCTCTTTAAAATTCATTGCAAAGAAAGGGAGTAGAAGACATCGCTACAAAAATGAAAAAAAGGGGGGCATGCTTACATCATAAGCATGAGAAAAAAAAGTAGCCATGTTTCATCCCTGCAAAAGAAAGAGAGACTACACCAAAAAGGAGTTATCTCAAGTATCCACATCCACTTCAACTCCATCACACATGCACTAGTCTTGAATCAAAAAGTTTTGATTTGAATTCTCCTAAGGCTTACTCTTTTGACTTAGCAATATATGTGATGCAAATATGCCTACTTACTTTCCTTACCAAGCTCCACAGAAAAGCATATCCAATGAGTAGGAATGGTAGAGGCACAATACTTCGGTGAGGAAATATTTCCACTATCCACAAAGGAGAGACTGAGAGAATCAAATTGAGGTACTTAATATCTAAACTGAATTCTCCGGGTTTTAAGTGGAACTTGATTTCTAGGTTATGTTTGCTCCACTTGCTATTCTACCTTTCAACTACTCATGAATATTAGAAAGCATAAGCCCCATGATAACTTAAGAAAGTTAGAGTATCATAGCCAATTTCTGCAATACTAGGTAGAGTATCTTGTTGTGCATTAGATACTTTTGAAAATAAGACATTGTACAACTCCTGATCATCAACCTAAAGTCTTGACTTTGCTCGGGACGAGCAAATGATAAGCTTGGGGGAGTTTGTTGACAGCTGTTATATACCAATTTCATCCGTCAATTTAACTCAATTATGTGAAGGATTTATCATTTCTTGCACACATCACCTTTCTATCTAACCCAATTCCACTTGGACTTGGAGAAATATGTGTATGCAGCATTTTATGCAGGAAATGAGGAAATGTAGAGGGACCAATCCTATAAAATATCATCCCAGCCAATCAGGCGACGTCACATGGCATCCCATGGATCAAATGGCCTACAAACAGAAGTATCCGAGGATATCCAACGGTGTTGCAACCATATACATCATGGGGACCCACCTGGCAGCCACCTGGAGAAAGCACACGAGAATTGGTGCCTTGACCAGGTCGGCTGAACCAGGGGTTCGGCCGACCTCTTCCTAGCGCCAAACTCAGTCAAACTCCACATGTTGGCTCCCCCGGCTCCCTGGAGTCAATGGTGACTGATTGGCGCGCTTTTGGTGGCGGGAACCGACCTCAACACTAGTATAAATAGGACCCCTACCCCTCACTTAAACACACACCACTTGAGCTTCATCTCTATTGTATACACTATCATCCATAGTCTTAGAGGAGTTAGGTTGTAGAGAGGAGAGTCTCTAGTCCCAAGTCCAAATTGGGAAAGGAGTAAGGAGTCTCTCTCTTCCCAATCCTACATTGGGAAAGGTATGGCTCATGTATTCTTTCTTGTATTTGTGACTTTATGCATAATAAAGATAGTATCTTTAGTCTCTACTTATACATATACTTGGGCAAAGCGTTTCTTGTTTGATTGTGTAGTCCATGCATGTGGAAGGTATAGCTTCTATGACTGTTTCATCATGAGCATATCTCATTATCATAGAACCTATAGACCCCCACTATAGTCTAATTAATTATAACATAACTAGGTTAGTATGGATAATTATGTTGTGTATCAACATTGGTTCAATGATGATTCAATTCATTGCCTTAGGATGGATTGTGCCCAGGCTCTTAAGGTAATTACTTAATATGCTAGCATGGTGCTAGGATAACTAAGTAGCATTGGATGTCTCTTAGACCCACGGATTGATGAGGTAGGCAGTAGGTGGTGACAGCCCTATTTGTCCTTTGTAATCCTCCACGTTCGGCTATGCCACAGGCTCTTGACGGGATTCGCCCTAGTATTGCTAGGCGTAAGCCCGTGCCCGATGTGTTGAACCACATAACATAAGTATTCACTATTAATCTAGCTTATGAATAATTAGTTTAGACTATGTATATGTACAATAGAGCATAGTAGGAGTACCTCCATAACTCTCAACCTTAACTAACCTCTAGGATCCTCTCATCCCCCTTAGACTTGAAAGCTTTTGTGTGTGTCACACTATCTCCACTATTATTTTATCCATCCTTACTAGGTTCTTACCAAGACCTTTCTATCCTTTCCTCTTAATGATTGTTATATCTCTACCCCGCCTTCATTTGGGATCAAATAAATGACACCCTTGGGAATACTCTTAAGGGGAAATGCTACAATGATACCTCCGTGCGCTTGCGGAATTCACTCTGTGATCCAATAGAACCGTTAACAGGCATTTCTGACACATCAGTTGGATATGTTTAGTTAATGGTGCGTAAGTAATACTAACAAGAATTTCTGGCATTATCGTCGGGGATGATTTGTTAGTAGACCTTAGGAGTCGTCAACAGCTGGTAGAGATCCCCTTCTTCCAACGTGTATCTTTTAGCCAATCTTGCAATCTGGTTAGCGGATGAACTGTCTTCAGGAAGGATATTGTCTTTCAAGTAGCTCCGGATCTACGAGATCCATGCATCGGAGCTAACTTGAGCTTCTGAGTCTTGCGTGCTGGATTGCTCGGAGCTTCCGGACAGCACCTACGACCCTTGGTGGACGCCATGGTAGCAGGGCCACCGGGACTGCCAGCTTCGTGGTGCTCGTCTCGTCCCCTTCGCTCAGTTTGGCAGGCTAAGCTGTTGGTTTTGACATTCTCCGGACGAAGATTCCATCAGGAGCCGGAGCTCTGGTTGAGGCTCTCGTCGAGAGTTTGTCGGCTTCAGCGTTATGAAGATGCTGAACATGATGGAGATCCAGGACTTCAAAGTTCTTCTGAAGCCTCTGGAATTCAAGGAGATAAGCAACTAGTTGGGGATTGTTGCAGGAACATTCACCTTTGACTTGTTTGATGATGAGTTGTGAATATCCCTTTACCAACAACTGTTTTACACCATAATATAGTGCCACCTTGAGTCCATAGATGAGATCTTCATACTCCGCCATGTTGTTGGTTGCCTTGAAATCAAGGTGTACCATGTACTTGACCTTCTCCCCAGTCGGAGCCAGAAGAAGGATTCCATCTCTGACCCCCCTGCTTTTCCACAGAGCCGTCAAAGTAGAGGGTCCAGTGAGGCTCGATGAATATCGGAACTTTGGGTTCTGGTCTCTGTTCACTATGGCCCCCAGGGTTTGATGGAGAGAGGGTCCACTCTGCCACAAAGTCAGCCAAGGCTTGACTTTTGATTGCTTGTATTGACATGAATTCTAGATCAAATTTAGCCAGTTCCGCGCCCACTTTGCAATTTTCCCAGTAATTAGGGTTATGAAAAATAGCACGCAATGGAAAAGAGGTTACCACTGATATTTTGTGCGCTTGGAAGTAGTGACGAAGCTTCCTTGAGGCAATAAGAATTGCATAAAGCAGTTTATGCACCTCAATATATCTTGTCTTGGCGTCGTGGAGTACTTTACTAATGAAGCACACGGGGCGTTGGATGGTCCGGACCCTATCAAAAGGACCCAAAGCTTCTTCTCCATCGCCCCGGACCCTGCTGGACGATTCCGGACCTTCAGGCTGTGCTTCTTGGACCCTCCAGGGGGGGGTCCAAAATTCCTTCTTGTTCGACCCGTACCTCGCTAGGAGGATCCAGATCATCTTGGACAGCCAGGTGAACCTCCTCAAATGAATGAGGTTGATCCCCTAGAATTTCGTTTTGAGGTTCCGTGTTTGGGTGTTGAGAACCAGTCACATCTTTAGGTGATTCCAGACCCTCCTGGAGGGGTCTGGACTCCTGGATTGGATGTGGTTCTGGTGTTTCCGTAACCAGGAGCATACTGACAACTTCGGTGGTTGCCGAAATGTAAAGCAGTAAAGGCTCACCAGGATTAGGAGCTACCAATATTAGTAGTGTGGCGAGGAGTTGTTTTAGCTCTTGAAACACCTTTTCTGCCTCTTCAGACCAATGAAATGGTCCGGACTTCCTCAAGAGTTTGAAGACGGGTAGCGCTCGTTCTGCCAGTCTTGAGATAAACCAGCTGAGCGCAGCTAGGCATCCAGTTAGATTCTGGACATCTTTAATGTGGGTTGGGGGTCGCATATCTTCTATAGCCTTGATATTTGCCGGATTTGCTTCAATTCCTCGGTGAGTCACCAAGAACCCAAAAGCTTTCCGGAGCTAACCCCGAAGACACACTTGTCCGGGTTCAGCTTGGTGCACGTGGTGCGCAGCTTGTCGAAGACGGCTTGTAAGTTATCAAGGAGTGACTCCTTGTTTTTGATCTTCACAACAATTTCATCAACATACACCTCCACCAAGTCTCTAATTAGCTCTCCAAATGTTTTGTACATAGCTCCACAAATGTTGAAGCAGCATTTTTAAGACCGAATCGCATGGCAGTATAACAATACAATCCATCTATTGTGATGAAGGCAGTATGCCCTTCATCTTCCTTAGACATTTGGATTTGATGATATCCAGAATATGCATCTAAGAAACACAATAGCTCACACTCGGAGGTGGAGTCCACTATCTGATCTATTCTAGGTACTAGGAATGGATCCTTTGGACATGCCTTATTTAAGGTGGTGTAGTTGATAGACATCCGAAGCTTCCCACCAGCCTTGGGTACAACAACTGGGTTTGCCAACCATTTTGGATGGAAGACATCCCGGATGAATCCAGCTTCTAGCATCTTCTTGATTTCTTGTCGGATGAAGTTTTGTCGCTCGATTGATTGCATCCGGGGCTTCTGGTGTACAGGTCGTGCGTTTGGTAAATCTTCAGATTGTGCTCAATCACCTCCCTAGGGATCCCAGGCATTTGTGACGGTTGCCAGGCAAACACGTCAACATTAGCCCGGAGGAAAGTGATGAGCGTGAGTTCCTATTTGTTGTTCAGACCCCCGATATACGGGTAGTCTGAGCAGCATCAGAACCAATTTGGACGACCTTGACGGGAACGTCGGTGTCACCACTTGGTTGCACACGGGGTGCGGAGGTAGAGCCTTTATGACGAATGCTCGGAGGATTCGAAGTTAGCTCCTTTCCAGATGCTTCCTCTTGCGTCGTGGTAAGTGCATAGAGTTCTTCTAGAGCGGTAACTGATGCGGTGCGATCTCCGCGGATCCAGAGAACACCCGTGGGTGTTGGCATCTTCAACACCAAGTAGCCATAATGGGAGTAGCCATGAACTTGTATAAAGCTTGTCTACCCAAAATGGCATTGAACGGCAGACTAATCTGCGCTACGTTGAAGACCAATTTTTTAGTTCTGTAGTTCTCCCTAGTCCCGAAGGTCACTGGGAGTGTGATGGAACCGAGAGGAGTAATGGTTCCCGGATCTACTCCAGAGAAAGGTCAGGATGGGCGAAGGTCCGAAGGCCGGAGCTGAAGCTTAACAAAAGCTTCGAAGCTTATGAGGTTTAGCCCGGAACCTCCGTCCACCATTACAAGGTGGATTTGACTATTGTTAATGGTGGGTGACACCATCAATGGGAGTTGGCCAGCCCCGATCATGTTTCGGAGGCAGTCCAAAGCATCGAAAATGATGGGAGTATCCATACACTTCCGATGTGGCTCCGCCTTAGCAGTGGGAGCTGCCACGGCCATGTCCCGCCGCATAGGATGCGGCGAGAAGTGATGTCCCAAGAACCACCGTAGATGGTGTTCAGGGTCTTCCAACGCTCGTTGTCAGAGACGTTGGAGTCGTCGTCGACAGTGTTGTAAACAGCTTTTAAGACCTTTTTGGGGTCCTGGAAACCTAGCTCCTCTTCGGCCGGAGCTACGTTGACTTTTGGTTTTCCTTCCCTTTGACGGAAAGGAGCTTCTTCCCGGCGCTTGTTATAGCGCTCGGCAAGGTTCTGGACCTCCTGACACTCTTCCAAGCTGTGTCGGTTCGTCTTGTGAATCGGACACCATGCTTTGGAACTGTTGCCGACTTCTGATGAAGGACGAGGCTGCTTCTCGGGGCATGGCCCCCTGCTTCCAGGGGCTGCGGCAGCAGCAGCGGCTGGTGTGTTGGCTGACAGCTTATTTTTGTCATTGGGCTTCTTTTTCTTCTTGCCACTACTGGAGGTAGCGGCTTCAGTTTTGGAGGACTTCTGGTTGGCCTCCAGAGCTGGTTTAGAATGCATTTCACGACCCTCCGCAGCTCTAGCACATTTGTCGGCTAGGTTGAAGAGTTCCATGACGCTAGTAACTTCTTTAATAGCCACATTCTCCAACATCTTCTTATCTCGATCACTCTATCTGAATGCAACGATAACAGAGGAGCTCGAGATTGAAGGAATAGTATTCCGTACCTGAGAAAACCGCTGGATGAAGGATCGCAGCGATTCCCCCGATGTCTGCTTTATAGCAAACAGATCCAATTTAGTGCCGGGCCGGGTGTAAGAACTCCCGAAGTTGGCAGTGAACTGCTGGTATAGCTCCGCCCAACTATTAATGGAGTCGGGTGGAATACTCATGAACCAGGACCTTGCAGTCCCGATTAAAGCCACCGGGAAGTAATTTTCCATCACAACCTCATCACCCCCCGCTGCCAATATGGCAGTGGAGTAGATTTGAAGGAATTCGGCGGGGTTGACAGTCCCGTCGAATTTTTCCGTCAAGTGAGGCCGAAACTTTTGTGGCCATCTGACCATGCACAAATGCATGGCCAGGGCAGAACAGCCTCCTCCTACTCCTTGAGGAGTCGGGTTGTCTCGAGCCTCTCACCTCTAACGATCACGCTCGATATGGACACCGCCATCTTGCTGCCGCTAACGGCGATCCAGTTCTGACCGCAAATCATGAGTCCAAATCCCAGTGATGGTATGGGTGCGTCGTGCCCCACGAGGCAGCAAAGTCACCTACTGGGAGGCAACACATCTCCTTTGTTGCGAGACTTGTGGACCAAGTCGGTCGGACAAGGTCCGTCGTTGTGATGGTGCTCGCCCCGAAGGGAGAGGACCTTGATTGCTGATGCCTGCAGCCGCAACTGCAAACAGGTGGTCAACATCAGTCCTCCACTGCTCCATAGCACCTTGGGTTGCACCTGGAGGCTGTGGGTGTTGTAGGAGAGCTCGCGCACCAATGAGCGTGTGCTCGTGGTTGTTGTTTGTCGATGCAGTGATCGACGCAGATGCCCCATCTTGTCAACCAGCATTGTTTGCCGGAACAGATGGTGGTTGTGGTGCCATAGCGCCTGCTGGAACAATGGCATCTGCTGGTTGTTGGATGTTGGAGGGATTGCCTCCGGCAAGTTGTGCAGCGTGGTTGCCTTTGGAAGATCCAGCAGCTGAATTCGCCATCTTGTGATCTCGAGACTGCCCTGCCCCTTCCTGGCGCGCCAAATGTCGATGTGTTTGATACGACACTTCCCTCGGACCTGCTAAGAAGCAGCCCGCGGAGGTTCTTTTATGGTTGGGGTATGCAAAGATCAAGATCAAGATGATGACCAGAGATTTACGTGGTTCGGGCCACCTGAGCGTAACACCCTACTCCACGGGGTTTGTGTTGTATTGTGTGAGTCTGTTTGCTAGTATGCCTGTTAGCTGGGATCAGCTCAGCTCAGATCAGATGTCCTTGGGTACGTGCGGTATAGCCCTTTTATATTTCTAAGGACTGATCGTTACAAAGCATGCCTAGCCCGACATGTATCCCTGGCGTATTTAATGGCCTAATACACTGTCTAAAGAGTATTAAGCATGATTAATAGTGTGATAACGTGCCTTAATGGTTGCGTTACACCTATTAACAGTGCTCTAATCACGTGTCTTAAATACAGCATTAACGACACATAATTACATCTTGTATCTGCCGCTTTAACTACGCTTGATTGTTCATACTAAAGGAGATATGCCAGTGTATACGTCGATGAAGGTCCAGAGGCTCCACACGTGGAAGATCCGGAGCTTTCCCTTACGGGAGGTTAGGTCCGGCGCTACTGTACACGTGTCAACACTGGAGCTCCTCTCTGTTGGGGGTTAGGTCCGGGGCTGTTGTACATGGGTCGGCACCGGAGCTTTCCTTCGCTAGGAGCTTAGTTCCGGTTTTTCTCTGCACGTGTTGACCCAGGAGCTACCCATACGAGGGGAGCGGGTTCGGTGCAATATGACATGTGGAGCCTGAGGAGACCTTCAACTCTGGCAGGTAGAACTACCTTGTACTCTTCCCGGTACTAAGGGGTACCCGGTACGCAGGGTACTGCCAGTCCCAATCCGTACAAAGCGGTGGGCAAGGTCGCGGTGGTTGAAGACATCATCCGATAGCAGGTCGCCGCACGACTTGGACATGACGTTGAGCACCTCATTCGGGGTTGTCTCTGTGTCGCAGCCCCACACCAGTCGGGTGCCATCCTATAGCCCGAAGTAGAGCCATGCAGGACGACAACAGTGCTGAAGGGGAGCCAGGCGTCAACAAACAAAGTCTGCCATCACCTTCAACTCCGACAGACCATGATCCGCCAGGAATTGGATCCTCTCCATCACCGGGGTGTAGGCCTGCTCCAACTCCGGTCGCCCCTCCCAGGTCTCCTTCCTGATCGTCGCCCATCCGGTGGGCATAACCAAACAGTCGTGGGCTTTGACTTGTACGATCACCCAGTCCTTCCTCCAATCAGCCCACTTCGCTGATGAGAGTGGTGTGATGTACTTGAAGGGGTTGTTGGCCCGATGCTAGAAGCAGTAGCCACCGAGGAAGTTGGATTTGTTTTTCTTCCCGGTCTGCCTCGGCACGAAGAACTGCCGGAACACTTGTACGCTCGGATGCACCCCGACAAACATCTCGCAGAAATGCGAGAACACCGCTGCCACCACCAGAGAGTTCGATGACAGGTGTTGAAGTTGAAGCCCAAGGACTTCCAGGAGTGTGACCAGGAAGGAGGAAACATGAGTTATGAACCCGGAGTATGCGTACGCATGGAAGAAGAAGACCTCCTTCTCCCCCAACTTCAGTGGTAAGGAGCCAGGACGGATCAGGTCTCATTGCTCCTCGTCCTCCCAGCCAAATAGTTGTCTCACGGGTGAGACATCCTCCATCTGGGAAGGAGGCAGGGCTGAGTCCATTTGAGCAGGGGTCGAGAACCTCAAGGCTGGGTAGTTGCTCAGGGAGGAATACGAAGGCTCGAATGCTTGGTGCGTGCAGAAGGAAGGAACCTCCATTGTGCACAAAGGTACTCCTCTTAAGCACCCTAGTGGCGTTTGGGCGCACCGTGCAAATTTGAGCGGGCTCTGAATCAACCCAGCGGTTCCCATAAAGGCAGAAGTGAAAGCAGCAGAAGTGTAGCAGGCGCCTTGGGAAACGTCACGATAATGTCGCAGCAAGCGAAGATCCCGTTGCCACGACCCCTCAACCAGAGAAGGACGCGTGGTCACAGCAGCAGAGGCGCGCACCGCTTAAACTGAGCAAGAAAAAATTAAAAGGCCGCACGAGAAAGCAGGATAAGGGCTCCACCCTTGGGCTCGTTGCCTCCCCCCAAGGTGGACCCAGGGGCCACTGTCGGTACCCGGCATACTGGATACCCTCGCGCACAGGCAAGAGCCCCCTAGGTACCTCGCCTCCAAGCAGAGGCGGGGTCCTAGGGTGCCATGTGTTCAAGAGACCCGTACCCATCAGTCTCGGATGGGAGGACCAAGATGAGAAGCTCAACACCCCCTTTGGAGACGAGCCCCCAGGTAACCATGTGTCTAGTAGGTAAGGACCCCTCCCCACCGCGAGACAGGGCTCCGGAGCTGCCACGTGGACAGAGACATCAAACGGACCACCTCCCGTATGGGTGGGCTCCGGCGCTGCCACATGTCCCGCAAGACGGGACCTAACCCCCACCGCGGAGGTGAGCTTCCGGCACCGACTCGTGTCTAGCAGGACAGAGCCTAGCCATCCCCGCAGAGATGAGCTCCCGAGCCGCCATGTGGCCCGCAAGGCAGGACCTGACCTCTTCCGCAGAGGTGAGCTCCCAAGCTGCAACATGGTCCGCAAGGCGGGACCTGACCTCCTCCGCAGAGGTGAGCTCCCGAGTTGTCACATAGTCCAGCCACTTGCCCTGGACGGAGGGACGTGGGAGTTAAGAGGACGGTGTGCCTTGTCCCTACTAAGGATTGAAGATACGCAGCTTCCCCAGACGCATGGCATGGCGCACGCCTAATGTCAGGTACCACTGCAACCAATCGCATCACGGTGAAGACGCTGCAGGCCTATCTCACTCTGCCAAGGGGTAGATTACGGCGACAGAGACAGTTGGACGGGACATCCTCTGCCAATGTCAGCAACAACGCATGGTCTACTGACAACGCAGGCGGCAAGATGGCGAGTCTTCAAGTCCATGGTCAGAGCAAGCTTACGAAAGAAGCCTTAGATCTTTAGGATAAGATCGCCCCGGGACCACCTCTCGGGACACGGGACCCCACTTGTAAGGCGTCCGGCCTTGTCTACAAAAGGCCAGGACCGCCACCGTTACAAAGGACCAGACCGAATCATCACACACGCATACACACATACTAGCAATATTGTTCACCGTGGAGTAGGGTGTTACGCTCTGTGCGGACCAAACCACGTAAAAACCATTGACTCATACTTCCATCCGCTACAACACTTGATTGAGGCCTAAGCCCCGCCGAACAAAGAACCTCCGCGGGCTGCTCCTTAGCAGATCCGGGGGAAGTGTCGCTCTAACACTTCGACACACACCTATTTCTCGAAGGCCATACTAGATGGCACCGAATGGATTGGTGATTTTGAAGGAGCATTTAAAAGATCTATTGGACAAAGGTCTAATACGCCCAAGTTCTTCACCTTGGGGCTGCTCCGCATTATTTGTGAAGAAAAAAGACAAGTCGTTATGTCTATGTGTGGATTATCATCCGCTCAACAACGTGATGATCAAGAACGAGTATCCACTACCGCGCATCGATATTTTATTCGATCAACTAGTTGGTGCTAATCTATCCTCGAAAATGGATCTTCGTTCCGGATATCATCAAATCAAGATCCGATCGAAAGATATACCAAAGCTAGCATTCTTGACAAGATAGGAGCTTTATGAATATCTTGTGATGTTGTTTTGTCTTACCAACGCGCTAGCTCACTTCACGATATCATGGATTCGGTGTTCATGTCGGAGTTGGACAAATTTTTTGTGGTCTTCATCGATGACATTATGGTTTATTCCATATTGGAGGAAACGCCAAACAATTGCATATCATGCTCTAACAATAGCGAGATCACAAGCTTCATGCAAAATTCAGCAAGTGCGAATTTTGGATCAACCAGGTGCATTTATGGGGCATATTATTTCAGTTGAGGGTATCACTGTTGATCCAAGCAACATCGTTCAAGTGATGAAATGGGAGTCTCTAAAATCCGTTCCTGAAGTTCGCAACTTTTTCAGGTTAGCGGGGTATTATCAGATGTTTATTCCGAGCTTCTAAAAAATCACTAAACCTATGACGAAACTTCTGAAAAAGGATACTAAATATATTTGGAGCAAGACATGTGAGGATGCTTTCTAGACATTGGTCAAACATCTCACAACAGCCCCAATGCTAGCTCAGCCAGATACGACCAAATCATTCAATGTTTATTGTGATGCATCTGGCATTGGTCTCGACTACATATTAATGGAAGAAGGAACGTGATCGCATAAGGGTCACGACAGCTTCAGAATCGTGAGTAACATTATCCAACTCATGACCTGGAGCTTGGCGCCGTGATGCTCGCATTGAAGATGTGGAGGTATTATTTACTAGGCAATCTAGTACATCTCTACACCGATCACAAGATCCTGAAATATATCTTCACTCAGAACGAGTTTAATATGCAGCAATGGAGATGGTTATAGCTGATCAATGATTATGAGATTGAAATTCACTACCATCCCGGCAAGGCGAATGTGGTTGCCTATGCGCTGAGTCGCAAATCCCATGTCAATAATCTGTCCATTACTCCGGTGGAAGAGCATGAGTCGAGTTTATACTTAGTTCCTTATGGAGTGTTATATAATCTTGCTCTCATTCCTACCATATGAGAGGAGATTATGGAAGCTCAGAAGAAAGATGTGGGTGTGTCACACATTCATAGAAGATTGAAGAATGGGGAAATGAAATGCTTCCGGATTGATGAACACGACACTCTATGGTTCAAAGACCATATAGTACTAGTGGTACCCTGTGATATGGAACTTTAGATGAAAATCTTGGACGAAGCTCACTTGTCGAAATATTCTATTCATTCGGGCAGCAATAAAATGTATCAAGATCTGAAAACAAGATTTTGGTGGACTCGGATGAAAAAAGAAATTGCGAAGTACGTATCCAAGTGTTATACGCGTCGGCGAGTGAAGCCGACCATATGCAAAATGCCGGACAGCTGCAACCAATGGACATTCCGGCATGGAAATGGCAAGACATTAGTATGGATTTCATTGTCGGACTACCTCTCACATTCCACAAGCATGATTCATTTTGGGTGATAGTGGAACCAGATTGGCTCATTTTATTCCTGTACATACATAGTACATTGCCAAGAAATATGCAGAGTTGTATATTGCAAGAGTCATGTGCTTGCACAGAGTTCCTCACACTATTATTTCATATCACAGTGCATTGTTCGTTGCTCGATTTTGGGAGCAACTGCACGCGTCATTGGGGACAAAATCAATTCGTAGCTCCGCATGTCACTTTACCATTAAATCAAGTTCTTGAACGAGTGAATCAAGTTCTTGAAGACATGCAACACACTTTTGCATTCACCACGGTAAAAATTGGGATGATGATTTACCATTGGCAGAATTCTCATATAATAATGGCTATTAAACTAGCATCAAGATGGCGCCGTATGAAGATATCTACGATCGGAAATGTCACACCCCACTCAAGTGGTGTAAGTAAGACGAACAAAAGATATACGACATTGATCTTGTGAATGAAGCCAAGGAATGAGTGCGAGCGATTCAAGCCAATCTCAAGGCTGCTCAATCTCGGCAGAAAAGCTATGCGGGTGAAAGACATCACCCTCTCCACTTCAATATTCGAGACCACATTTATCTTTGTGTCTCTCCGATGAAAGGGATTCATCATTTCGGAGTAAAGGGAAACTTGCTCTGCGATTTATTGGCCCGTTCACTGTCATTGAAAATGCGGACCCGTGGCCTATCGTCTGGAGTTACTGACATCACTCGCGGGAATTCAAAATGTTTTCCACATATCTCAGCTGCTGAAGTGCCTTAAATCCTCAGCTGAAATTCGCACCAAAGACATCAACGCTCTTCAAGCGGATCTCACTTATACAGAGTATCTGATCCGTATTATCAATGAAAAGACTCGCGCCACAAGAAATCAGACTTTATGGTTTTACAAAGTCTTGTGGAGCAACCATACCAATGATGAAGCGACATGAAAAAGCGAGGACTATCTCCGATCAAACTATCCAGATTTGTTATGGTCGTATATCCGGTAACATCTCTTCCTTCAACTCTGTATTTGTAATCTCGAGATGAGATTCTTTAAGGGGGGAAGGATGTAAAGGACCTAATTTAGAAATATTCATGTCATCCATGAGGTATTAAAATGAGAGGAAAAAAATAAATAAAAAATACCAAATGGAATATCAAATTCTTTGAAACCCTAAGAGTGGGAATTCAAAATACAAATGTAGCTCCTATTTAAACTAAGTCAAAATAAAAATTTGGGTTCACCAACGACTTCTCATATCTCAAATAGCCTCCAGGCAATATTTCATAATTTTTGAAGCATATTTGCTATGTAATTCAAGTGGCACATTGAATTGCATTTGAATTCAAATTCAAATTTGAATTTTGAATGAAACTTGGTCAAATCAAGAAATTGATTTCAGAATCAAATCCTAGGTATTCATTTTAGGATACCTGCCAAGCATAATGAATTTTGACCAAAGTTTGGAAAGATCTTTGAGTGTACAAAGAAGAGGATAAGGAAGAGGAAAGCGGGGCCCACTGTCAGTGACTAAAAACTGTGAACCGCCTCTGTTTTTACCGTGGGACACCGCACAGCATGCAGCTCCAGCGATCTGCCTGCCTGCTAGCTTGCACCTGCGCATTGATCACAGCTGCAGCTGCCCTGCTCCTCTCCCTGACTGAAACAAAACAAGCTCACCCGCGCTCTCTCTGTTAACTCTCTCCTGCAAGCACAAAACGCCGCCACCTCTGTTCTTGCTCGCCCGAGCCGTCCAGCCACTGGTTGCTCGAGCAACTTGAAGCAAAGTGAAGCACAATGAGATTCTACATCTTATTTTTCAATTTATTTGTCAATTCCTTGTCTTAATCTGTGGTATTGTGAAGGTCTTTTTCGGACGTTGGGGAGTGCCGCCGTCGACCCTCCTATTTTCCATCGTGGAACCGAAGTTCTAGGCTGTTTCACGCTTCAGCACAAACTACAAAAAGGTGCATCTAGCCGAGCTGCTCGTGCTCACAAAGTTCCCCATTGAGTCATGGACCATAACTCAAGTATTTTCAGTTTCCCCGACTGTATGATCATAGCATTGGGTCTAGGTATTCACTTGAATATTTTTCTATGTGCAAGCATCATTTAATCCAATTAAGGATTATTACTAGGGCACCTCCCCGATAAAAAACCAGTGAGAATCATCGAGTAAACAAGCCAGAGGACCAAATTTCCTAGCCGCCATGGAAAACTCATCGGTTCACTGTCGAACTCGATGTTGCCGGCTGTTCCACCCCTTTTTCTCCCCACTATCAGCTTTCTCATGATCCTAGGAACATCCCAGATGAATTCCTGAGTTGTTTTAGCTACAGGGAGGCGATTTCGACATTGCCAAAACCCTAGATTCCTCCTCTGCCGTCGTGGGGTACTTTCTGGCCAACCTCCGATCAAGTTGACCCCACCAACATCGTGCTCGACCATAATTGGAAAATTTCTAATTTCGGTCACAACCCTCATTGAAATATCCTTAGACTCCAGTAAAAATTTCAAGTTCATTTGACTTGATTTGCTGGGCCAAACAATGTTCCAAATCTCTTTGTCCATTGAAAATTCAAAATTCAACAGAAACTTTTTCAGAATGTCCTCCAAACTTGTAGAATCAATATCTTCCTGTAGAAATCTTAGAAAATTGTGAAACTGATATGGTTAGAACCAGTGAGGCCAATCCTAACTAGAAAACTCACTCTTGCCCATGTCAAAGCTCCAGATTCTGGATGAAAATTTGTAAACTTGTTTGAACTTTAGAGAAAACAAGCTTCCATGAATAAATCCAGTTCTTGGCCCAGATCCTCATCATAGTACCTAGTATCCGCTATAAAAATCCCATAGCCAATTAAAATCATTTACTACCAGAGACAGTGTTCACAAGCTTATGTTTGTAACTTTCATACAACTCATGTTCATTATACTTTGCATATCGTATAGTGACCGAGTTCAAGGAGACCCCAAAAGCACTTGAAAACCATCCAGCTGAAGCTAATCTTAGGTTTGACGCGTAGCCAGGCAAGTCCCGGTTTGCATTTAATCGCTATTGCAAAGTTTGATTTGTATCACCTATGTATAGGGTGAGTTATATGCATTAGGGCTAAGGTGATTCAAACTCCACTTGCATGACCCCCAAATCCTATGGAGTACTGGGTAGGTCTACAGCTCGACAAACTAGATGCGCCTTTCTTTAGGATTACATGGGCTGGGATGTGAAGTCATGGGTTGGGTTTGACGATCTCCCTGGTGTCTTTCGCTACACGCACCTAAAGGTGTACCAAGAGTCCATGTTTCAATTGCTAAGAGTACACAAGAGGTGTACACGCGACATGGAGAATAAAATGGCTCTGCACTATCCGCTGCTAACAAAAACCAACTATACATCATGGGCCATCAAGATGAAGGTATTTTTGAAGGTGCAGGGGGTATGTGAAGTCGCGGAGGAGACAAAAGACAAAGTTGATTCAAGGCAAGATCAGTTGGCTTTTGCGGCCATCTACCAAGCTATAGATGAAGACACTTTCGTGCGAATTTTCGAGCAAAAGACGACAAAAAACGCTTGGGAGATGATCGAGACCAAGTTCTTGGTAGAAGAACACGTGATGGAAGCAAGAATTCGAACTCATCAGAATCAGCTTAATGTGATGCCTATGAACAGAGGAGACTCCATCGACGACCTTGCCACAAGGGTGATGATAATCGTCACAAAAATTTGTGGTCTTGGTGGAGAAGTTAAATAAAGTTATATTGTGAAGAAACTCTGCTTCGAATTTCTTCACATTGTATCTACTATTGAGCAATTTGTTGATATAAAGACAATGACTGTAGAGGAGCTCATTGACAGACTCAAAGCGCATGAAAAATGAGTGCATGACTTCAACAACCAAGAGCGTGAAGAGAAACTCTATTTCACAAAGGACGAGTGGAAAGCAAAAAGAAGCAAAGGATGGTGGCCAAAAGAAGAAGAAGAAATTTGACAAGTCGAAGATTCGGTGCTTCAATTGTCAGAAGTATGGACACTTTGTCAGTGAGTGTACCAAGAGAGAAGAAGATGAGAGGACGCATCTTGCGTCCAAGGATACTTTGTTCTGATCTCGAATCAAGGGGTGCTCAGATTGTAGATGTGCCCATCATGAGGTCGTGTGCAGGATGAAGATGAGTCCATCCTGAGGTTGAAGATGTGTCCAACCTGAATTTCTGTGCGGGGTGAAGATGTGCTCATCCCGACTATGAAAATGTGTCTATACCAAAATTGTGCAGGGTGAAGATGTGACCATCCTGAGGGTGTAGTTGTATCCAGTCCAAAATTAAGTGTCTGGAATGTAGTTGTGTCCATCACAAGAGTGTAGTTGCATCCACCCAAAGTATGTAAGATGGAATAGGTGTGTCTCCATCCTAATTGTGTCCAAGAAACAAGATTAGGGGGTGATAGTTGAGTTAATCTTATGTTCTAGAAGGTAAAGAGGCGTCCAGATTCGGACGCACCTAATAATGTTAGAGATTGAGTCCAAATAATGGCTAAGAGTCCAAATCGGAGAAGAGATGAGAGTCCAAATCAGAGAAGAGATGAGTTTATATGTAATAGGATCTATAAAAAACCAGGATTACCCGAGGACTATAAATAAGCAAAATTAGTCCCGAAAATCCAATAGTGTAGCGGTGCAGCTCAGTCGCCCGATTCGGTCGGGGCGTGTGGCCGATTCGATCAGGGCGCAAGAATCACGATCCGGAGTGAACACGAGGAAGGTGCCCGAATCACGGCAGAGGCAGGCATGCGTGAGTCAGGACGGAGAGCCTGTTGGAGGGGGCGGGAGTGCTGCACGTGGACTTAGGTATGTAGTTGGACGTGTCCAAGGCAGAGCACTATCTGTTAAGCGGTGCTGTCAGTTAAGCGGTGCTGTCAGTTAAGAGGTCGCGTGTGACTTCAAGAGCTTGCCTTGAATGCTTGCTACAGAGTCAAGGAAGAATACAGAAAGGCCACATGTGACTGGGCCTGGACACACCTGAACCGGGTTGTAGTGTCCATCCTAAATTTGTGTCCGGGATGTAATGCCTATCTCGGGAGATGTAGTGCTCATCCCTTAGTGTTTGCACGGTGAAATGACCATCCTAGAGCGTAGTGTCCACCCCAAAAGTGTGCGTCCTAGAAAATGTGATTAAAGGGATGATTGTTAGTTAATCATGTTTCTATAAATTATTAGAGATAAAGTTAGAGTTTGAGTCCAAAGTTAGACAAGAGTCCTAAAAAGTTTTAGGGGTATTTTCTATATATTTGGAAGATACAAAGGAATAAATCAAGCAATTTAGAAGAGAAATTTCGAGTTTATTGTGTCCGAATTTCCAACAAAACACATGAAAAGCGACCAAACTATCCCAACTCGGCCTAAGTGCCCAGCTGAAACGACCTCAGGAGCAGCTCGCGAAGCAAAACAGCCCCAGCCATACACCACAGTGTACATTCGTGATCATGACTAATATTCCCCTCCTGTATGTGAATGGTTGACAGAAAAAAAAAATTGAACTTCGTGATTTCAATCTGCTACTTGCTGCTTGTACAACACTCTGGACATAGTGTTGCATGCTGAATACTTAGTCCACAAATAAAATCAAACATAGCCTTAATAGTATTTAGTTTCTGATGCCACCTAGTTATGTTCAAAGTCTTATAACATAGTAAACATAACTTAGTCAACAATAGATACAGCACTGTTCAAGGCTTAGATTTTTTTTGTTTATATTCCTAGCTTTCAAATCAAATAACTTCGAATTAATTTGAGACAAAAATGATGGATTTTTGGAGCTAGAAACCGAGTCAAATTTGCATCTTTAGATTTCTTCTGACCCCGATGTCAGGGATAAAAACTGTAACTAGAAAGGTTCTGGTTTCTAGACCCCAAAACAATTTCTAAAATGGAATTAACAATGCGACAGACAAAAATTGAGACAAGATAGAACTGTCGCATGTATTCAAGGGAACTGCTAATTTCAGTTAATACAAACCTGTTGCATCCAAAGCACGTAGTGCTTCACAAAATACATTTGCTCTTTCACAAGGTCGCTCAATATCATCACCGGCAGGTGTGATGCTCGTCAATTTAAATATCTTGGCCAGAAGATGTATGACATGTCAAAGAAACAGAAGATCGAATGGATAGAGTCAAGATTGAAATATTGAATGCGTTCCAAAATAAAAGAAGATTGAAATATTGAATGCAATGAGTAGGATATATTCACGAAGCCTATCTGTTGAATGAGGCATGGCCACTGCAAGTGCAGGAATAACAGAAATAGTAGCTTCATATTGTTAGAGGTATAGAGGTGTGTTTTATATTTTCCCTTTTACACAAGGGCTTTTATGTTTATTAACCATTCCTATACATCTATTTATAGAGGTCTCCGGCCTCCTAAATAATACAAACCCTATTCATAACATGGTATCAGAGCCAAGTTAGGTTTTCTTTTTTACCCTAGCCGCACTTGGCGATAAATCGCCGCCGCCGCACTTGGCGTTTTCCCTCGCCGACTTGGCTGCTCGTGCCGCGCTCCTGAACGCTCAACGTGTAGGGCCCGGCGCAGCTTCTGTCGTTTTCGTGGTGTCACTGCTCGCGCGTCTTCTTCCATGTCGTGCAGTGCGCGTGGGGTCCGGTGCCGGTAAATCAACATCGCTTCCGACTGCGGACTCCCATCCTCGCGCAGTGGGCGTGGGGCTGGCGCAGCGTGGCACAGGTCGTCTGCTCCTGGGTAGGCTCCTGGACGTGTTTCTTTGTAAGCACGTGGGTGCTCTGGTCTCTGGAAGTCTGGATCGGTCTTCCTCCCATTGGTCACGTGGGCACTGATCTGGATCGGTCTTCATCTGACTGGTAACGTGGGCACTCGTCTCTTCCAGGGTTGAGGCTAAACTCCAAAAAAAAGAGAAAAAAAGAGAAAAAAAAAAGAAAAAAAAATCAAGTGTGCCGTTTCTGGCGCTTGTTTCTGCGCCGCCACTACGGTGGTTTTTGCACCCGTGAAGGGTGCTTAGGGTTTCCAGTTGTAAAAAAAAACAGAGAAAAGAAAAATTCTTGTTATTATTTTTCTTTTCTTTCTTTTGCTTTCCCGCCATCGTCGGTTATTTTCATCATGATGACTTCTTCGGGTGGGCTTCCAGTCGTGCGGTGTCCGGTGCTCTTCGATGGCACTAATTACCGTGACTGGGTTCCTCGTATGCGCCTGCATATGCGCGGTCTGTGACTCTGGGAGTATCTTACGGGTGATCTCCAATGTCCATCTTGTCCTGCAGTTCCTTCTGAGCTTGTTATTCCAGATAAGGCTACCGATGATAATAAGAAGAAGCTGCTGGTTGATTATGATGTACGCTTTTCTACGTATTAGTCTCACGTCAGTTTATATAGGAGCTGGCTAGATGATGATGCTCGGGCTGCTGCTATTCTTGCTGCCAGTATGGAGGATCGTCTTGCTGCAGACATAGTTGAGTTTGAGTTTGCACATCAGATGTGTGCTTTTCTTCGCTCTCGCTATGAGCCTACTGGACAGTCTACCTACCTTGCTGCTATTCGTCAGGAGCAGTTGTTGCAGCAGGGAGATGCTTCAGTAGAGGAGTTCTTTGGTCAGATGTCTGCTATTTGGCGTCAGCTTGATGCTCTTGGTCCTCGGTTGTCGACAGATACATGTTCGTCTTGTTAGAGTCAGAAGGCTACACTTGAGCTTTTCGATGCACCTATGACTTTCTGACTCGTCTTCGTGCCGAGTTTGAGCTTCTTCGTGCTCAACTGCTTGCTCGTCACCCTTGCGTTTCTCTTATGGATGCTCTGACGAGTGTTCGTAATGAGGAGAATCATCTTCAGGCTGCCAGGTTGCTGCGTGCTACTTCAATATTGGCAGCCCGCTCTTCGACACCGGTGGATACTATCTCTCCGTTGAGGGTGACGACTTTGGCTTCTTCTTCTACGCCAGGGGGGCGTGGTGCTCGTCATTGTGATTACTGTGGTAAAGATGGTCATGAGGAGACGTCTTGTTTCAAAAAGAGGAAGGCTCAGACTCGTCGGTCTTCACAGGGTGCTGGTGGTGCTAGTAGTGGAGGATCTCACATGAATTCTGCTAAGGATGCCCAGATACTCATGCTTCTTCGTCGCCTTGCTACTTCTGCACCATCGGGAGCTGCTGGTTCTTTGACTCAGTCTTCTGCGCCTTCGAGTATTGCTACTGCTTCTTCGTCTTCCACTAAGGGACCACCTTCTACTTCTTCTCCAGGTAATTGTCTATGGATTCTTGACTCTGGTGCTTCGTTCCATATGACTCCTCATCATACCAGTTTGTCTTCCTTCAGTTCTTCGTACCGTCCTTCTATTGTTTATACTGCCGATGGTTCTCCTCTTTCGGTTAGTGAAAAGGGCACTCTTCTATCTGACTCTTTTGCTGTTCCTTCTATTTCTTTTGTTCCTAGACTTACAATGCAACTTATATCTGCTGGTCAACTCACTGATAATGATTGTCGAGTGATTCTTGATCATGATTATTGCTATGTTCAGGATCATCGCACGGGTCGCCTGCTTGGTACTGGCACTCGTTGTCGTGACTCACAGCGTCTTTGGGAGCTTGACTGGCTTCATCTTCCTTCCGCTGCGCCTGCCAGTTCAGTCGGCTCCACTCTTGCTGCTTCGTCCACTTCGACGTTTGCTTAGTGGCACCACCGTTTGGGTCATCTTTGTGGCTCTCGCCTCTCCATTCTAGTTTGTCGAGGTGTTTTAGGATCGGTTTCTAGTTCTGAGTCTTTAGCTCATTGTCAGGGTTGTCGGCTAGGGAAGCAGATTCAACTTCCTTATCCTTCTAGTGAGTTAGTGTCTAAGCGTCCTTTTGATCTTGTTCATTCTGATGTATGGGGTCCTGCTCCTTTTGCTTCGAAAGGAGGACATCGATATTATATCATTTTTATAGATGATTTTTCTCGCCACACATGGGTCTACTTCATGAAGCATCACAGTGAGGCATTATCTATTTATAAATCATTCTGGACTATGGTCCGTACTCAGTTTGACACCTCTATTCGTATTTTTCGAGCTGACTCTGCTGGTGAGTATCTATCTGATGCTCTTCGTCATTTTCTTTCTGAGCAAGGAACACTTGCACAATTCTCTTCTCTAGGTGCTCATGCTTAGAATGGCGTTGCAGAGCGCAAGCATCGGCATCTCCTTGAGACAGCTCGCACTCTTCTGATTGCCTCTTCTGTTCCACCTCATTTTTGGGTTGAGGCTGTTTCTACGGCCACTTTCTTAATTAACATTCAACCATTGTCTACCCTTAAAGGTGGGATTACCTTTGAGCGCCTTACAGGCAAGATGCCTGATTACACCAGTCTTCGTCTCTTTGGCTGTGTGTGCTACGTGTTGCTTGCACCACGTGAGCACACTAAGTTGACTGCTTAGTCTGTTGAGTGTGTTTTCTTAGGCTACAGCTCGGAGCATAAGGGATATCGTTGTTGGGATCCGGTTGGTCGACGGATGAGAATTTCACGGGATGTTGTTTTTGATGAGACACGTCCTTTCTATCCCCGACCATCGTCTGATACTTCTTCGGTATCGATGGTTGATCCTATTTCATTCCTTTTTCTTCCTGATGCTCCAGTTGTGAGTGTTTCTCCCTCACAGATGCTCCAGTTGTGAGTGTTTCTCCCTCACACTCAGTACCTCCATCCATGACCCCCTCTTCTTCAAGACCTTCTTCGATGGTTCCTGATTATGCTTTGAAGGCTCTCGTGACGCAAGTATATACTCGACGAGTTGTGCCTCCTACAGATGTGCCATCTTCTTCTGATGAGCCGTCTACTCCAGTTGAGTCATCTGATGTCTCAGCTTCTCCAACTCAGTCTGACTCTCCGGATACGCCTTCTTCTCCTGAGGAATCATCTCCTTCTGATGATTCTTCTCCTGAGCAGCCCCTTGAACGAGGTCATCGTTCTCGTCAGCCTCCTGATCGGTACTCTCCTTCTAGCTTTGCTACTACTGCTCTTCCTGAGCCGGCTACGTATCATGATGCTATTCCTCATCAAGAATGGCAGCATGCGATGGCTGAGGATATTGCTGCTCTCGAGCGCACCGACACGTGGGAACTTGTGCCCTGTCCCCCACGTGTTCGACCCATCACCTGTAAGTGGGTTTATAAGGTTAAGACCCGCTCGGATGGTTCACTTGAGCGATATAAGGCTCGATGTGTTGCCCGTGGCTTCCAGCAGGAACATGGTCGTGATAATGATGAGACCTTTGCTCCTGTCACTCACATGACCACAGTTCGTACTCTGCTTGTTGTGGCCTCTGTTCGTGATTGGTGCATCTCTTAGCTTGATGTAAAGAATGCTTTTCTTAATGGAGAGCTGTGTGAGGAGGTTTATATGCAGCCACCACCTGGGTATTCTGTTCCTGAGAGTATGGTTTGTCACCTTCGGCGTTCTCTTTATGGCCTTAAGAAGGCTCCTCGTGCATGGTTTTAGCGCTTTGCATTTGTGGTCACTGCTGCTGGTTTCTTTGCCAGTGCTCATGATCGAGCGCTTTTTGTGCATACTTCGTCACGTGGTCGCACTCTTCTTCTTCTCTATGTTGATGACATGATCATCACCGGATATGATTTAGAGTACATAGCCTTTGTGAAGGCCCGTCTCAGTGAGCAGTTTCTTATGTTCGATCTTGGTCCTCTTTGTTATTTTCTTGGGATTGAGGTTTCTTCCTCTTCTGAGGGAATTTATCTGTCTCAAGAAAAGTACATTCAGGATCTTCTTGATCGGGCTTCTCTTACTCATCACCGGACTGTTGAGACTCCCATGGAACTCAATGTCCATCTTCGGGCCACTGATGGTGAGCCTCTTGATGATCCTACTCATTACTGTCATATTATACGGAGTCTCGTGTACCTTGGTGTCAATCGTCCTAATATCTCGTACTCTGTTCACATTCTGAGTCAGTTTGTTTCTGCTCCCATCCAGGTTCACTAAAGTCACTTGCTCCGTGTCTTGCGTTATCATCGTGAAACTATCTCTAGACGCCTGTTCTTCTCACGCTCTAGCTCTCTATAGCTCAAAGCATATTCTGATGCTACTTGGGCTAGTGATTCCTCTGACCGTCGATCTCTTTCGGCCTATTGTGTTTTTTTGTGGTTCCCTCATTGCTTGGAAGACTAAGAAACAGGTAGCAGTTTCTCGTTCGAGTGCAGAGACTGAGTTGCGTGCTATGGCTATTGTGAGTGCAGAGGTGACTTGGTTATGGCGGTTGCTTGAGGACTTTGGTGTTTCTGTTGGTATGCCGACTCCCCTTTTATCTGACAGTACAGGTGCTATCAGCATTGCTCGTGATCCGGTCAAGCATGAGCTTACCAAGCATATTGGTGTTGATGCTTCTTATACACGAGCGCAGGTACAGGATGGTGTTGTTGATCTTCAGTATGTGCCTTCAGAGCTTCAACTAGCTGATTTCTTCATGAAAGCACAGACCAGAGCTCAACATTGTTTTTATCTCTCCGAAATCAGTGTTCGTGACACACCTTGAGTTTGAGGGGGGGTGTTAGTGGTGTAGGGGTGTGTTTTATATTTTCCCTTTTGCATAAGAGCTTTTATGTTTATTGACCATTCCTGTACATCTATTTATAGAGGCCTCCGGCCTCCTGAATAATACAAGCCCTATTCATAACATATGTGATCCATCTTCAAGAAAAGCATCCATTTGTATGTGTATCTTGTCAACAACCTAATGAAATATAGTTAAGGAACACAGGCAATACACAAAAAGAAAAATCTCAACAAACAAAAAGAAGAATATTTCTTTACCATGCCATTCTTGAAATGCTGTGCAACAGTTGCAAATGCATCTGTACTTGCATATTTTACTGTCAAATTTTGATCAGAGCCCAAGGTAATAAGCGCTGGCAAAATATGAGTTTATGCTACTTTCACGTCAATATAGGGTACCTGTGCGCATAAAGCAATTAAAATACCAGAAACAACAATGCAGATTGTTGAACTGCTCATGTACGGTAAACATAAGAGTGCAACATTTAAAACAGCATAAACAACAATAAGGATTGTTGAACTGTTCATGTGCAGTAAACTTACGAGTGCTTTAAGTAGAGCTGGTGCATTGATTTTCAGGTTGGTGTCGGAGCTCACAACCATCTCCCACAAAATATTAAAGATGACTCCATGGTGCTCTACAAATAAGCTAGAAACATAAGAAGTAAGACACGTGAAGATATGAAAACAAAACATGCATGACATCAAGATATTGAATGTGATACACTTTCATTTCGTCTAATGATCTCAGTAGTATGATGCGTAGAAAATGAACCATCCTTCGTGTTCTGGATAAGTACTTTCCTCAGATATTCTTCTAACTGATGACGAATGGAAGGAGAACCCAAAATACCAGACAACAACAATGGAAAGACACACAAGATCGCAAGTTTTTCAGAAGTTGAAGTTCTTGGTCGCAAGCCTGTAAACAACCAGCACAAAGGTATGAAAAGGAATAACTACATCAAACAATCTCGCATATTAAGTCGATGCATTCTTACCACGAACTTTGGATTGAATTGACAGAGGAAAATAGGTAAAATCACCACTATCATTATCTCCAGCTGCTACAAGAAATACAGGTAGCATAATATGTTCCAAATAATCTTTACCGTAGAGTTGAGATACTTCCAGAAGGTACTAGCAGTTTTCGAGAAACGATTGGTCAGATAGTTTTTCTTCTTCATGGTGAAACTGCCGGTCAAGTTTTATTCATCCGGACAAGTTTTATTCATGATGAAGAAGAGAAACTATCCCAATTAATTTTACCGTTCAAGAAGGAGATCCGAACCCCTCCGGGAGGATCTGGATCCGAAACTTCCGCTGCAGCTTCCGGAACCTCCGGCACTGGTGCCAGGACCTCCGGTACTGGCTCCGGAGCAGATGAAGCTTGCTTCGGTGCTTTTTCCGCATGGTCCGGTGCAACCGCAGCTTCTTTGGCCGCCGGCGCAGTCTCTGTGGCCGCGACACTGGCAGGTGGAGCAGCAGCTCCTCTCGATACTCTGGAAACAAAGGAACAGAGAGTCCAGGAAAGAGCAAAAAGCAAAAACAAAACACAAGTCTAAGAGTTGATCATTACTTGGGCACGTTGCCGCTCCAGTCGGCACGAAGCTTCTTTCTTGGACGGCCCGAGTCAGAACCCACCGTCGTCGGTGAGGCAGAGGCTCCGGACTTCATCCCGGGGGCAGCCGCCGGCGCTGTCTCAGCTGGGAAATCCATCGTCTGAGAAGGTACTATGAAACCAGAGCCCGCCGCTGGCAACGGGACCAGAGTAGACTTACCAGACCTAGTGTCCCCCGTAGGCATTGGATCCAAAGATGATCTGGCCGTTGGAGCCGGACTTGCCATTGATGGAGGCACAACTAGAATTGACTTGAGGCCTGGCTGAGACGGTGGAACCGCTTTCGCCGGAGTCGATCTGACGGAGCTGCCATCAGCCCGCGTCAACTTCCTCTTCCGACTGGAGCTGTCAATGGGCTCCTTGCCTTTGCCCTGACTCGAGTCAGGTTTCTTCTGGCTTGGATCTGCAGGAGCCTCGCCCTTCCCGCTGACAGGCGTAGAGTCGGACCCTTCATGCGGACAGGGGGTCAAAGCTCCGAGGATTACAATCCCCGCCAGTGGAGTGCTCCTTTGAAGCACCGCAAGACCTTTCTCGTCAAGCAGTGGCATCATCTTTTGCAACTCTCTCCTGACCTCCGGAACTACGTTCAGAGACAGGAACTCAGCCGGAGGTTCGAGGTCGTCCCTTTGAAAAAGTTCTGCTGTTCAGCTTCTACATATGGAGCTTCAAGGCGTGCTCGTCCAGATTTGTGCCCTGACCAACATCAATCTGGAGAAATCCATTTCTCCAGACAAAGACCAAGCCGCGAACTCTCGCTCCTTAAGAGGCGCATAACGGTTGGTCAGGAAGTTGCCAAGCACCATCATAGATGTTAATCCTCCGTCCACCGGGTGCCAGATCTTTGTCAGCACCATGTTGTACTTCTCAGACAGCTCCGGGAGCTCCTCCGGGGAGTCGAACTCCATTGTCGGAAACCCTTCTGGCAGCTCCAACCGATCGTGAGGGTCCACTCGAATCACAACCCAATCGGTCTTCCAAGTCTCCCACTTCCTGGAAGGAAAGGTCTTGATGTACTTGTATGGGGATCCCTACGCTTGACAAAGTAGTAGAACCCCAACAAGCAGTTACCTTTGTCTGTCATCCGGAGAGTAAAGAAGGTCCGGAACAGAGGGATGCAGGGCGGCACTCCCACCCACATCTCGCAGAAGTGGATGAAGATCGCCACCAGCAAGATGGAGTGAGGTCCGAGATGGTGCAGTTGGAGCCCGTACGACTCCAGCAGCATCAACAAGAAGTTGGACACTGGCTGAACCAACCCAACCATGGCGTAAGCCGAGAAGTAAACAATGTCACCGGAAGACTCCTTCTTGAACGGGAGTTTCCGCAGCGAATAGCATTGTTAAAGGAGTCGCTTTGCCAGCCCATCAGGTTCTAGACTCTTGTGAGGTCATCTTCGCTCACAATCTTGCTCGGGGGAAGTCCGAGTTCCATCCCTGCGAAGTGGAACGAAAGTGAGAGCGCAGCGCAAAGGTTCAAGTGAAGAACTATATGGCAAGAATAGATCGATGTGTAAGAGTTCTCTCACCTCTTGCAACACCTCTTCCTTTATTAAGCCTCCGCAACGCTTAGATGGCAACTACATTTGGACTATAATCACGCTCTACAAAGTTACCTCATCGATGACAAGGGGGGTCGGGCCCACTTTGTTAAAAAAAGCACCAGGTGAATTGTTGTCATGATGAGAAGTTGGAAGACTGAGGGCGGCGACCTGACAGGACTACAAAGATTACGCTCAGAACCGATACAAAAATCGTATCGGGAACCGACGTCCTTCAATTTTGTGAGATCAACAAGTCATGTATATCAGCTACCAAATCAAGAAGGATTGTGTGTCCCAAAGGGAAGCCTGAAGCAACAGAGCGGGAGAGATAATGGCCCCACCCCCGGCATCGAAACCTCATAATCTCACCGGAGGTGGGCCCGAGGGCCACTGTCGATACCCTGTATACTAGGTACCCCTTCGTATCAGAAGAAGACACGTCGAGTTCCACCTTCCAGTATTATAGACTTCCGGAGGCAACACGTGTCCCGCAGTGCCGGACCTGCCTCCCTCCTTAGGATGGATCTGGTGTTGCCACGTGTCCCCGAGCGCCGGACCTGCCTCCTCGACATGGGAAGCTCCAGTGCTGCCATGTGTACAGCAGCTCCAGACCTTCCTTCCTACAGAAGGAAGCTTCGGTGCTCCCACGTGTCACACGATCGAACCTATGTCTGCAACAGAAAGACAGCAGGATCTCAAACTGCGCGGACATTCAAGGGCTATCGATTGGCCGTTACAAGACCTGATTAACACTTCATTAATGCTATATTAATGACACACTATCAGAGGACTGTCAAGATCGGTAATGCTGCTATTAAGTTATGTTATCGCACTATTAACCACCCTTAACACCTGTAGATCGTGTATATGGCATTTATTACAACTGAGGTCACCTGTTAGGCCAGAGCGCATACTGTAATAGCCAGTCCTTGGCATATAAAAGGGTTGCGCTGCACGGTAGAATCTAATCTATCCTAACCTCAAGGAATCCCAAGACATCCTTACTCGCTCAAGCTCATACAATATACAAACACCCCGTGGAGTAGGGTATTACGCTCAGGCAGGCCAAACCACGTAAAAACTCTCTATGTCACCGTGTTCTTGGATCTTGATTAGCGTCCTGCCTAAATACGAACCTCCGAGGACTACTTCTTAGTAGTACCGAGGGAAGTGTCATTGGCACACTTCGATAATGGCTATCATGATAGTTTTTAACACTCTACAGAGGTTGTTGTACCACTTTACCCACATGTTTGTGATTTCATCACCTTTCAGGGGTTAAGAGTCTCCCTTATGCCGTCTAACACTTCCGTTGGTGTGTGGCCAAGAAATCACAAAATAGCCTTTACAAAGGGACTACTAGCATGTACGGACCCACTAAGGTTTCACCAGCAGGCTTGAATCTCCATTCTCCCACCCACGCCCCCCCATGTGCCATGCGGTTCCCAAGGTAGCCCGCTTCGACTCCCATTCCCTGCACCATCCAATGGTCCATACAATACCAGCAACACACTTAATTACTCAGCTATGTCGCACCCATACTTGGCCTTGTGGTGGCACTGTAAATCCTGGATAGTCGCTCCACGAACAGGTCCTTAGATCTAAAGCAACTGAAAACCAACATAACATCCAACCCAGTCAACAAACCATGCTTGCTTAGATCTCTCAGGTCCCATGTTACCATTTATTCGCATTCATAAATTCTCATCATACACATGCTCATTAATTCATAGTTAATACACTTGGTTATTTTTCCCATCCTAATTAATTAGAGCCAAGAAAAAAGGTGAAATACCCTTCCCGACTCTCTACAATATATTCCAAGCAACAAGGTTGGTCAAACAAGTCCAGTAAACACCTATCATGCGTTTCCCATTGATTTGACACAAGCATGTAGTTTTGCAAATAAAACATTCAAAAATAGGATCAAAATGATCCAGGACACTTCCCTTGATCTTGAGACCGGTTTGGATCAGAAACCTCAAAATTCTAGTGCTGGAGGTCCTCGAAGGCACCCTCTAGAGCGTTATTTTCTATTTCGTGCAACAAACATACAAAACAAATATGACACTCAATAAATGCTCATATATTACTCAATATGTCATGACAAGCATTAAGGACGCAATTATGTGGTGATGCATGTTACTAGGTTGATATTATAGCTTACTAACTAGTTACAATTGAGCTTTACATGTTAGAGCTAGTTCCAATTCATTTTGGAGAACATTAATGACGTTCCAGGAATTTCCAGATTTGGAAGACCGGACTAGTCCAAACACATGTCTGTTCTGGATCAGGGAGTTAAATGGACTAGTCCGTAGTGGACCGGACAAGTCTGCTAAGACTAGGGTTTTAGTGAATTTCCAACTAGAGTATAGTTTGAGTTAATTATGGGACCATCATTGACGTAGAAAGATGTATCTAAGGTATTTACCGTGAATCCTAGGTTTCAAGGGTTGATGATTTGACAAAACTCGAGAACTTGATGTTTAGATCAACGAAGATGAAAGATTGACAAAGAAGAACATCAATGTCGAAGAATCGATGAAGAAGATCTCAGCATCGACGATGATATCGCTTGATTTTCCTTCTTTCTTCTCCTTCTCTTCCTCTTCCTCCCCGTCCTTCCCAGAATCCAAGTCAAACCCAACACATCGTACTAGTGTGTTGTCAGGCCGGACAAGTACGATCAGGTACAGAGAGTTAAACGGAGAAGTATGTGAGACCTATGTGTGATGAATACATTGGCTATGGCGATAAAAGTTTTGAATATCACCAAAACAACTTTTTCAACAAGGTCCAACATAAGGTCTGACTTGCTTTGTCTAGGTCCAACTTACTTTGGCTAGGTCTGACTACTTTGTCTAGGTCCGACTTATTTTGGTGAGGTCCGACTTGTTGTGGCTAGGTCCAACTAGCTTTGGTAAGCTCCGACGTTAGGTCCGACTAGCTTTTGTAAGCTTCGGTCCTAGGTCTTGCTAGCTTTGATAAGCTTCGGCGCTTGGTCTGACTAGCTTTGGTAAGCTCCGGTGCTAGGTCCTGCTAGCTTTGGTAAGCTTCAGCTCAAGGTCCGGTTAGTTTTGGCAAGGTCCGGAGCTAGATTGCAATGATTTTGCTTTTACCTTGAAATGATTCAAACTTATTTTACATTGATGGAAAGTTTGATTAGTATTATTTTACTATGTTTTGGTGTGTTTTGGTGGTTATGGATGATACCGTTTTGCTATGGTTTGCAACATGCTTATGTGAGGTGCTCATGTAAGGTGTTGTGGTTATCGGTACTAACAAGAGTCAAGTCGAGGACTTGTGCTCAGAAGTATTGGTTGTTTATTCATGTGCAGGTGTTGCTTGAGATCAAAACATGGTTGGTGACTGGATCCATTGAACTAGTCTTAGGGAGAAGATGAGGTTCAAGAACCAAGTTCAGGAGGAATTGTGGTTGAGTTGATCGGGAGGTCGCGCAACTTGTTTGGATCAAGAACAATGCATATGAAGGTATCGTGGATGTCGTTGCAAGATGTTTACACGTGTGTAAGGAGTGCATGGACATGGAAACATGGTTACAAGGCGTCATGAAGAGAAACGTACATAAAGAATTGGTCGGAAAGGTCCAACCTACTAGGTTATGGACTTAGGATACGACTGAGTCGGGTTTGACTCAAATATGGAAATATTTGAGTTGGTTATGATAGGATTTTGTATGGGTCACAAAGTTGAGTTGTTTTAGGAATGTGAGATACGTTCCTAAGGTGTTTTAAAGTCTTAAGGTTGCTTCTATCTGTGTATGGAAGAGTCTTGAGCAGTTATGAAAAGTTTTGGTTGAATCTGAGTAGGATTTGAGTCCTAGTTAGGATTGGTTTGGCCTAAGGGCTGGTTATATAAGCAAGGGAGGCCAGAGCTCGTGGTACACGACTTTGGGGCTGTTCCATTTGTGTTTTTATCAATAAAATTCGTAGTCTAAAGGAGCTTTTGTGCCATGTTCGCCCAACTTGTTTCTGACAAGTCTTTCTCATCGAGTTTCTGCACAGTACTACCTTGCTTCGGTGGTTTTATCATAACTCGAGCTTTACAGAACCAATCGATGTGATTCTTTTTTAGTTGTCTTCACAACTTGATTATATATCATCTTTAAAATATTCAAGGTCATTGGATTTGTGGTTTTTGGATCTACACGAGTTTCTTTACAGTATTGCAGAACTGGTTTTTCTCGGGTAGAACAGATTGACCTTCGTTCAATCTTTCAATCATAACTGGAGTTTTTCTCGACGGATTTTCATGATTCTTGTTGTGAAGTGTTTGTAACTTGGTTCTCCACAATTTATACTGGTTTTTTCACAATTTATAATGTTTAGATTAATCGCACACACAATTTCTTAACAGATTGATTTTCTACCGAGGGGTTTTTGTTGCTTCCGCTAAAAAAGTTTTAATCTACCATTCACCCCCCTCTGGTAGATTTTCGCGTGCTCTTCAATCCTACAATTGGTATGAGAGCCACGGTGCTCTAATCATTGTGATTTTCACATGTTATCATGGAGAAATACTCCGCAAAACCTTGTGTCTTTAGTGGTATTGATTTTCAGGTTTGGAAGGCATGTATGGAAGCTTTCATTTACGCACAAGACTTCGCAATATGGTAAAAGGTGTACAAGCCTTACGATGTGCCATAAAACAACCAAGTAACGGCTACAAATATGAGAGATGTCAGCAACAACAACAAGGCTCGGAACTTGATCATACAAAGACTAACTCAAAGCGACTTCGACCATGTTGCTCACCTCTGATCGACGTACGATGTTTGGAGAGCTCTATGTGATTACCACGAAGGATACAACACGATCAAGGAGGTAAGGCAAGACATGTTCTAAAAGAAGTATATACACTTTGAGATGCAACCAGGTGAGTCCATCGATGATCTCTTTGCTCGCTTTAATAAAATTCTCAGCAACTTGCGTAGCGTCCATGTTAAATTTTCAGATGCTGAGAATGCTAAGAAATTACTAAGTGCATTAGAAATGTCAATTTGGGAGATGAAAGTCACATCTATTCGTGAATCTACTATCATGAGTACTCTTACATTATATGTTCTATATTCTAAATTGAAAACTCATGAAATTGACATAATCTCACGTAAGGACTCCAACAAGTCTCTTGCATTTGTTTCTCAACGTGACATGCCTAGCTTCGGCCAATCTTCATCTTGTGGAACACTAGCTTTGCTGTCCTCTCTAACCCTTGAACAGATTGAAGAGTTTCCAGAGGAAGAACTTGCACTCATCTCTACTCGATTCTCAAAAGCATTGCAAAATGTGAGAACTAGAAGGAGAGGAAGTGCTGGACCTCAACGATGCTTCGAATGTGGTAAGAAAAGACATTTTCGCATGGATTGCCCTAACCTTTCAGGTGCCACATCCTGTGATAAAAAGCAAACAAGGACGAAGCACTCCTGTGCAAACAACAACAAAAAGAAGGGTTTTACAGGACACCGATTGGTGAATAGTTTTATCTCCACACTTCAAGAACTTGGCTCGCGCAATGTGGACATCAGCAGTGACGAAGATGAAGATGATTTGACAAACTTGTGTTTCATGGCGGGCAAGTCAAGATCAAGTATGGAGGAGGCAGAACACAACAGCGACAATGAAGAGGTATGTCCTACTTGCGAAGAAATGTGTGATGCTATTTCTCGTGCCACTATTATAGTTAAGAAAAAGGACAAAAGGCTTAGGGACAATGCTGTTAAAAATTAGTCACTAGAATCAGAAATTAATCATTTGAAATCTTTGATTCCTGGTGATGATTCTTGTTCCTCGTGTGATTTAATATATGAACAATTGTCCTCTCTAAGAAGTGCACACACCTCCACACTTGATAAACTTGAACTTGAAATTGAAAAGAACAAAAAGCTTGTTGCACTTAATGATAAAAACTTGAAAGATGCTTGCTATTCTACAATTGGTTTGCAATATTCTACTTGTGATGATCTTGATAAGAAACTACAAGATGCTATGAATGAAATTTCTATATTGAACAATGCTTTACGTTCTCATGAAGTTAAATATTGTTCTAATTGCAAATTAAAAGGAAAAAATTCATGTGAAAATTGCCCTGATCTGTCAAATAAACTTGATGACATGCATAGGACATTAGATCGATTTTGTAATGCAAATAAGAACCTAAACTTGCTGTTGAATTCCTCTAAATGTTGCTATGATAAATTTGGTTTAGGTTTTGATTCTCATGCTCATGCTAAGGCACATCCACCTAAAATTGTAAAGTAATTAGGAAGTGGTTTGATTCAGATAGTCCTTAAACAAAAAGAAGTGGTTTTCAAATCTGCAGGAGTGTTGTCTCATTCGGTTTTAAAATAAAAATTTGCTCATCTAGACTTGAATATAAAGGTAAATTTCATAGTACCTACTGTGGTAGAGATGGTCATGTCGTAGATTTTTGCTATAGACTAGCGAAATAACAGAAAAAAGAAAGAATGATTGCTAGATCTTATAACTTTCATGCAAAATTTGTTGCACATGCTAAATCGAATGATAGGAACATGCAACCTGCTATAATGAGTCAAAAACATGCAAAGTTTGCTCCCAAACCTACTATTTTTTGTGCTACACATGTAACACCTCGTAGGTCAGTAGTTGGGTATAAAAATGGTCAAGCATTGGCTCATAAACCTGCTATTTAATGTCAGCTTTCGTGTGTTATTCCTGCTGGACATCGTGTGACTCAGTACTGGATTCCTAAATGCCTTTTGACTAACCCCAGTATTGAGTCATCGATGTATTGTGCTTCTATGTAGGTTATATGCTTGAGGAAGGAGAACATTCGGATTGTGGATTCAGGTTGCTCACGCCACATGACCGGTAACAAAGAATGGTTCTCCTCCCTCTCTTTTGCGTCACGTGTAGAGAATGTTACTTTTGCCAATAATTCCTCAACTCCTACAACCGCAAAGGGTTCGGTTAGAGTAAATTATTACTACACTTTGAAGGATGTGGCACTTGTCAAAAATTTGAAATACAACTTGCTTTCTGTTTCACAATTGCTAGATGGAAATCTGGAAATTATTTTCAATAAAAATTGCTGCAAAGTTGTAGCTTCAAATAGTGAGCTTATTTTTAACATGTCTCGGTTTGGAAGAGTTGTTAAAACTGATTTTGATATGTCATTCTCTAAGCATAGGTGTCTAGTTGATAATGATTTAAAGGACTGATATTTTTGGCATCGTAGACTTGGTCACTTAGGTTTTGATCATCTCATGCATATTAGTGCTCTTGATCGCATACGTGGACTGCCTAAGCTTAAAGGGGATAAAGAAATTGTATGCTCTTCTGCTAGACATGTTAAGGTGGTTGCAGGTTCACATACTCCTCTCACAATGATCATGACAATTGAATCGGGTCAACTTTTGCACCTTTACACCGTATGACCTTCATGTGTTCAATCCTTCGAAGGTAAATGGTATGTTCTTATGATTGTTGATGATTTTTCTAGATACTCTTGGGTTTACTTTAAGGCATCTAAGAATGAAGCTTTTAGTCACTTTAGAACTTTATTTCTTAGATTATCAATTGATCACCCAGGATCTTTAAAAGCAATTAGAAGTGATATGGAACTGAATTTAAAAATCAATCTTTTGACCACTTTTGTGCTGAAAGAGGAATATATCATCAATTTTCTTCACCATATGTACCTCAACAAAACGGTGTTGTAGAGAGAAAGAACAAAACCTTAGTTGAGATGTCTAGGACTATGCTTGATGAATATCAAACTCCTAGAAAGTTTTGGGCAGATGCAATTGCAATCGTTTGTTACGTTTCAAATCTTGTTTTCTTGCGTGCTAGGCTAGGAAAAACACCATATGAGCTTCGGTTTTGACATAGGCCTAGTGTCACACACTTTAGGGTCTTTGGTTGCAAATGCTTTGTTAAGAAACATGGTAATCTTGATAAATTTGAAGCTAGATCTGTTGATGACATGTTTCTTGGTTATCCATCTCATACTAGAGGCTACTGTGTGCTTTTACTTGACACTAACAAAATTGTGGAGACTTGTGAGGTTTTTTTATGAAGCTAGCCCAAGTACTAGCTCAAATATTGCATTTATGGATCCATATCCGTAGGGGGAGAGTATATTTTCGCTGAAGATGATGAAGAAGAGGTGTTGCTGCCCGAAAATTCCGCAACTAATGACATTGTTCCAGCTTCTAATTTTGATTCACAACCAGCACCGACGACCACCATTGCTGGCCCAGATCGTCCTCAAGTCACAAGCTCATCGATTTGTGATGAACATGAAGAAGAAGAAGCTTGTGAAGTGTTCACTCCCCTCCGGGTTCTCAAAAGTCATCCTCCACAACAAATCATTGGAAGCTTGCACGAACGAGTCACACGGTGCAACTATGATGAGTTCAGAATTTGAAATGAGTATGATGGGAGAACTCGCGTACTTTTTGGAGCCACAAATCAAGCAAATCAAGGAGGGTACTTTTTTGCATCAAATGAAGTATATGAAAGACCTTCTTAAGCGCTTCAACATGGACAAAAGCAAGCCTCTTCGGACATCAATGTGTACAATAACGACACCTGAACTTGATGAAGATGGTGAACCCGTGGATCAAAAAGAATATAGAAGCATGATAAGATCACTTCTGTACCTCACTGCATCAAAACCGGACATACAATTAAGCGTATGTCTTTGTGCACAAATTCATGCTTCTCCACGTACTTCACATCGTCAAGTCGTCAAAAGGATACTCAGGTACTTACATGGAACTCAAGAATTTGGCATTTTTCTTCCTTCTTCCTCAACTATTACTTTGAAAGCTTTTTCGGATGCTGATTTTGAGGGTTGTCGGATTGATAGGAAAAGTACTTTCGGTGCTTGTCATTTTCTTGGTAATTCACTTGTTGCTTGGTCCTCTAGAAAACAGAACTCAGTTGCACAATCCATAGCCGAATCTGAATATGTAGCTGCTGCTAGTGCTTGCTCACAAATTCTTTGGATTGTTCAAACACTTAAGGACTATGGGGTTGATCTAGATAGTGTTCCATTGTTTTGTGATAACACTAGTGCTATTTGCATTGTTAGAAACCCCGTGCAACATTCTAGAACAAAGCACATGGACATTAGGTATCACTTTCTCCGTGACAATGTTGAAAAAGAAAACATTATACTTCACCATGTAGATACCGAACAACAATTGGCTGACATTTTTACAAAACATTTGGATTTCACATGTTTTTGTTTCATTTGTAGTGAAGTACGGGTTATGCATCCTCATGGCTTAAATTGTGGGGAGAGTTTTGAAACTTGGGAAGTCTATGTGTTAATCTGAATTTAAAATAATATGAGCATAGTATTTCATACATATATGACGTTGTGACTCCTTTTACATGCTGAAAGTTCTTACTACATTACTCATGTTATACATTTTGTATTTTTTGCCATGACTAGTAATTGGAATAATTACTTACACTAAATATGGTCATGATCGAACTTTCTTGCTGTTTTAAGCTTGTTGCATGCTCACAAGTGCTTTTAATAATGAATAATTAATCAAGTAATCAACTCACATGTGAGTTTTTTATGTTCAAATATAAATTGAGAAAAGATCAAGAGAATATGCATGCATCACACTTCTTCTTTTGAGATGGCTTATCATTGCACTTAGATATGAACTTGGAAGAAGTTGTGTATGACTAAAACCATGTCCTTAAGCTTCTGATTGTCAAATGACATATGCTTGACTTGATTGGTTAGAATAAGGCAGATGCGGCATATAATCTCTTGCCAATTTCATATTATCAAAATTTGTGCTTAAAAGAAAAAAAACTGTAGCAACAAGTTGCATGCTTTCAGGTCTTGAAATAGTTAAGTTTGTGATATCATGACTTGCTTAAATTGAAAATTACATTTGATCTCTAGCATGGCTTACACTACTTTATGTATTTCATTGATGTGATAGTGTAAGTTACTTGATAGTATGACTTAGATGAGCTTTGTTTTATATGTATATGTCATATTATGCTCATAATAAATTAAAATTTCTCTTTTGTACCTTGCTGAATACATTGTCAAAGGGAGAGAAATTGATCACACATTGCAAACATTAACAAGTGTTTTGGCATGATTCTTCTCAGGGGGAGATTTTTTTTCTTTTTCTTCTCATTTTATTTCTGATTTACAAAGGGGGGGGGGAGATTTTGGGGGAGAAAATTGTTTTCAAAACTTTTCATGTGAATAAGCCAATGTTCAGATTTTAAGTGGTGTTGCCAATGCATTCATCAAGGGAGAGATTGTGAGACCTATGTGTGATGAATACATTGGCTATAGCGATAAAAGTTTTGAATATCATCAAAACATCTTTTTCAACAAGGTCCAACGTAAGGTCCGACTTGTTGTGGCTAGGTCCGTCTAGCTTTGGTAAGCTCTGGCGCTAGATCCGACTAGCTTTTGTAAGCTCTGTTGCTAGGTCTTGCTAGCTTTGGTAAGCTCAAGCGCTAGGTCCAACTAGCTTTGTAAGCTCCGGTGCTAGCTCCTGCTAGCCTTGGTAAGCTCCGGCTCAAGGTCCGATTAGTTTTGGCAAGGTCCGGAGCTAGATTGCAATGGTTTTGCTTTTACTTTAAAATGATTCAAACTTGTTTTACATTTATGGAAAGTTTGTTTAGTATTCTTTTACTAAGTTTTTGGTGTGTTTTGGTAGTTATGGATGCTTATCTGAGGTGCTCATTTAAGGTGGTGTGGTTATCAGAACTAACGAGAGTCAAGTCAAGGACTTTTGCTTGGAAGTATGTGTTGTTTATTCAAGTGCAGGTGTTGCTTGAGTTCAAGACATAGTTGGTGACAGGATCCATTGAACTAGTCTTAGGGACAAGATGAGGTTCAACAACCAAGTTTAGGAAGAATTGTGGTTGAGCTGATCGGGAGGTCGTGCAACATGTTTGGATCAAGAACAATGCATATGAAGGTATCGTGGACGTCGTTGGAAGATGTTTGCACGTGTGCAAGGAGTGCATCTACATGGCAACATGGTTCCAAGGCGTTATGAAGAGAAGCGATCATTTGATTTGTGGTTTTTGTATCTACATGAGTTTCTTTGCAGTATTGCAGATCTGGTTTTCTCGGGTAGAACAGATTGACCTTCGTTCTATCTTTCAATCATAACTGGAGTTTATCTCGACGGATTTTCGTGATTCTTGTTGTGATGTCTTTGTAACTTGGTTCTCCACAATCTATATTTCTTTTTGTCACAATTGATCACGCTTAAATTAATTGCACACACGATTTCTTACCAGATTGATTTTCTACCAAGGGGTTTTTTGTTGCTTCCGCTAAAAAAGTTTTAATCTACCATTCACCCCCCTCTGGTAGCTTTTCACTTGCTCTTCCATCGTACAAAGTCCAGTGCAATAGAAGACAAATCCGTTCAAGATGAGAGAGTTAAACGGACAAGTTTGGTACTAGGCCGGACAAGTCTAGGATTGTCTAGTATCGAAACCAGACCAAGATTCTGGGAGTTTTCAACAGAGATCATCGGACTAGACCGTATAAGAAACGAACAAGTCCGGATAGGAACAGAAAAAAAACCAGATTAGTCCGCAAACGTTAATGGGCAAGTCCAGAGGACATCAGAAACGCTTTCTGGACTAATCCGTAGCAATTAGCGAAAAAGTCCGGGGGACAACAGTAGCTAAATCTGACTAGTCCGGGGTCCATTCCGGACAAGTCCGTTCTAAGCCAGGTTTTTAATTGCGATTTTGATTCTGATTCATTTTAGTCATGTTCCTTTTTGTGTTGTATCATGTTAGACATGTATAAGAATGAATGCAATGCATGATGGATGAAAATGAGGGTGTTACAAACCTACCCCCTCCCCCCCCCCCCTTAAAATGAATCTCGCCCTCGAGATTCGACATAGAAGGAAAAAGATAGGGAAATTCTCTCTTGAGATCTTCTTCACAATCCCAAGTTGCTTCAGATTTAGTATGGTATTTCCATTGTACATTGCACCATCGAATCACCTTGTTCTTTGTGACTCTATTTTGTTTCCAAGATTTTGACCGGTTGCTCAGCATAAGTCAATTCTGCCTCTAGTTCCAATTCATCCATGGGTACCTGTTCTTCTAGTACTCTGAAGCACTTCTTGAGCTGAGAGACATGAAATACATCATGAACATCATAAAGTCTTGCTGGAAACTCCAATTTATATGCCACTTCTCCACGTTTGTCGAAAATCTTGAACGGACCAATATAGCGAGGTGCTAACTTGCCTTTGACGCTAAATCGCTTATGACCTCGCACAGGAGACACTTTGAGGTACACGATGTCTCCCACTTGAAAAGCTAAGTCTCTTCGCCTATTATCCACATAGCCTTTTTGTTGTGACTGAGCAACCTTCAAGTTTTTGCGGATAATCTGAACTTGCTTTTCGGCGTCCTATATCACATCTAGTCCAAATACTTGGGTTTCGCCCATCTCATTCCAAAACAAGGGTGTTCTAACCCTCCTTCCATATAGTGGCTCATATGGCGACATCTTCGAACTTACTTGATAGCTGTTGTTGTAGGAAAATTCAGCATATGGCAGACTTTTGTCCCAACTTCCTCCATATTTTAGCGCACACGCTCTCAACATGTCGTCCAATATCTGATTTGTTTTTTCAGTTTGTCTATCTGTTTGGGGATGATATGCAGAACTAAAATTTAGCCGAGTTCCCATAGACTCGTGCAGTTTCTGCCAAAACTTAGAGGTAAATTGAGAACCTCTGTTAGACACTATTCTCTTAGGTACTCCGTGTAAACACACTATTCTCCCCATATACAATTCTGCTAGCTTCACACCATCATAGGTAGTCTTGACAGGGATAAAATGCGTAGACTTGGTCATTCGATCCACAATAACCCATATTGAGTCATATCCCGACGAAGTGCGTGGTAAACCAACTATAAAGTCCATACCAACTTCTTCCCACTTCCACTCGGGTATTTTCAATGGCCGCAATAGTCCAGCTGGCCTTTGGTGTTCAACTTTCACTAGTTGGCACACATCACATAATGCAACATATGTTGCTATGTCCTTATTCATTCCACCCCACCAATAGCACGCTTTCATATCCTTGTACATTTTCGTATAACCGAGATGAATTGAATAAGGCAAGTCATGTGCCTCCTACAATATTGTCTCTCGGAGATGCTTCACATTAGGCACAACAATCCATTTTCCAAGCCATAGTGTACCATGGTCATCTTTATCAAACCTCCATTCTCTCCCTTCTTGGATCCTTCCCTTGATTTCTTGGATTTTCTCATCCTTTGTCCGACCTTATCATATTTCTTGTTCTAAAGTTGTGTTTACCTCCATTATACCCTTCTCATTCACAAATCCAAGATGCAACTGTTCAAACTCCTTACATAACTCAGATGCCAACTCCCGAACCATGAGTTGGTGACTTACTCCTTTTCTACTCAAGGCATCTGCCACTACATTGGCCTTTCCTAGGTGATAGTTTATTCCCACATCGTAATCCTTAATAAGTTCCAACCATCTTTGTTGCCTCATATTCAGATCCGTTTGTGTGAATATGTACTTGAGACTCTTGTGATCCGTGTAAATCTCACACCTATGACCAAGAATGTAATGTCTCCATATCTTCAAGGCATGCACTACGACTGCAAGTTCGAGATCATGCGTAGGATAATTCTGCTCATGTTTCTTCAATTGTCTCGATGCGTAAGCTTCTACTTGGCCTTCTTGCATGAGTACGCACCCAAGTCCTTGTCTTGATGCATTGCAATAGATATCAAAGCTCTTGCTCACATCTGGCAATACCAGCGCTGGTACAGTTGTCAACCTCTTCTTTAACTCCTCAAAGCTCTCCTGGCAAGCTTGAGTCCATTGGAATGCCTTTCCCTTCATTAACAGTTCAGTCATGGGCTTCGCTATTTTGGAGAAATCCTTGATGAATTGATGGTAATATCCGGCTATTCCAAGGAAACTCGAATATCCTTCACCCTCTATGGTGGGTTCCACTTAAACACGTCCTTCAATGTATATTGCAATGCCTCAATTTCAATGTGGAAATCTGTAGTTTCCTCCAATGCTACACCATCCACATGATTCAGCATTGCCTTTCCAGTTGTTGGCTGAAGTGCCTTGAATTCTATACTGACTCCCTCGTCATTTGTCAAATGCACTGTCCTTGTGGCACATTGAATCACTCCATTATGCTTCCATAGCCAATCCATTCTGAGTATTATGTCAAGTCCTTGTAAATCCAAAACAATGGGGTTGGCGAGGAATTCTGCTCCCCTTATTTTAAGACTTACTTTTGGACAAACCATATTTATCCTCATCTTCTATGTAGCTTCGTTCAAAATAGTGAACCTTCTAGTTGTGTCCACCTTCCATTGAAGTAGAGGTCGAACGAGATAGAAAAGATAGATAGAACGAATTCCCAACTATATGCATCAAGGGATATAAAACTAGCAACTACACATATGAGCCTATATGGAGAATTGGACCAGTGCCGAAGCACCCCACAATCCTCTACTAAGCACACAAGCACACAAGCAATCATCACATAGAAATCAGCACACCAACCAACTATGACCCTTATTACATGTTCCTATGTGCTCTAAAGTGTCCATTCTACCTAGGCTGCGTCCTACGATCAACGCGGCTCTAATACCAATTTGTGACACCAGGTTCCGAAATTGAACCAAGTGAACGCATACGTGTGCCCAGGATGTTCAACACACATACACAAGAAAACCACAAATGACGTACAGAAAACATCACGGGATAGTAAAAAGGCACCTTTATTACAATATTCAAATGGTTCTCAAATTACAAACTCTAATGATCATTGTTACTAATACTTCAGCAGAAAATAAACTAAACTAAGCAAACGAGACAACGCGGCTCCAAACATCCACAGGCAGTCGACGGTAGCATGCAACCTAGTACTCCGCATTATCCTCATGGTACTCCCAAACATCACCTAAAACTGTTGGTGGGGGGATTGCAAGGGTGAGCACATGTCGTACTCAGCAAGTGTGGGGAAATATGACATGTTGCATAAAACAAGCACGATAAGAAATGGCTAATTGCAGAAAATTACATTAAAAACATGTAAAAAAAGCATTCTACAATGTCTATGTGAATTAATCCCTTCATATCCCACATAGTTATCATGGTATGAGTCCAACATCATCACTTACCATCACATCACATCCTTCAAGTAATTATCCATCCAATACCAATTTCACATCTTTATCAACAATCATGTCCATTACCATAACCCAATCCATGACCATAACCAAACCATCCCAACTTCCAAATTTCCACTCTAATCATGTGAGGGTCCCAGTCGCTCTTAACCGGGAGCACGACTATCATGATAGTTTTTAACACTCTGTAGAGGTTGTACCATTTTACCCATATGTTTGTGATTTCATCAACATTCGGTGACTTAGAGTCTCCCTTATGCCGTCTCACACTTCCGTTGGTATGTGGCCAAGAGATCACAAAATAGCCTTTACAAAGGGACTACTAGCATGTACAGACCCACTAAGGTTTCACCAACAGGCTTGAATCTCCATTATGCCACCCACGGCCCCCCATGTGACATGCGGTTCCCAGGCTAGCCCTCCTCGACTCTCATTCCCCGCACCATCCAATGGTCCATACAATACCAGCAGCACACCTAATTACTCAGCTATGCCGCACCCATACTTGGCCTTGTGGTGGCACTGTAAATCTTGGATAGTCTCTCCACAAACCGGTCCTTAGATCTAAAGCAAGCAAAAATCACCATAACATCCAACGAAGTCAACGAACCATGCTTCCTTAGATATTCCAAGTCCCATGTTACCATTTAATCATATTCATCAATTCTCATCATACACATGCTCATTAATTCATAGTTAAGCCATATGGTTGTTTTTCCCATCCCAATTAATTGGAGAAAAGCAAAAAGGTAAATTACCCTTCCCAACTCTCTACAATATATTCCAAGCGACAAGGATGGTCAAACAAGTCTAGTAAACATCTATCATGTGTTTCCCATCGATTTGACACAAGCATGCAATTTCACAAATAAAAAATTTAAAAACAGGATTAAAATGATCAAGGACACTTGCCTTGCTCTTGAGACTGGTTTGGATCAGAAACCTCAAAATTTTGGTGCTGGAGGTCCTCGAAGGCACCCTCTAGAGCGTTATCTCCTATTCCGCGCAAAAAACATACAAAACAAATATTACAATCAATAAATGCTCATATATAACTCAATATGTCATGACATGCATGAAAGATGCAATTATGTGGTGATGCATGTTATTAGGTTGATATTATAGCTTACTAACTATTTACAATTGAGCTTTACATGTTAGAGCTAGTTCCAACTTGTTTTGGAGAACATTAAAGAAGTTCCAGGAATTTTTAGATTTGGGAGACCGGACTAGTCCGTACCTTGGGCCAGACATGTCTGTTTTGAACCAGATAGTTAAACAGACTAGTACGTAGTTGACTGGACAAGTCTGCTACGACTGGGGTTTTAGTGAATTTCAAACTAGAGTATAGTTTGAGTTAAGTATGGGACCATAAATGACGTAGAAAGACAGATCTTAGTTATTTAATGTAATTTCAAGGGTTCAAGGATTGAGGATTCGATGAAACTCGAGAACTTGATGTCTAGATCGACGAAGATGAAAGATTGGCGAATAAGAACGTCGACATCGAAGAATCGATGAAGAAGGTCACAGCAGTGATGATGATCTCGCTTGATTCTCCTTCGTTCTTCTCCTCCTCTTCCTCTTCTCCCTGTTCTTCCTTGCAGTGAAGGCTCTTTACTTTTCGAAGAACAGTGGCACAGGACATGATATGGCTAAGGGTTGCTATCGTGGAAAAGGGTGGAAGGGTGGACGGTAGGGTGTTTATATAGGAGGAGAGGTGGTAGGGTTAGGGTGGAATCCAAGTATAATGCGGTGGAAACAAGTAGAGGTTGTGGTAGAGTCTCTTTTGGGCTCTCCAGGGGCGGGGAACGACGTTCTTCGGCCCAATTAAGGCAATTACCCAAAAACTCGTCGTGGAGGAAAAATAGATTTCGAGTCGAAACCCTACAAACCGGACTGGTCCGTTGTTAGGTCGGACAAGTCCGATCGGGTACACAGAGTTCAACAGAGAAGTCCAGTGCAATACCAAACAAATCCATTCAAGATTAGAGAGTCAAACGGACAAGTTCGGTACCAGGCCAGACAAGTCCAGGATTGTCCAGTATCAAAACCAGACAATGATTTTTAGAGTTTTTAATAGAGATCATTGGACTAGTCCGTAAGAAATGGACAAGACCGGACGGGAACAGAAACAAAACCGGATTAGTTCGCAAAAGTTAATGGACATGTTTGGGGGACATCAGAAATGCATTCCGAACTAATCTGTAGCAATTAGCGGAAAAGTCCAGGGGACAACAATAGCTAAATCGGACTAGTTTGGGGTCCATTCCGGACAAGTCCGTACTAAGCCAAGTTTTTAATTGCTATTTTGGTTCTAATTCATTTTAGTCTTGTTCCTTTTTGTGTTTTATCTGTTAGACATGTATAAGAATGAATGCAATGCATGATGGATGAAAATGAGGGTGTTACAAATTCCAATCCTGCACGCCTCACATGCCTATCGCATGTGAAATGTGCCGTTCTGGAAAACGGGTTATCAAATTCTATAGGTTACGTTCCTCATTTTCATTTTTGTCATTCACAAGAGAGGAAAGAATGAGAGAGAGAGAGAGGGGGGGAGTTGAATGTGGCCTAGGGGGGGGGGTGAATAGGCCTTTTTGAAATTTAGTTGGAACCTGCAACACTTAACAAACTATTCAAATCCTGAGATATCGGACTAGTCCGGTAGTGGGCGGACTAGTCCGGTGCGTGCGGACTAGATTGATCAAGTTCAATCAATGATTTCAATACAAGCACAATACACAGCGGAATATAGTATGTAAATTGAAAGTATTGAGTCAATGAAATTAAGTGTAGTACAAATTAACTTTGATTTGAATGTTTTAATGTAAGATTGACAAGATCAAGCAAACCCTAGAATATGATATGAAAAACATAAGAACAAGATGCACAAAGTGAAGACACACGATTTTTATCCCGTGGTTCGGTTCCTACAGAGGCAACCTACGTCCACGTAGAGGAGCCCACGAAAGGACAGGGTCTTCACTGAGCCTAACCTTGTTGAATTGCCATGAAGGCCAATTCTCTTCCACTAATCACAAGGGGCAAATCACCAAGTTCAAGGGGCCTTCTCACAAGTTGAGGGCTCCCCAAGATTACAAATCGAACACCACTAAGAACACACTCGTAAGATCAACAATGAAACAACAGGAGTGTGTTAGAGATCAAACCCAAGAGCTCAAACGTGTGGAATCGTGTCTCTCCTTTGATCCAAAGTGAATCCTCAAGGGATTGATCTTTCTTGCATTGGCTTGCGTGGAGAGATGTGTTTTCTAAGCTCTTGGAGGGTGTGGCGGCGCTGGGAGTCGAGAGAGTTGAAAGTAGGGCCGTGCACATTTGTTTATAGGGTGTTTCCAAAAGTTACCATTAGGGTTTCGAGGGTCCGGACTAGTCCGTGGTGGAGTCCGGACTAGTCCGTGGTGGAGTCCGGACTAGTCCGGTGTGCGGCGTGCAGGAAACCCTAAGTGTCCAGGAATATCAGACTTGTCCGGCTAGGAGCGGACTTGTCCAATTTTAGTCAGAAAGGTTTTCGGACTTGTCCGTGGTGATATCAGACTAGTCCGGTGTGGTGATACCCTTAGTGAATAGAGTACAAGTCCGCACTTGGAGGACTTGTCCGATTTTGGTCAGAGGGTTTTTTGGACTAGTCCGTAAAGAGATCGGACTTGTCCGTTTTTAGTTAGAGGCATTATCGGACTAGTCTGGACAGTATCGGACTAGTCCGGTGCGGACAAGTCCGCACTGGCAAGACTTGTCCGAACCTATACAGAGAGGATATTGGACTAGTCCGGTGTATATCAGACTAGTTCGTTTTTCCTGTGAAATGTGAAGTGTGTGAGGATTTTTTGTGCTTGAGCTCTTAGGATGTGTTACACCAACACACTCCATACACAATGATATATGCTATTCAGCTCTTGAGCTCTTTTTCGAATTGATCCTCATTCTCCTTTCTTTTTTGGTGCTTTCTTCATTCTTTCATTAAAATCTGCACTCATCTCAATAATGTGGTTAGGATCTCATTTGTTTGTCATAAATCAACCAAAACCTGCAAGGGATGCCTATATGCACTTTCAATCTCCCCCTTTTTGGTGATTGATGACAACCAATTGAGATTTCACAAAGTATGATAAAAATTGAGATTTTCATAAAGTGTGCACATATGAGCTTGAAACTCATTTAGCAATGACAACAAAAGACATATGTGCACTCTTTATGGTGGGATGCAAAACTTAGTGAGTGTGAGTAGTAATTATGATGACAGTGAAATAATTGACATCAATATATCAACAACAAGCATATATGTCCATTTCAGAGCAAAATCACAGATTTCATAAATATGAGCATAAATAGTTCATAGCATTGCATCACGAGACCAAAAGTATCAAAAGAGCATAATACGAAGTCTTCCAACCCAAAAAAGACAAAAATATGCATAAATGAAGCTCTCGTCTCTCATCCTACAGCTAAGACCTAGTGACTCCCCCTCAATCTCTCCCCCTTTGGCATTAAGACACCAAAAAGAAGCAGAGGAGGGATCTAAGATATTCAATCCTCGCTGTCGGTCCTCTCATCATCTTCATCTTCATTCTCGGGCTGAGGAGGAGAAGGAGGAGCAGACCCACTCGAAGAGCCCCCAATGCCAAAGTATGCAAGCTCGGAGGGAGTCAAAGGCCCGTGCTCAGTGAAATTCGAGGCTGAATCGTCAGAGATGACTGGGGATCCAATAGGCTCGATCTCTATCTTCTGACAAATGTGTTTGACATTTTCTTTGGCATACCTCATATCAGCCTTCCTCGCCTTGTTCAACTTGTGAGTGTTCACTTCGACCTTCTTGCATGTGGCAAAGATTGCTGCTAGGTACTTCAAGATTCCACTAGGAGACCCTTTTTGGGGAGGGGCCCTAGTGGAGGGAGCAGTCCTCTCATCTCCTCTAGCTCTCCTCGGAGCTTCTTCACTGGATACAGGAGAAGAGGCAGCTTGGATAGAGGCTTGGGGAGGCTTCTGTGGCCTCAATGGAGTGTGCTCCACATCCTTCACAGACTCGATCCCTGTGACCTTCTCAATCATGAACATCAAGTAAGGTGCATAGCCACAGGATCTGTTAGGAGTGCAGGAGATGTTGACCATGTCATTCCATATGTAGTCAAAGAGATCAAACTTCCTGTCTTTGATTATCACCTTCATCAGTGTCCTGAGATAGCCTTGGACACTTCCTGCATCCCCATTCTTCGAGGCAATAGTCTTCCTCAGGACCTACTGAGGACCACAAAGAATGACTTCATATTCTTGGTGGAAGGAGGGTCGAAAGTCGAGCGGGTGTCATAAAGGAACTTCATTTTGTCCTTCTCAAGGACACCTATGTTGTGAATGATCAAGTTGTCGCTGCTGGAGCTCTCAAGATGTAGCAGCCTTGCAAACTCGTCATAGGTAATGGTGTACTTTGATCAATGAGTCATCCAAGTCACCCGCTCTTCATCATCACTTGCAAAGTAGCATGTAGCATAGAACTAAGCAATGACTTCGTCATTCCAATTGCACCTGAAGGCAAACATATTCTTCAATTCATGCTTCTCCACTGCCCGAACTACCTCATCAAAGGCTGAGCAGCTCTTCCTTTCAAAGTGTGCCCAATCAATCCATCGGTTGCACACCGCTGGAGTTTTCATTGTGAGGTACACGGACTTATAGAAGTTTGCATTGAAGTTGCTCCAGAATCTTCCATCGGCTGCCTTCTTGGAAGCCGTGTTTCTGAATTTGGAAGCCGTGTTGCTTCCCTGCCATTGAACCTCTCCTCGGAGGGGTCCCGGGTCCCTTGCTTTGGAGCTGTTGATGAGGACATCACAACAGCGGAGACACGCATTGAACTGCAAGGACCAATCACAAGAGCACGGGCACGGTTATTAAATCAGCAGGTGAATTCGTTCTTAACTTCTTTTGCATGTGAGTTTGAGAATAGATTGCTATGTGATGATTTAATTGTTATTAGGAATAATGGAGAAGATCAACAAGTGAAGGAAGGAGGCCTTGGGAGCATGGAGAACCACCTGGGACGTCCACAAGTAGATGGAAACAGTTTACAACTCGGACTCGAGTTCAACTCGGAGTCCAGGAGCAGTCCACCTTAAAACAGACGCCCAGGAGGCATACGGACTCCGTTTTTGACGTTCTACATATGCACGGAAAGAGGAGAAGATAAACTTTCCAATGGTTCTGATCCCACCTCAAAATTCCTCCGGAGTCATTGGGAATCGTCGAAACAAGTCGAGTCCAGATTTCTGTCCGGTGCTGCGCCACCGAATCGGGCCTTTAGGCCTTGTATCCCGTAACAGTCCATTAGGGACGCGTCTAATCATGTTTTGGTCGAACCCTAGCCTATAAATACTGCAGACGCCGGTCATATTCGGTGGGTTTTGCTTAGATCAATAATATCGCCGTTCTACGGTTTGTGAGACCCCAACTTTGCGATTTCAGATCGTATCTTCTACGTTCTTGCTCGTGTTCTCGGTTGCACTTGCAGGGATTAGCCTTCTTGGCGAGGTCAAGCGTGTGCATCACGGTTGATAACCAACGGAGCCGTGGTGTAGTGATTGCAGGGGTACTCGTACCGCTCGAGTGCCGCGGATCATCAACGTTGAGTTCTCCACCCCAATCGACATACCTTTCGGAAGATCGGGCCTAAACCTACTCATCAATTGGTATCAGATTTCCAGGTTGCCCGTGAGGTATCTTTGTTTTCCTTACTTCCATTAGATCGATTTTGTTTCGTACCTAGAGTCCACAAAAAAGCCACAAAAAAAATTAGATTGTTTTTACCGCTTCCCAGACTATAGTGCCTGCAGTTTCGTTTTTCAGTTTGCATTGTTGAGTTTGCATTCGTGTGGTTGAGTCTTGTTGCTGGTTTAGCTTTGTGTTTTTTGGTCCTAGTTATCGTGTTTCGTCCTTGTTTTCTTGCTATTCGACACCTATTCCACAATCCCTAAATAACAAACCGATCCGCCACGTTCATCGGTTTGCCCTAGCTAGCCGCCTTGCGTGAACTCCCGCATCGCCAGCCCTAGATTAGGTGATAAATATTTGTGCCATTCATCCTTGAATCATCACACACCACCCCATTAGTTGCCGTGCAAATTCCCGATCGTTCTCGTATCCGTTTGCGAGTTCTGTTCTCAAACCGAGTTGGAATCAACATCAAAAAAAACGTAACTCGGACAGCCTACCTTAAAACGGCCATAACTTTCGCATACAAACTCAAAATCGGGAGAATTTTTTTTCAAATTCATCTACGCGAAATTTCGCATCTGATTTTCTGCTGCGTAGCCACGTTCGGTGAAATTAGATTGCCCAAATTCCCCTCAGAAGATAGGCTATCCGGCCTCTGAAGTTTCAACACGAATTTTAAAGAATCTTCTTGATTTTCTATAGGCCGCATATTACATCAATTGAGCTGCAAATTTGTGTCCTTCCTATCGTTGTGCTCCTGAGTAATGAAAAAATATCAAAAAATATTACAAAAAAGAAAAAAATAGTGAATAGCACGCATATTAAAGCAATTGGCCTATACCACTTGGTGTTGTTTTGTTGGCTATATCATACTGTCTTTCTTTTGCCTTGATACTTACTTGTGTTGTGCTAGGCCCTAGGGCACTTGGTTGACCAGCAACAGTTTCCTACATTGAATACTTATTCAACTTTATTTACCTGTTAATGATTTTCTGCTTATTAGCCACTATATTGTTCTATCCAAGCTCCACCTTTCTCTTGAGCATAACAGGTACCTTTGCAATCACCCCACACTTCATTGGTAACCTCACCGTCCACACCACCTCCTGTGTCGGTAAGAACACTTGTAAGAGAGTGGTAAGACGCTTGAGCGAGAGAAATTGTTTTCTTCCACCTTTCACATTGTCACTGTAGTTGATAGGGATAACATATTTTTTGTTGTCTTTTGTTTCCTACTAACAATGGCAGGAGAAGACAATGATGACGAATGTGTTCAACATGCTGAGTTACGTGATATGTTCGCCAAATACAACGCATCAACGGAGGAGTCATTGGCGAACTTGACTCGCAAACTGGATGACCTTGCTCTTCGGATGAATACTTTTGAGGCTCGGTTGCCTCTCGCTGGAAGACAAGAAGACAATGCTTATGATGAACTGGAAGATCACAGTAATCAGCCAAGACTGCCACTTTATCATCGAGGTATGGGAGGTAATAATCATAACAATTATAACCGCCCTCCTGATGATCCTTTTGCTAAAGTGAAATTTACTATACCCTCTTTTTCTGGTGCTTATGATGCTGAGGCTTATCTTGATTGGGAGATGACAGTAGAGCAAAAATTTAATTCCCATCTTGTTCCTGAACAACATAGAGTTCGTCAAGCCACTAGTGAGTTTAAGGACTTTGCTATCATATGGTGGAATGAACTTGTTAAAACTAGAACTGATCCTCCAACATGGGATAGATTAAAGGAAGCTACGCGTGTTCGATTTGTTCCTCCATCTTTTCAGCGGGACCTTCGCAAAAAATTGCAGCGTTTAGACCAAGGTAACATGTCCGTAGAGGAGTATTATCAAGAGTTACAAAAGGGTATGCTGCGTTGTGGGGTAGTAGAGGACATGGATGATAAAATAGCTCGTTTTTATGGGGGGTTGAGGCATGAAATTCAGGACATTGTTGATTACAAAGAATATGATACTGTTAACAGATTGTTTCAGCTTGCTATGTTGGCAGAAAAAGAATTGCAGGGCCGACAACAACAGCAACAACGCACGAGGAGCAACTTCACGCCGCGTGCAGCAACTACACCATCCAAAACAGCACCATCTTCGGCCCCCCGTGCAGCGACTACACCACCCAATGGCGGCCAACGAACTATACCTGCTGCTCCACCTTCTCGCGTGCCGGAAGGCAGCAAGGAGACATCATTCAAGCCTTCGTCGTCCACTCCTTCTACGGGTCGTACTTCCAACATTAAGTGTCACCGCTGCCAGGGACTTGGTCATATTATGAGAGATTGCCCGAGCAAACGAGCATACATAGCACGCGACGATGGCGGGTATGATAGTACTTCGGATGTTGAAGATGAATATTCTCTTGCTACTGACTTTACAGATCCAAATGACGAACACATCGAAGAAGAGGTACTTGGTACAGCGGCGACGGAGAACTATAGGAGCATCATTGTGCAGCGTGCCTTGAGCTCCAAAGTGGAGACCGACGACAAGCTACAACGACACAACCTCTTCCACATGTTTCTCGTCGTCAAGGACTGTCGTGTACACACTATAATTGATGGAGGTAGCTGCAATAACTTGGTGAATACGGACGTTGTCAAGAAACTCGGTTTGACAACAAGAGCACACCCTCATCCGTACCACATTCAATGGTTCAACAACAGCGGTAAGGTTCGGGTAACACAAACAGCGAGAATACATTTTTCAATTGGTTCATACCATGATTTTGCTGATTTTGATGTTGTTCCTATGGATGCTTGTTCTCTTTTATTGGGTCGTCCTTGGGAATTTGATACAGATGCTATTCATCATGGTAGAACCAATAAATATACTCTCATGCATAAGGGAAAGAAAATCACTTTGCTCCCCATGACTCCTGCTGAAATTGTGCATTTTGAGAAGAGTAAAATTCGTGAGGGCAAAGCAACAAAATTAGAATCTGAAAAACAGCAAGTTATTAAGTTAAAATCACCATCGTTGCTCGCAACTAAATCTGAACTTGCTGATTTATTCGATGCTAAGGGGATGTGCTATGCTTTAGTTTGCAAAGAAGCCATGTTTTCACTTCATGAATTGACTATTGCATTGCCCCCTGCTGTTGCTAACCTTTTGCAGGAGTTTGAGGATGTGTTTCCCTCCGAGATACCCCCTGGTTTACCACCGATGAGAGGCATTGAACACAAGATCGATTTGATTCCAGGAGCAAGTTTGCCAAATCGTGCAGCATACAGGGCGAATCCACAAGAAACTAAGGAAATTCAGCGACAAGTCCAAGATCTTTTGGACCGCGGGTACATTCGTGAAAGCCTTAGCCCTTGTTCCGTTCCTGTTCTTTTGGTTCCTAAGAAAGATGGTAGTTGGCGCATGTGTGTTGATTGTCGAGCGATTAATAACATCACCATTCGATATCGTTATCCTATTCCTCGATTAGATGACATGCTTGATGAATTGAGTGGTGCTATCATCTTCACAAAAATTGACTTGCGTAGTGTTTACCACCAAATTAGAATGGCACTAGGAGATGAATGGAAAACTGCATTTAAAACCAAGTTTGGACTTTATGAGTGGTTAGTCATGCCTTTTGGTTTAACTAATGCACCCAGTACCTTTATGCGATTAATGAACAAGGTTTTACGTGCTTTCATTGGACAATTTGTGGTGGTTTACTTCGATGATATCCTCATTTACAGCAAGTCATATGATGAACATCTTGATCATTTACGTGCTGTTTTTACTGTTTTGAGAGATGCATGTTTGTTTGGTAACCTCAAAAAGTGCGTTTTTTGCACCAATCGAGTCTCGTTTCTTGGCTATGTCGTTTCCTCGCAGGGAATTGAGATGGATGAGGCAATAATTGAAGCAATCACCAGCTGGCCAGCCCCAACTACCGTCACACAGGTTCGTAGTTTTCTTGGTCTTGCAGGATTTTATCGGCGCTTTGTGCGGGATTTCAGCACCATTGCAGCACTTCTACATGAGCTAACGAAGAAGGGAGTTCCATTTCGATGGGGCGAAGAGCAGCAACAAGCTTTTGATGCTCTCAAATCGAAGCTTACACAAGCACCATTACTACAACTTCCTGATTTTGACAAGACCTTTGAGCTAGAATGCGATGCAAGCGGCATTGGTATTGGAGGCGTTCTCATACAAGGAGGTAAACCCGTTGCTTTCTTTAGTGAGAAACTTCATGGTCCTTCTCTGAATTATTCCACTTATGATAAGGAATTGTATGCCTTAGTCCGTGTATTACAAACTTGGCAACATTATCTTTGGTCTAAGGAGTTTGTCATACATTCCGATCATGAATCATTAAAGTATCTTAAGTGTCAAACCAATCTGAATAAACGACATGCTAAATGGATTGAGTTCATAGAGTCGTTTCCATACATCATTAAGCATAAGAAAGGGAAGGAAAATATCATTGCCGATGCATTATCTAGGCGTTATACCATGCTGTCCCAACTTGATCATAAAATCTTTGGTTTGGAAACAATTAAAGCATTATATCCTACTGATTTGGACTTCAAAGATGCTTTTGAAAATTGTAGAGAAGGAAGAACTTGGAATAAATATGTGCTGCGAGAGGGTCTCCTCTATCGTGCTAACAAGCTATGCGTTCCAGCTAGCTCCGTTCGTCTATTGCTTTTGCAGGAAGCACATGGAGGAGGTTTGATGGGACATTTTGGAGTGAAGAAAACTGAAGACGTGCTGTCCACACACTTTTTTTGGCCAAAGATGAGGCATGATGTCGAGCGCTACGTGTCACGATGCACTACTTGCAACAAAGCTAAGTCTCGCCTTAACCCACATGGTCTTTATATGCCTCTTCCTGTTCCTAGTGTACCTTGGGAGGATATTTCTATGGACTTTGTTTTGGGATTGCCTAGGACTAAGAGGGGGAGGGATAGTATTTTTGTTGTTGTTGATCGTTTTTCCAAAATGGCACACTTTATACCTTGTCATAAGAATGATAATGCCTCACACATTGCTGATTTATTTATGACGGAAATTGTTCGTTTACATGGTGTGCCAAATACCATTGTTTCTGATCGTGATGCAAAATTTTTAAGTCATTTTTGGAGAACTTTGTGGTATAAATTAGGAACCAAGTTGCTGTTTTCAACTACATGTCACCCACAAACGGATGGACAGACCGAGGTAGTTAATCGTACTTTATCCACTATGTTACGGGCTGTCTTGAAAACAAATTTGAAGTTGTGGGAGGAGTGTTTACCACATATAGAATTTGCTTACAACAGATCCGTTCACTCCACGACAAAGGTAAGTCCATTCCAGGTAGTGTATGGTTTCAATCCCCGTACTCCTATTGATTTACTACCTTTGCCTCCTTCTGAAACTATAAATTTGGATGCTACACAACGATCTGAATTCATTCTTAAGATGCATGAAACTACAAAGAAAAATATTGAAATGATGAATGAGAAGTATAGGATTGCAGGTAGTAAAGGTAGAAAAGAAGTAAAACTTGAACCGGGCGATTTGGTGTGGTTACATTTGAGAAAAGAGCGATTTCCCGACTTGAGAAAATCTAAACTTATGCCACGAGCTGCTGGTCCTTTTAAAATCGTTGAAAAGATTAATGATAATGCATATAAGCTTGAATTGCCTCCTGATTTTGGGGTTAGTCCTACATTTAACATTTCAGATTTGCGACCGTACTTGGGAGAAGAAGATGAACTTGAGTCGAGGACGACTCCAATTCAAGAGGGGGAGGATGATGAGGACATCACAACAGCGGAGACGCGCATTGAACTGCAAGGACCAATCACAAGAGCACGGGCACGGTTATTAAATCAGCAGGTGAATTCGTTCTTAACTTCTTTTGCATGTGAGTTTGAGAATAGATTGCTATGTGATGATTTAGTTGTTATTAGGAATAATGGAGAAGATCAACAAGTGAAGGAAGGAGGCCTTGGGAGCGTGGAGAACCACCTGGGACGTCCACAAGTAGATGGAAACAGTTTACAAATCGGACTCGAGTTCAACTCGGAGTCCAGGAGCAGTCCACCTTAAAACAGACGCCCAGGAGGCATACGGACTCCGTTTTCGACGTTCTACATATGCACGGAAAGAGGAGAAGATAAACTTTCCAATGGTTCTGGTCCCACCTCAAAATTCCTCCGGAGTCATTGGGAATCGTCGAAACAAGTCGAGTCCAGATTTCTGTCCGGTGCTGCGCCACCGAATCGGGCCTTTAGGCCTTGTATCCCGTAACAGTCCATTAGGGACGCGTCTAATCATGTTTTGGTCGAACCCTAGCCTATAAATACTGCAGACGCCGGTCATATTCGGTGGGTTTTGCTTAGATCAATAATATCGCCGTTCTACGGTTTGTGAGACCCCAACTTTGCGATTTCAGATCGTATCTTCTACGTTCTTGCTCGTGTTCTCGGTTGCACTTGCAGGGATTAGCCTTCTTGGCGAGGTCAAGCGTGTGCAGCACGGTTGATAACCAACGGAGCCGTGGTGTAGTGATTGCAGGGGTACTCGTACCGCTCGAGTGCCGCGGATCATCAACGTCGAGTTCTCCACCCCAATCGACATACCTTTTGGAAGATCGGGCCTAAACCTACTCATCAGTTGTCATCTTGAGAGGGCCGATTGGGCCCGTGGCAATCCCTTTGCCCTTGCCCTTAGCTTGGCAAACAGCCGTCGAGCTAGGGCTAGCACCTGTTGAAGCCTTGGAGACAGGCTTCTTGGCAAGAACCTTGCGCCGAGCCTGAGGTGGAGAAGGTGCCGGCTCAGATGGGCGCTCTTGGCGCTTCTTGCCTTGGCCCATCGAGGGCCGAAGCAAGGCTTCTTGGTCCATCTCGGCCTTGAAATCGGAGATCTCATCGTTGGAGCTCGACATTGTCCTGAGAATGGATTACACAAGGTATGGATGAGAATTGATGGCAAGGAATTGCATTGAGGAATGGGAAACTAGGGTTGAGTTCAGTCAAAAGTCGGACTTGTCCGGTGTACAGGCACGGACTAGTCCGGGTGACCGGACTTGTCCGTACATGGACCGGACTAGTCCGGTGTTCATCATCTCAAACCCTAACTAGACGATCAATGGTGTTGCTCAATGCAAAAATATCTTAACATCAATGTAGTACATCACAGAAGCGTGTATTAGGTGAAAGGAACTAAGCTATTTGATCAACAACAAAGGAAATCAAGATTTCTGGGGTTTCGGAGGAATTTTACCGAAATTCCTCGATTCTTGGAGATGGGGGGGGGGGGGGGTTGAAGGAGCAGACAAGTCCGTGGTCTTCAATCCCTATGCAATGGAGGTCGTTTTCCACCCAAACTTGGAGGGATTCGATGGAGAACGAAGGAAATCGCCTTGGGAGCACTCGAGCGAGGAGAGAGAGCGTGGGGCAAGTTGTGAGGATGAAGAAGATTAGGTCTTGGCGGCGGCTAGGCTTACGGAGTCGAAAAATCAGACTAGCCATGGTTTACCGGACTAGTTCGGACTACCGGACACTCCGCGGACTAGTGTGCAAGGGCGGACTAGTCCGGATAACCATGGACTAATCCGTGGTCACCAGAACAGAAATGCTTAGCCCATTCGTATATAATTGAAGGTACTTATTAAGAAAATATGGGGGCCAAAACAATCAAGTAATCTTGATGAATATGATCTGTAAGCATACAATAATCAAGCAATGACCATAATTCATCAAGATCAAGTAATTGAGATAGTTTTTCGGAGAAAAATTGAGAGAGATGATTTTCACAACACAATCAACATATTTTGAAGAATCCATACAGGTATGCAAGTTTTCAAGCCACATTCTGAGCATCAAGGATGTTTAGTTCACTCTGAAGCTCACAAAAACGTTTCTCATCAAGTGGCTTGGTGAATATATCGGCTAGTTGTTTTTTGGTGTTGACATGGGAAATAGCTATGTCTCCTTTCATTGAGTGGTCTCTCAAAAAGTGATGTCGGATGTCTATGTGTTTGGTTCTAGAGTGTTCAACTGGATTATGAGCAATTTTAATGGCACTCTCATTATCACAAAGGAGTGGAATACGGCTCATATTATAACTATAATCCCTTAGAGTTTGTCGCATCCAAAGGAGTTGTGCACAACAACTCCCGGCTGCAACATACTCCGCTTCGGCCGTGGATAAGGCAATGGAATTTTGTTTCTTAGAGGACCAAGAGACTAGGGATCTACCTAGGAATTGGCAGGTGTCGGAGGTACTTTTTCTACCTACTTTGCATCCTACATAATGTGCATCGGAGTATCCAATGAGATTGAACTTGGAACCTTTGGGATACCAAAGGCCTAGGTTGAGTGTATGAACCAAATATCTCAAGATTTTTTTAATAACTGTCAAGTGACACTCCTTAGGATTGACTTGAAATCTCGCACACAAACATACACTCAACATAATATCAGGCCTAGATGCACATAAGTGAAGTAAGGATCCAATCATGGAGCAATATACCTTTTGATCCACGCTTGGTCCATCTTCATTGAGATCCAAGTGTCCATTAGTTGCCATGGGAGTCTTGATAGGCTTCGCCTTGTCCATCCCAAACTTCTTGAGTATGTCTTGAGTGTACTTGGTTTGGCTTATAAATGTCCCTTCCTTTTGTTATCTCACTTGGAATCCCAAGAAGTACTTCAGCTCTCCCATCATAGACATCTCAAACCTATCTGTCATAATCTTACTAAATTCTTCACAAAAGGATTTGTTAGTTGAACCAAAGATAATGTCATCAACATAGATTTGACAGATAAAAAGATCATTATCGAAGTGTTTTGTAAATAATGTATAATCTGCTTTACCAATATTAAAACCATTTTCAATTAAGAAATCTCTAAGACACTCATACCAAGCTCCAGGAGCTTGTTTGAGGCTGTAGAGAGCCTTACACAGTTTAAAGATGTGGTTGGGGAACTCTTTATCTTCAAATCCGGGAGGTTGCTCCACATACACCTCCTCCTTGATTGGTCCATTGAGGAAGGCGCTATTCACATCCATTTGATAGAGCTTGAAATCATGGTGAGTAGCATATGCACGTAATATTCTAATAGATTCAATCCTACCTTCGGGGGCAAAGGTTTCGTCGTAATCCAAACCTTTGAATTGTAAATATCCTTTGGCCACAAGTCATTCCTTGTTCCTTGTCACCACCCCGTGTTCGTCTTGTTTGTTGTGGAATACCCATTTGGTGCCGACGACGTTCGCCTTAGGTCCTTCGACGAGTTCCCACACCTTGTTCCGTTTGAAGTTGTTCAGTTCTTCTTGCATAACCACCACTCAGTACAGATCTTTCAATGCATTCTCAATCCTGCGTGGTTCCAAAAAGGAAACAAAAGAGTAATGCTCACAAAAGTTAGCTATGCGGGATCTAGTTGTTACTCCCTTTTGGATGTCACCGATGATGTTGTCGATTGGGTGATCTCTTTGGACGCATTGGTGTACTCTCGGGTGTGGCACTTGCGGTCTTGTATCTTCAGGATCTTCTTCTTCTCCCCCTAGATGGTTGCCCTCATTGACTTGTTGATCATCTTTGTATTCTTGAGGTTGATCTTGTGTGGAAACTCCTCCTTGATCATTGGCCTCCACTTGTGGTTCATCTTCCTCATGCACATGTGGAGGTGGCTCTTGTGGTCGAACATTGCCCAACGCCATTCTTCTCAATGCTTGACAAGTAGCTTCTTCTCTATCTAGCACACATGGATCAACTTTCTCCTTTTGAGAGCCATTAGTTTCATCGAACACTACGTCACATGCTACTTCAACAAGTCCGGAGTTCTTATTGAAGAAACGATAGGCATAGAGTTCGAATCATAACTGAGAAAGAAACCTTCATTGGACTTTGAAGCGAACTTTGAAGTCCTGGGCTTCTTTTTCAAAATGTAGCACTTAGAACCGAAAACTCAAAAATAAGAAATATTCGATTTGTTACCGGTGAGTAGCTCATAGGATGTCTTCTTGAGTAGTCGATGAAGGTAGAGTCGATTTATGACGTGGCAAGCGGTGTTAACCGCTTCCGCCCAAAACCGATTTGAGGTCTTGTATTCATCGAGCATTGTTCTCGCCATCTCTATGAGGGTTCGGTTCTTCCTTTCGGCAACTCCATTTTGTTGAGGAGAATAAGGTGCTGAAAACTCATGCTTTATCCCTTCTTCATCTAGGTACTCTTCAACTTGAGTGTTCTTGAACTCCGTGCCGTTGTCGCTTCGAATGTTCTTGATCTTCAATGAGAACTCATTTTGAGCACGCTTAAAGAACTTCTTCAGGGTTCCTTGAGTCTCTATCTTATCATACAAAAAGAAAACCCAAGTGAAGCGCGAAAAGTCATCAACAATTACTAAGCCATATTTGTTACCGCCGATGCTTATGTAAGCAAATGGTCTGAAAAGGTCCATGTGAAGTAGCTCGAGCGGTCTTGTTGTAGTCCTGATGTTTGTCGGTACCCTGCGTACCGAGTACCCCTTAGGACTGCAAAAAGACCAAAGGAACTTCACCTGTCTGAGTTGAAGACCTCTGAAGGCCCCACGTGTCATACGGGACCGGACCTGCCTCCCTTCTATGGTTAGTCCTGGTGCTGCCACATGTATCCTGCAACCGGAGCTACATCCCACGCATGGGAAAGCTCCGGGCTAAATACCTGTGCGGCACCTCCGGACCTAACCCCCGACAGAAGGAAGCTCCGGTACTGACACGTGTACAACAGCACCGGACCTACCCGTCCCAGACGGTAAGCTCCGGAGTTGCCACGCGTCCAACCGCCGGACCTTCAACTTCAACAAGCAGATTGGTGGACCCCCAACGTCTCAGACCTTCAAGGGGCAATTAAAGACTTCAAGACCTGATTAAGTATCATTAATACCATCTTAATGACACACAATCAGAGGGCCCTTAATACAAGTAACGCCACTGTCAAGGCGCGTTAACATACTGTCAAGGCCCTTAATATCAGTAACCGCCTGGGCCACATGTCGGGCCAGGCTAACGATGTAACGATCAGTCCTCGTACTATAAAAGGACTGGCCGAGCAATACACAGAGGAGGCTCTAGACACTTGGGGAGACTCTTCCAGACTCTGCTTTGACACAAGCCCACAAGCTCTCAGATGCTGAATACAACAACTACACACCCGTGGAGTAGGGTATTACGCTTAGGCGGCCTGAACCACGTAAATCCTTGTGTCAACTTGCCATCGTGTTCTAAATCTCTGCGCGCCCACAACCGAACTACAAACTCCGCGGGCTGCCAACGGTAGTACCGGGAGAATTGCCGAAACCAAACTCCGACAGTTGGCGCGCCAGGTAGGGGTGCCCGAGATTCAAGGATGGTGAACTCTGCTGCTGGATCGTCCAACAGCAACCCTGTTGCGCAACCTGCTGGAGGCAATCCCTCCAACATGCAGCAGCCAGCAGGTGTTGTGGCTCCAGCGGGAGTCATGCCACCACCGTCACCGTCCGCACCTGCGAATCAAGCTAGACAGCGAGATGGGGCGTCCGCGTCGGTCACTACATCGGCGAACAACAACCCTGAACACGCGCTCCATGTTGTGCGTGCTCTTCTCCAACATCCATTGCCTCCAGGAGCATCCCAGGGTGCAATGGAGCACTGGAGAGCTGATGTGGAACATTTGGTTGCAGCAGCAGCCGATCGCATCAGCAACCAAGGTCCTCCCCCCTTGGGGCGGGCCCCATCGCAGCATCGGACCGTGTCGGGTAGACTTGGTTTGCATGCTTCACAACACAGGAGGCGTGCTGCGTCTCAACAGGAAACGTCGCTACCTTCCGGGCCGTGACGTACCCATACAGTAACCAGGCTTTCGACTCACGACCTCCGGGCGGAGATTGATCGCCGTTACCGTCAACAGGACAGCCGCATCCATATCGAGCGTGTTGGCGAGAGGTGAGAGGCTCGGGACAGTCCTGCTCTCGAGGGAGTAGGAGGAGGCTGTTATGCCCTGGCCATGCGCCTACGTATGGTCAGATGGCCACACAAATTCTGGCCTCACCTGCCGGAGAAATTTGACGGGACTGTCAATCCCGCCGAATTTCTCCAAATCTACTCCACCGCTATCCTTGCGGCTGGAGGCAATGAGGCCGTAATGGCCAATTATTTCCCCGTGGCTTTGACTGGGACCGCCAGGTCTTGGTTCATGGGTCTCCCACCCGACTCCATCAACACTTTGGCGGAATTGTGCCAACAGTTCACTGCCAACTTCGGGAGTTCATATACCCTACCAGGCACAGAACTGGACCTTTTTGCTGTCAAGCAGAAGGGGGAGAGTCCCTGTGATCCTTCATCCAGAGGTTCTCCCAGGTACGAAACACCATTCCTTCTATCTCAAGCGCTTCTGTTATTGTGGCATTCAGACAGGGCGTGCGAAATAAGATGCTGGAGAAGCTGGCGACCAAGGAAGTCAACAGCGTCACATAACTCTTCAGCTTGGCAGACAAATGTGCCAAAGCTGCGGAGGGCCGTGAAATGCACTCCCAACCACCTCCGTAGGACAACAAAAAGTCCTCAAAGGGTGAAGCCACTACCTCCAGGAGTGGCAAGAAGAAGAAAAAGTCCAACAGCAAGAAAAAGATGTCGACCGGCACACCTACTGTTGCAGCTGCTGCAGCTCTGGGTGGCCGGGGGCCACGCCCCGAGAAACGACCTCGGCCGTCGTCTGAAGACGGTGGCAGCTCCAAGATGTGGTGTCCCATACACAATATGAACAGCCACAACATGGAAGGCTGCCGAGAGGTCCAGAACCTTGCCGAGCGCTACGACAAGCATCGGGAAGAAGTTCCTTTCCGTCAAAGGGAAGGAAAACAAAAAGTTGACGAAGCTCCGGCTGAAGAGGAGTTAGGATTTCAGGACCCCAAAAAGGTCCTGAAGGCTGTTTACACCTCCGTTGACGACGACTCCGACGTTGCCGACAACGAGCGTCGGAAGACCATGAACACCATCTTTGGTGGTTCATGGGACATCACCTTCCGCCGTGTCCTCAAGACAATGCGGCGGGACATGGCCTCCGTAGCTCCCACTACTAGGGCGGAGCCGCGCTGGAAGTGGATGGACACTGCCATCAACTTCGATGCTTCAGACTGCCCTCGGAACATGATCGGAGCTGGCCAACTCCCATTGATGGTATCACCGAACATCAACAACATCCAACTCCACCATGTAATGGTGGACGGAGGTTCAGGGCTGAACCTCATAAGCTTCGAAGCCTTCGTCAAGCCATTACTCCACTCGGTGCCATTACTCTCCCGGTGACCTTCGGGACTCGGGAGAATTACCGCACTGGGTAGTTGGTCTTCGACGTGGCGCAGATCAACTTACCACTCAACGCCATCCTGGGCAGGCCAGCCTTGTACAAATTCATGGTTGCTGCTCATTATGGCTACCTGGTGTTGAAGATGCCAACACCAGCAGGTGTTCTCCGGATCCCCAGAGATCGCACCGCCGGAGTTACTGCTCTGGAAGAACTCCACGCACTTGCTACAGCGCAGGAGGAAGAATCTGGAAAGGAGCAAGCTCCGAAATCCCCGATCATTCGTCATCGAGGCTAAACCTCTGCACCTCGTGTGAAACCAAGCGGCGACACCGACATTCCTGTCAAAGTTGTCCAAATCAGTTCCGACGCTGCTCAGACCACCCGTATATCGAGAGGTTTGAATGACAAATAGGAACTCGTGCTCATCACTTTCCTCCGGGCTAATGTTGACGTGTTTGCCTGGCAACCGTCACAAATGCCTGGGATACCTAGGTAAGTGATTGAGCACAATCTGAAGATTTATCCCGACGCTCAGCCTGTACATCAGAAGCCTCGGAAGCAATCAGTAGAGCGACAAAACTTCATACATAAAGAAGTGAAGAAGTTGCTTGAAGCCGGATTCATCCGAAAAGTCTTCCACCAAAAATGGCTGGCAAACCCAGTCGTTGTACCTTAGGCCGGCGGGAAGCTTCGGATGTGTATCGACTACACTACACTGAATAAGGCGTGTCCAAAAGATCCATTCCCACTACCTAGAATAGATCAGATAGTGGATTCCACCTCCGCGTGCGAATTACTGTGTTTCATAGATGCATATTCTGGGTATCATCATATCAGAATGTCTAGGTAAGATGAAGAGCATACTTCCATCATCACAGTAGATGGATTATATTGTTACACTGCCATGCCATTTGGTCTCAAAAACGTTGCTTCAACGTTTGTACGACCTATGTACAAAACTTTTGGAGAGCTCATCAGAGATGTAGTGGAGGTGTACGTCGATGACATCGTCGTCAAGATAAAGAACAAGGAGTAATTCCTTGACACATTGCAAGCTGTCTTCGACAAGTTGCGAATCACACGCACGAAGCTGAACCCGGACAAGTGTGTCTTCGGGGTTAGCTCCGGAAAACTTCTTGGCTTCTTGGTGAACCACCGAGGAATAGAAGAAAATCCGGCGAAGATTAAAGCTATTGAAGACATGCGACCACCAGCCCGCATCAAGGACGTCCAGAAGCTGACTGGATGTCTAGTTGCCCTCAGCCGGTTCATCCCAAGACTGGCGGAATGGGCGCTACCCTTCTTCAAGTTATTGAGGAAGTCCGAACCATTCCAATGTTCTACAGAAGCAGAAAAGGCTTTCCAAGAGCTAAAGCAGCTCCTCACCACTCTACCAACTTGGTAGCTCCGAATCCTGGTGAGCCACTTCTGCTTTACATTTCGGCAACTGACGAAGTTGTCAGCATGGTTCTGGTTGCGGAAAGACAAGAACCATCTCCAGTCCAGGAGTCCGAACCCCTTCGGAAGGGCCCGGAGCTACCAGAAGACGAGTTTGGGTCCCAGCTCCCAGACCCGGATCCTCAAGGCGACATGCCAGAGGGTCAACTTCCTTCAAATGAAGAAGTTGCTATTGCTGAGCAACAAGATCCGGACCCCTCCGGGAATGTAACACCCTAAATTTTCGCATCATGCATCGCATACATGATCATGCATTAAACATTAGTAGGATAAAAGAAAGATAATAAAAGATAAAACATGCATATATGGTGTAGCAAAAGAAGAAAAAAATAATTATAGCCTAAAACTTGTAATAGGGAATAAGTATAAAATAATAATAAAAAAATATACGTAAATATATATATATAAATATATATATAAATAATATATATAATAAATGTATATAAAAAATAAATAATATAAATAAATAAATAAATAGTAATATATTTATAAAAAAAGAAAAGAGTAAAAAAAAGAAAATAAAACAAAAACCAACCGCCGGCCAGGCCAAACGGCCCAGCCAGCAGCCGGCCCGCCCCCGCGCGCCTCCCACGCCACGCGCCCCACCGCCTGCCCCGCTGGCTCCCACCGCGCGCTCACCCTGGCCGCACCACGACCCCGACCGACCACGCGCGCGCCCCGCGCCTGGCTCCCGCGCGCTGGCCCTAGCGCAATGTGCCGCACGCCGGCCGCCCCGCACCCGCGTCGGACGCGCCCAGCCCCGCGCCCCGAGCCGTGGCCGAGTCGGCTGAAAGCCCTCGCGCCCCGCCTATAAAAAGGACCGTAGGGTTCGTAAATTTTCCCGACGCCAGAAAACAGCCGCCACCAGGAAAAAGGGAAGGAACCCTAGCGCCGCCGGTAGAAAAGAGGGACCAGAGGGCTGCACCGCTAGGGAAGAAAAGAGAGGAAAAAAAAGGAGGAAGAGGAAGAAAAAGAGGAGGGTGCTGTCATCCGCCGGAGATCGTCGTCGCGCCGCCAGAGGACCCTTGCGCCATCCGCTTCGTCTACGTGTCGCCTTCACCCTCGCGATCTTCGAAGCCGTCACATCTACGGTAGGATTCGTTTTTCGGATGCGAATTTTAGCGACGTATTAGATCTAATAGACGTAAATTGATTTTAGTTGCATCGTCTTTTTTATTTTCAGCAGCATTAATCCACTCTAATACCCCCGTAAACTCGTATGAACACGTATGAACTAGTTGCATCTAATTAATAAACAACCGTAGTTAATCAATTATTGTACTTTGCATGCATGCATATCATCGCATGTTGATTAATGTGTGTGCATCATGTTGATTTGTATGTATATTCTTGTATATGTGATCACGAGTAGAGGTAAGTGCTCAAGAGGTCGTGTACGAGGATTTCCAGAATCAAGACTTTGAAGCGCTTGAGCAACCCTATCCGCCGGAACAAGGCAAGTGTCCTTGAAGCATATTGATCCTGTTTTTTAAATAAATGTTTTGTTTGCAAACTGCATGCTTGTGTCAATTTGATGGGAATCCTATGGTAGGAAGTTTACTGTATTTGTTTAACCACCCTTGTCACCTGGAATATATGGTAGAGAGTCGGGAAGGGCTTTTTACCTTTTTTCTTCGCTTAATTAATTGGGATGGCAAACAACACTACACATTTAATTATACATCAATGATATTCTGGTTAATGTGAACTGGTCAATACGATGGGTGATCTAAGCAAGCCTGGTATGTGGATGGGTTGGATGTTATGGTGGTTTGCTTGCTTTAGATCTAAGGACCGGTTCATGCGAGAATAGGCCAGGACTACAGTGCCACCACGAGGTCAAGTATGGGTGCGGCGTAGCTGATTAATTAGGGCTTTACTAGTGCTGTTTGGACCATTGTGGATGCTCGGGGAAGGGGTAGTCGGATTTGGTTTGTTGATGATTGGTAGGACTACCCTGGGATCCGAATGGCTCAAGAGGGGGCCCTTGGTTGAAGATGTGCTCTGTTGGAGACATCGCTACCGGTGAGACCTCAGTGGGGTCTAAATAGGCTAGTAATCCCTTTGTAAAGGCTATTTTGTGATCTCTTGGCCATACACCAAAGGAAGTGTAATTGGCATAAGGGAGGTTCTTTAGTCGCCGACGGGTGATGAAATCACAAACACGTGGGTAAAGTGGTATAAACTCTGCAGAGTATTAAAACTATCATGATAGCCGTGCTCCCGGTTATGAGCGCCTGGATGACCTACATGATTAGAGGGAAATTGGGATTTGGGATGGTTATGGTTTGGTAATGGTTATGGTTGATATTATGATTATGGTTATGGTTATGGGATGGAATTACGGTTTATGACATTGATAATGGTTATTGGCAATGGTAAATTATGAACTGGTATTATGATGGTTACATGGTTTATGATGGGTTTACTTCACATAAATATGATTCATTGCTTTTCCAAATGGTTTTACTGTACTTTTCAGCACTTAGCCATTATTATTGTCGTCATTTGAATCGACCACATGTCACACTTTCCACACTTGCTGAGTACGACACGTACTCACTCTTGCAATCCCCCCAACAGTTGCAGGTCAGAATTGTGAGTTTAATGGCGATAATGTGGAGATCTAGGCCGTGTCTACCGTCAACTTTGCCTGTGGTGTTGCATGGAGCTGCGCTATCCCTTATGTTTAGTTTGCTTAGTTTGCTTAATTCGTTTATTTCTGCCGCATTAGTTGAACTTGTCATTAATATTCATTAGAGCTTGTATTCGAGGATAATATGGTTTGTGTAATAAAATTTGATAATTAATCTTGTTCTGTGGTAATTTTCTGTATACTCTTTTGTGATTGCACTCGTGTATGTGTGTTGAACATCTTGGGCACACATATGCGTTAGCTTGGTTTAGTTTTCGGAACCGGGCGTCAGAGATTGGTATCAGCCACAGGTTGACCGTAGGACGCAGCCTAGATAGAATGGACACTTTAGAGTACATAGGAGCACTCAGGAATCGATGTGTTTTTGCTTAGTGTGCTGTTTGCTATATATATATTGTTTGCTTATGTGCTTAATAGAGGATTTTGGGATGCTTTAGCATTGCCATGTCCACCTAGGCTAGTATAGCTAGTTGGTTAGCTTCATATCCCTTGATGCATATAGTTGGGGACGTTTCTTAATTCTTACCTATTGCTTTTCCCTAGATGGTGAGGACTCGCAACCAGAGGGATGTCAATGACGAGGAGGAGAACCATGGAGTACCTCAGAACAATACTGGACAAGGACCTGCTCATGGAGCTATCAATATTGAGCAGCTACTAGCTATGCAGAACCAGCTCATGCAGACCATGATACAGACAATGGGACAGCTGCAGGCTGGCAATATCAACAATCATCCCCACATGCCTCCACCGCCACCCCCACCTCCTCATAACCGGTTGGGAGAGTTTATGAGGACTAGGCCACCAACCTTTGCTCAAGCTGCCGACCCTATGGATGCAGATGATTGGCTCAAGTCCGTGGAGAAGAAACTTGCTATTGTCCAATGCAGTGACCGAGAGAAGGTCCTATTTGCTTCTCATCAACTCGTTGGAGCAGCTGCCGATTGGTGGGATTCACTATGCAATGCTCATGAGGATCAAGAGAGGATCACCTGGGCGGAATTCAAGGAGAGTTTCCGTTCTCATTATGTGCCGGAAGGTGTTATGATCTTGAAGAGGCAAGAATTTGAGAACTTGAGACAAGGAAAATCAAGCGTGAGTGAATATCTCAATAAGTTCACTCAACTCTCAAGATATGCGCCTGAGGATGTGAGCCGGGACACCCGGAAGCAATATTTGTTCATGAGAGGCTTGAACAATGAAATCCAAGTGCAACTACTCAATTGCGATTATGCCAACTTCCAGAAGCTTGTGGACAAAGCAATTGTGGTGGAGAACAAGGTTCGTGAGATGGAGCAAGACAACAAGAGGAAGGCGCCATACCAAGGACAACAACAAGGAAGTAATGTGCGCCCTCGCTTTGCGCTGCCCAATGCGCCTTATTACAGCTCTTCTGAGCCTGCTCAACGCCCTGGTTATGCACCACGCCCAACTCAGTTTGTGCAGCAGCGCCCTGTCATGCAAGCACCTAGGCCCCCAATGCCTTATGCGCCTCGTGCTAATCTTCCTGGTGCAAATTCTCAAAACCAAGCTCGTCCCAATAATTCTGGTGGAGTTAAGAAGTGTTATACTTGTGGAGAAGCTGGACACTTTGCGCATCAATGTCCTAAGTCAGGCCTTGGTCAATGAAGCAATGCGCCAAGGCAAAACCCAAGTCCCAATGGAGGACAACCACAAGTAAGCCGTGGACAACAGAATTTTGCTCGTGGCAACGTTAACCATATCTCTACGGAGGATGCTCAGCAAGCGGATGACGTGGTCATTGGTATGTTTCTCGCCAACTCCAACCCCGCGACTATGTTATTTGACTCTGGAGCATCGCATTCATTCATTGCATCGAAGTATGTTGCCAAGTATAGTTTGCCTATCTCTCATATGAAGTTTACTCTATTGGTTAAGTCTCCTGGAGGAGAGATGAGGACAAATATAGTATGTCCAAAAGTAAGCCTTAGAATAAGGGGGGTAGACTTCTCCGCCAACCTCATTGTTTTAGATTCTCAAGGATTGGACATTATTCTTGGTATGGACTGGTTGAGGAAGCACAATGGAGTTATTGAGTGTGCCACAAAGACGGTGAAGTTGACTAATGAGGAAGGGATCACCGTAGAATTTGAAGCATCTCAAACCGCGCCGGTGTTAGTATTACCGGACGTGAGCAAGGGTTTGATATATATTGTGATGCATCAAGACAAGGACTCGGATGCGTGCTTATGCAAGAAGGTCAAGTGGTCACCTATGCGTCAAGACAATTGAAGAAACATGAGCAGAATTACCCAACACATGATTTAGAACTTGCAGCCGTGGTACATGCATTGAGGATTTGGGGACACTATATTCTTGGACATATGTGTGAAATTTATACGGATCACAAGAGTCTTAAGTATATTTTCATACAAACAGATCTTAACTTGAGGCAGCGAAGATGGTTGGAGCTCATCAAAGATTATGATTTGGGGATCAACTTTCATCTAGGAAAGGCCAATGTAGTGGCCAATGCTTTGAGCCGGAAAGGAGTAAGTAATCAACTCACGGTTCGAGAATTGCCATTCGAGCTATGTGAAGAATTTGAATGGTTGAACCTCGGATTCGTGAATGAGATGGGAATAATGGAGTTAAATTCAACCTTGGAGCAAGAAATTCGAGAAGCACAAACCACGGATGAAGAGATCAAGGAAATCAAGGAAAGGACTGAGGAAGGGAGAGAATTCAGATTTGATGAAGACGAACATGGTACCTTATGGCTTGGAAAGAGAATCGTTGTGCCTAATGTAAATCATATTCGGGAGACCATATTGAAGGAGGCACATGACTCACCTTACTCAATTCATCCCGGCTGTACAAAGATGTACAAGGACTTAAAGACATGCTATTGGTGGGCCAGCATGAAAAAGGACATAGCCGAATATGTTGCGTTATGTGTTGTGTGCCAACGAGTTAAAGCTGAACATCAAAGGCCAGCTGGATTATTGCAACCATTAAATATTCCAGAGTGGAAGTGGGAAGAGATTGGTATGGACTTTATAGTTGGATTACCACGTACACAGTCCGGATATGACTCGATATGGGTTATTGTGGATCGGTTGACAAAACCAGCTCACTTCATCCCTGTCAAGACCACATATACCACTGTGAAGCTAGCATAATTGTATATGGAGCATATTGTGTGCCGACATGGAGTTCCAAAGAAAATAGTCTCGGACCGAGGTTCTCAGTTCACCTCTAGGTTTTGGAAGAAATTGCATGATGCAATGGGAACAAGGTTGAACTTTAGTTCGGCGTATCACCCTCAAACAGATGGACAAACCGAGAGGACCAACCAAATTTTAGAAGACATGTTAAGAGCTTGTGCATTAAAGCATGGGAAAAGTTGAGATAAAAGTTTGCCGTATGCTGAATTCTCGTACAACAATAGCTACCAAGAAAGTCTGAAAATGTCACCCTACGAAGCATTGTACAGAAGGAAGTGTAGGACTCCCTTGTTTTGGAATGAAACCGGAGAGAATCAAGTGTTTGGTCCCGACGTGTTACAAGATGCTGAAAGGCAAGTCCAAATAATACAGGAGAACTTAAAGGCTACCCAGTCTCGACAGAAAGGTTATGCAAATAATAGGCTAAGGAGTCTGACTTTCGAAGTTGAAGATTTTGTATACCTCAAAGTGTCACCTATCAGAGGTCAGCGACGGTTTAACGTCAAAGGAAAACTGGCACCACGTTACATCGGACCATTCAAGATTTTGGACAAAAGAGGAGAAGTAGCATATCGACTTGAGCTGTCGACGTATCTCTCCGATGTACACGACGTGTTTCACGTCTCTCAACTCAAAAAGTGTCTCAGGGTGCCAGAAGAACAAGTGCCGATGGATGAGTTAGAACTTCAGGAGGATTTGTCTTATGTCGAGCAACCTATCAAGATCTTGTGCGTGAAGGAAAGGGTCACGAGGAATAAGAAAGTCCGTTGGTGCAAAGTGCAATGGAAACACCATACGGAAGCCGAAGCTACATGGGGACGTGAAGAAGACTTGAAGGCAGAATTCCCTCATCTTTTCTCCACGCTATCGAATCTCGAGGGCGAGATTCACTTTAAGGGGGGTAGGTTTGTAACACCCTAAATTTTCGCATCATGCATCGCATACATGATCATGCATTAAACATTAGTAGGATAAAAGAAAGATAATAAAAGATAAAACATGCATATATGGTGTAGCAAAAGAAGAAAAAAATAATTATAGCCTAAAACTTGTAATAGGGAATAAGTATAAAATAATAATAAAAAAATATATGTAAATATATATAAATATATATATAAATAACATATATAATAACTGTATATACAAAAAATTAATAAATATAAATAGTAATATATTTATAAAAAAAGAAAAGAGAAAAAAAAAAGAAAAAAAAACGAAAACCAACCGCTGGCCAGGCCAAACGGCCCAGCCAGCAGCCGGCCCGCCCCCGCGCGCAGCGCGCGAATCCCGCGCGCCTCCCCCGCCTCGCGCCCCGCCGCCTGCCCCGCTGGCTCCCACCGCGCGCTCACCCTGGCCGCACCACGACCCCGACTGACCACGCGCGCGCCCCGCGCCTGGCTCCCGCGCGCCGGCCCTAGCGTGATGCCGCATGCCGACCGCCCCGCGTCAGACGCGCCCAGCCCCGCGCCCCGAGCCGTGGCCGAGTCGGCCGAAAGCCCTTACGCCCCGCCTATAAAAAGGACCGTAGGGTTCGTAAATTTTCTCGACGCTAGAAAACAGCCGCCGCCAGGAAAAAGGGAAGGAACCCTAGCACCGCCGGTAGAAAAGAGGGACCAGAGGGCTGCACCGCCAGGGAAGAAAAGAGAGGAAAAAAGAGGAGGAAGAGGAAGAAAAAGAGGAGGGTGCTGTCATCCGCCGGAGATCATCGTCGCGCCGCCGGAAGACCCTTGCGCCATCCGCTTCGTCTACGCGTCGCCTTCACCCTCGCGATCTTCGAAGCCGTCACATCTACGGTAGGATTCATTTTTCGGATGCTAATTTTAGCGACGTATTAGATCTAATAGACGTAACTTGATTTTAGTTGCATCGTCTTTTTTATTTTTAGCAGCATTAATCCACTCTAAAACCCCCGTAAACTCGTATGAACACGTATGAACTAGTTGCATCTAATTAATAAACAACCGTAGTTAATCAATTATTGTACTTTGCATGCATGCATATCATCGCATGTTGATTAATGTGTGTGCATCATATTGATTTGTATGTATATTCTTGTATGTGTGATCACGAGTAGAGGGAAGTGCTTAATAGGTCGTGTACGAGGATTTCCAGAATCAGGACTTCGAAGCGCTTGAGCAACCCTATCTGCCGGAACAAGGCAAGTGTCCTTGAAGCATATTGATCCTGTTTTTTTAAATAAATGTTTTGTTTGCAAACTGCATGCTTGTGTCAATTTGATGGGAATCCTATGGTAGGAAGTTTACTAGATTTGTTTAACCACCCTTGTCACCTGGAATATATGGTAGAGAGTCGGGAAGGGCTTTTTACCTTTTTGCTTCGCTTAATTAATTGGGATGGCAAACAACACTACACATTTAATTATGCATCAATGATATTCTGGTTAATGTGAACTGGTCAATACGATGGGTGATCTAAGCAAGCCTGGTATGTGGATGGGTTGGATGTTATGGTGGTTTGCTTGCTTTAGATCTAAGGATCGGTTCATGCGAGAATAGGCCAGGACTACAGTGGCACCACGAGGCCAAGTATGGGTGCGGCGTAGCTGATTAATTAGGGCTTTGCTAGTGCTGTTTGGACCATTGTGGATGCTCGGGGAAGGGGTAGTCGGATTGGGTTTGTTGATGATTGGCGGGACTACCATGGGATCCGAATGGCTCAAGAGGGGGCCCTTGGTTGAAGATGTGCTCTGTGGGAGACATCGCCACCGGTGAAACCTCAGTGGGGTCCAAATAGGCTAGTAATCCCTTTGTAAAGGCTATTTTGTGATCTCTTGGCCATACACCAAAGTAAGTGTAATTGGCATAAGGGAGGTTCCTTAGTCTCCGACGGGTGATGAAATCACAAACACGTGGGTAAAGTGGTACAAACTCTGCAGAGTATTAAAACTATCATGATAGCCGTGCTCCCGGTTATGAGCTCCTGGATGACCTACATGATTAGAGGGAAATTGGGATTTGGGATGGTTATGGTTTGGTAATGGTTATGGTTGATATTATGATTATGGTTATGGTTATGGGATGGAATTATGGTTTATGACATTGATTATGGTTATTGGCAATGGTAAATTATGGACTGGTATTTTGATGGTTGCATGGTTTATGATGGGTTTACTTCACATAAATATGATTCATTGCTTTTCCAAATGGTTTTACTGTACTTTTCAGCACTTAGCCATTATTATTGTCGTCATTTGAATCGACCACATGTCATACTTTCCACACTTGCTGAGTACGACACATACTCACTCTTGCAATCCCCCCCCCCCAACAGTTGCAGGTCAGAATTGTGAGTTTAATGGCAATAATGTGGAGGTCTAGGCCGTGTCTACTGTCAACTTTGCCTGTGGTGTTGCATGGAGCTGCGCTATCCCTTATGTTTAGTTTGCTTAGTTTGCTTAATTAGTTTATTTCCGCTGCATTAGTTGAACTTGTCATTAATATTCATTAGAGCTTGTATTCGAGGATAATATGGTTTGTGTAATAAAATTTGATAATTAATCTTGTTTTGTGGTAATTTTCTGTATACTCTTTTGTGATTGCACTCGTGTATGTGTGTTGAACATCCTGGGCACACATATGCGTTAGCTTGGTTCAGTTTTCAGAACCGGGCGTCACAGGGAAGGTCTAGGCCACTGCAGAAGAAGCTCCGGGTTCTTCAAGCACGAAACTAGAGGTCCCTGACGAAGGTCCGGACCCCTTCGGGACGGTCCAGGTTGATGAGGAGGAAGCTCTGGGCCCCTTGGGAGGGTCCGGACAGTCCAACGCCCAGTGTACTTCATCAGCGAAGTACTCCATGACGCCAAGACTTGGTACCTGGAGGTGCATAAGCTGCTCTACGCAGTTCTTATTCCTTCTAGGAAGCTCCAACATTACTTCCAAGCTCACAAGACTTCAGTGGTGACCTCTTATCCACTGCGTGCAATCTTGCATAACCCCAACTCTACTGGAACATTGCAAAGTGGGCAGCGGAATTGGCCAAGTTCGACCTTGAATTCGTCCCAAGACAAGCGATCAAGAGTCAAGCATTGGCAGACTTTGTGGCGGAATGGACCCCCTCTCCATCAAATCCCGGGGGCGTGGGTAGCGACGGGAGGAGGTCGATAGGTAGGTAGCGCGCGGGCAGCGACGGGAGCCTGGCGACGGGGAGGCGGTGCTTCCGCGGTGACGGGAGGCGTGCGACGGGGAGGCGGCACGTGCACGGCGATGTGAGGCGGGAGGCGGGGAGGCGGTGCGTGCGCGGCGACGCGAGGCGAGTGGCGGGGATGCGGCACACGTGTGGCATGGCGAGGTGGAAGGCGGGGAGGTGGTGCGCCCGCGGCGGCGGGAGGCAGCGCGATAGTGACAAAATAACTAATAAATTAAATTAACAATAACATATTTTAATCAAATTCGCATACATACATGTTAATGAACTTCACATACTTATATGTCAATATTAAATTTAACATACATTTCAAATTTATCATAACTAAACTTTCAAATTTTCATGTAATCTAATAACCAAACATTAAACTTTGAAATTTGAACCTTTTTAACATGTTAATCTAATAACTAAACTTTTTGCAACTAATCTAATAACTAAACTAACATATTAATTAAGTTCACATACTTATATGACATGCATTGTTGTCTTATTTGAACATTAAAATTTGCAACTAATCTAACTTAGCAAATATTTTACCATGATTGGTTTGTGTTGGGCTCGGCTATCTCTTGGGTGAGGCGAAGGGAGCGCTAGAGGGCGCTGCGCCGGACGGGCACGGCCGGGCGGCACACGGGAGGATGGGTGTCAATACTTTTTAAGATATACTAACAAAATCATCTGCAGCCATGGTGCCAGAAATGTTTGTTGGTATTTGTTAACGTTTACAGGTCATCCAAGCAGCAAGGCTAGTTTTGCACTCGCACTAGGCAAACCTAAGCCAAAGAAAGATGAGTTCCACAAGTGCACGGAAGATACCGCTGTAGTATTTCACCTGAGAGTATTCCCTAGGGTATCGTATTTGTTTATCCCAAAGGAAGGCAAGGTAGAAGAGAGACAAGGTCAAGGATAGAAGAGGGTGACATAGTGAGGGATTCGGTAGGATGGATAAATAAATTGAAGGGATAGTGTGACACACACCTAAGCAAACTACTCTAAGGGATAAGAATGTCCTAGTGGAGGATAAGTTAAGGAGAGAGAGAGCTACTCCTACTGTGCTTTAGGTATTCATATACATTGTCAACTAGTATATGTATGGCTACGCTAACTACAAGTACTAGGGCTTAGCGGTCAAACATATCGAGCAATGGTTTACCCCTGAGAAAATCATGATGATTCCCGCTACGAGCCTGCGGCGTAGCCAAATGTGGGGGATTACGACGGACAGACAGGGCTATCACCACCTGTCGCCTACCCCTACAAATTGTGGGTCTACGATACATCCAATGCTACTTAATTATCTAAGCACCATGCTTACATAACAGGTAAATACCATAAGAGCCTAGGTACAAGCACCATCCTAAAGCAATGACTAACCTAAACATAGTTGAAAGGAATCAAGCACTACATTACTCATATTAACATAATCACATTAATACCTAATTAGACTATAGTGAAGGTACATGATGTTTATGATAATATAATAAGAGCATTATAACTAGATCATCATGACATCTATACCTAACACATGCATGGAATCCACAACCAAACAAGGAACTCTTCATCCAAGTATATCAATAAGTAGAGACTAATAATATTAATATAAAGCAAAGTTTCACAAATACAAGAAAAATTGTGTGAGCCACACCTTTCCCAGTTTGGACTTGGGACTAGAGGTTCCTCTCTACATCCTAACATCCACAAGGAACTAAGAGCAGTAGTGTAATACAAGAGAGAACGCTTGAGTGGTGTGTGTGAGAAGTGAGGCACCTCCCCCTATTTATACAAAGAGTAGAGGCGGTTCCCACCACAATTACCTCGTGAATCAGTCTTCACCGCCTACAGGAAGCTATGAGGAGCCAACATGTGGAGTTAGACCAGGTTTGGCGCTAGCGCCAAGGTTGCTGGCTAGGGGAGTTGGCTGACCTGGTCCTGGCCCCTCTTCGGGTGTGCTTCCTCGGGGTGACTTTCGGGTGGGCCCTTATCCCCTTCCCGGGTGATACACCGATGGATGTCCTCGGATACGCCTGGGAATGAGTCATGGATCCATGTGGCACCACGTGCCGTCAGGTAATTGGTTGGGGTGGCACTTTTTAGGATTGCTCCCCTCATTCTCCATCATTTCTGCAAAAACTTCTGCATGCACTATTTCTCCAAGTACAAGTGGGATTATGTTAAACATAACTATGATGTGTGTAAGAAATATTTATTCCTTTCCATAATTGAGTTATATTGACTGTCGAAATTGTTATATAACGATTGTCAACAAACTCCCCCAAGCTTACCCTTAGCTCGTCCCGAAGCAAAGATAAGGTCTTAGGTTGTTGATCAGGAGTTGCTACAATGTCCAATTTTGCAAAAGTACCAAGAGCACAACAGAATATTCCACCTTGCATTGAATAAATTGGCTATGGTACCTCACCATTTTTCTTAGTCAATATGGGGCTTTTGCCTCATCCTTTTCTTGGGTGGTTGAAAGATAGAACAGCGAAAATGAGCATGCATCACCTAATGTTTAAGTTCCACTCAAATTTCTAGAGAATTTCAAATGGTGTTTTGATTTAAGTTCCTCAATTGATGCACTCAATCACTCCTATGTGGAAGTGGTATTTTGTATCCTCACCAAGGCAATGCCTTTCTTGTCCTACATCTAAATAAGGCTTGTATGTGGAGCTTGGTAGGGATCAAGAGTAGGCATATTTGCAACACATTTATTGCTAAGTCAAAAGAGTAAGCCTTAGGAGAAAACAAATCATACTTTTGATCAAGATTTGTACAAATGTGATGGAATATTTGTGGAGCGGAAATATGAAGTTAACTCCTCTATATGCACTCTCTTTATTTGTGAGGATGAAACATGGCTACTTATTCTGGTTTTTTTTTCTCATGCTCTTGTACATGAGCATGCAATTTTTTTCTTTTTCTTGTAGCCATGTCTTCTACTCCTCTTTCCCTTTCAAATATTTTAAAGAGATTATTATGCATGAAAAGCATGGAGTATCCTTTTGGTGGTGGGACGGTATGATAGAGTTTTGCGAACTTCTAGTTTAGAAGTTTAGCATGTTCCCAAGCAATCTTGATCTTAAAAGCATGAAATATTCTCACATAGGTCTATACTAGTTTGACTAGGCTCAATGTGAAGGTAAATAGCATATGCATAGGGTTTGTCTAATTTAAATCATCATATGGCTTTGGTAGGAATTTATATAGAATGTGGAACTTCACATTTTAAATATTCTTCGAGAAATTGAGCTTCACTCTTAACTAAGGTATTAGCAGCTCTTATCACGATATCATATCCCACAACAACCTAGAATTGGACTTAGCTTGTGCTACCCTCAAATTCCAAGTTTAAGGCAAGAATATTCTAAGCCAATAAACTCAATACTTAGAGAATACTAAATTGTATGAATGGGACTAGAGAAAATAAAACATAGCAACTATTTATCATTTCAACTTATGCAAAGTAAAAATATTCTTACCGCACATCTTTTATTTTATTAACCTAACTTATACTACATTATTATTATTATTAGATGCAATGATGGTGGAAAGAAAGAAATAAAATAAAGGAATGCAAATGGGGTGTGATACAAGTTACCTCAAATGGGGGTCCTCCCCCAAGCTTTCTCTTTTCAATTCCGTGATAAGGGTTGAACCCTTGATGGCGGAAATAGGTCATGAGGTCGGCCTGTTGTTGCTGCAGCATGGTGTTGACGTTGTTGAATTATGTGTTGATTTGTTGCTGCTAGTCGTGGGTACCTTGGATGTGTTCTTGAAGTGTGTTGAAGATGTCGCCAATCCTCACTTCAAGATCTCCCATCCGTTGGGTGAGTTCCGCCATTCCTTGGCCAAGGTCACGATAACCTCGGGCCGAAAAGGAAGATTGTGTACCCATCAGTGGAGGAGGCAAGCTACTAGAGCTTGAGCTCCCTCCGGTGGTAGCCCACTCTTACCACGACGATCCTTCTGCCTCGTACGTTTGAGGTTGGGTCCAACCGGGTGCATCACCCTTAGTTCCACTTCCTCTTGGTATTCATAGGAGGGAGGGTATCGTGCTGGAATCTCCATGGCCGCTCTACGTGAATGGCTCTTTGTGACCCTGCCAGATACATTACTCCTGCGAGCCTCTTCGATAGACTAATGAGCAATGGTTAGTTCCCGACACTTATATAAATGAAAATCTGGGTTAGGTAACCGCATTTTATTTACATGGCTGGGATAGAAAAACACTAAGGATCCATCTAGGTCATGTTTAAGAGTTTGTCCATGCACTAGATAATCCTCATCTATTAAGTAGCGACCTGCTGGAATATATTCAATTAAAGCCTTTTCTAGAGCCCCTACTTTCATAGTAATACGTGTAATTAATGAGGTACATTCAATTGGTCTTGTAATTTTATTGTTTTCTAACAATTATGACTTCATAGCCTTAACAAGAGCAATTTTAATCTTTTTAACCATGGCATAAAGGGTTTTAAATTCATCATCACGCACAATCCTAACATCCCCTCTAAGAAACATAGTCATAGCCACCCATCTATGCAAGAAACGTTCAGTGGGGTTCTGAATGTGGCTACTCCTAGGATTCTTACACACTACTTTACCAGTTAAGTCTTGCCAAAATTTTTGTTTGTTAAATTTAGGCAAAGCATCTAAATCGATCAAACAACTTCTATGGAAGCCTAAGAGTTCACTAAATTCTTTCCATAGGGTAAAGTATTGTTTTTGGAAAAACCTAAAAGAGATACCTTCAAATCCTAATTGAAGGGTGCATAGGAATTGAATAGTGAGGAGGCGTGAACCTTCCTCATATATTTGAGCAAAATTATCCCATCCTAATGCATGCCATACGGTAAAGAATTTGGAATACGTACCTATTTTGGAGAGTAGTGCCGGATCGTAGGCCTTCGTGTGGGTGAACTCATGATCTCGGAGGATGTTGTAGGCTTGTCGTTCAACGTCACTCCTCAAGTCGAGGTCGTCGTCGTTGAGTACACGGAGTGGCGCATCATCTTACTCCATCGGGACATCGTCTTGCGCACCTCTCTACCGTGGACTTGGTGTAGGCTCGAAGGAGAGGTGTCAGCTTGAGTTCTGTAGGATCGAAGAGCACGCGAAAAGCTACCATAGGGGGGTGAATGGTAGATTACAACATTTTCGGCGGAATCAACGAAAAAGCCCTTGGCAGAAAATTGATCTATTAAAGAAATTGTGTGTGCGACTAATCTAAATGTGATCAATTGTGACAAAACCAATATAGATTTTGGATAACCAAATCACGAAAGATGTTACAACATTAATGAAAATCCGTGGAGAAAAACTCATGTTATGATTGGAAGATTGAACAAAGGTCAATATGTTCTATCTGAGAAAAATAGATATGCAACAATGCCAAGAAACTCGTTTAGATCCCAAACCACAGATCCAGTGACCATGAAATGTTCACAGATGATAGATAATCAAGTTGTGAAGACAACCCAAAAAAAATCATGTCAGTTGGATCTGTAAAACTCAAGTTATGATAAAACCACCGAAGCAAGGCGGTGTTGTGCAGAAACTGAACGAGAAAAACTTGTCTGAAACAAGTCGGACGAACAAGGCACAAATTTTGTTCCTTTAAACTACAATCTTTATTCAATTGAACACAAGAGGAACATCTCAAAATCATTGTACAACCAACTCTGGCGTCCCTTTCTTATATAACCAGCCCTTAGGCCAACCCAATCCTAACTAGGACTCGTATCCTACTCAGTTTCCATCAAAACTTTCTATAACTGCTCAAGACTCTTCTATATGCAGATAGAAACAATCTTAAGACTTCCAAACACCTTAGAAACGTATCCCACATTCCTAAAAACAACTCAATTTCGTGACCCACACGAAATCCTATCATAACCAACTCAAATCTTACCATATTTGAGTCAAACCAGACTCAGCCACAGCCTGAGTCCATAACCTAGTCTGTTGGACCTTTCTGACCAATTTTTTACGTCCGCATCTCTTGATCACACCTTTGAACCATGTTGCCACGTCCATGCACTCCTTGCACACGTATAAACATCTTCCAACGACATCCACGGTATCTTCATATGCATTGTTCTTGATTCAAACATGCCGCACGACCTCCCGATCAACTCAACCACAATTCCTTCCGAACTTTGTTGTTGAACCTCATCTTCTCCCTAAGACTAGTTCAATGGATCCCGTCACCAGCCATGTCTTGAACTCAAGCAACACCTGCACATGAATAAACAACTAATACTTCCGATCATAAGTCCTAGACTTGACTCACTTTAGTTCCGAAACCACAACAACTTACGTGAGCACCTCACATAAGCATGTTGCAAACCATAGCAAAAACATTAACCACCATGATCAGCCAAAATGCATCAAAAACTTAGTAAAAGAATACTAAGCAAACTTTACATAAGTGTAAAGCAAGTTTGAAATGTTGCAATATAAAAGCAAAACCATTGCAATCTAGCACCAGACCTTGCCAAATCTAATCGGACATTGAACTAAAGCTTAACAAAGCTAGCAGGATCTAGCGTTGGAGCTAACAAAAGCTAGTCGGACCTAGCACCGGAGCTTACCAAAGCTAGTCGAACATAGCGCTAGAGCTAGCAAAAACATGTCGGACCTAGCCATAGCAAGTCGGACCTAGTCAAAACATGGCAAACCTAGACAAAGTAAGTCGAACCTAGCCACAACATGTCGGACCTAGACAAAGTAAGTTTGAATTTACGTCAGATCTTGCCATAGCTACCTAAAACAAGACAGACTTATCATCATACCTTGACGGAGCTCAGACCTAGAGTCAGACCTTGTTAAAAGGGTGTTTTGCAGTATTCAAAACTTTTATCATCATAGCCAATGTATTCAACACACATAGGTCTCACAAGATCCTCCCATGGCTTGAGCTTGATGAAGGTCCCTTCCTCTTCACAAACAACTTCTTCATGCTATTCATGGATGCACAACTTGAGAACAATAACAAAAAAAAACTCCGAACGGGTTACGTTAGCGAAAACCTAACGAAAACCCTCGACAAATTGTTTTGTCAACTTGAGAGCAACTTGCAAATGCAAATGAGAATCAATGCAAATATTTTTTTGCTTGAACTTGGGAGAAATGTTGCAACAAAGAGCACAACAATTCTTGAGAAAGTGTGTGAGTGAGTTGGGGAGGTGAAAATGAGGTGAAGTGTGAAGCAACCCATTCACCCGGGCATGTATAAATAGTATAGCACCCCCCAACAGTCATAAGAAGCAAGAATGTGGCCGTTGGAGGACAGAGGGCCAAAATGGCACTCTCTCCAGCTCGGCCGACTAGGGGGGTCGGCCGACCTGTAGGTGGGGCCCCCTGTCTCCTCTTTTGGCAAGTGGCTCCCAAAGGGCTATATTTATAGCTGTTGGGTGAATCAACCACAAAATTGCTCCAAAAAATTGTTTTACTAATAAAACTTCCTAAAATTCACTATTTTTTTCTAAGCGTGAAAAATAAATCTAAGTTGAGACTACAAAATTCCCAACCCTCTAAAAAAATCAAAACATTAAGTTAACCTATTGGCGAGGTCCCATCCAAAATCTGATGAGATGGATTTTTCTCCGTCGTCTTGACGCTCATTTTTCAGCCTTTGGCCCTGGAGAAATGGGCACGGCTGGCTCACCATGCTTCTTTCGCCGCACCTTCCTTGGCAGTCTTGTGGACTTGAGCTATTCGAATGATACTGATTTTCCATCTTTTTAAATTTTTGACGTGCGCGAAAAGATGGAGTCTCCTCATAAATTAGTTTTCTCATTAATGATATGAGGAAGTTCACTTGGGGTGGTGTAAATTCAACCTCCTTGATAACTCGGGATATACTTGCTTTTGATCATGGAGCATTGCTCCTTCCTTGGCCGAAAGTCAAACGTTTCCTCCCTGCCATTGATATGGAAGCGGATTTCTCTGGCTCCCACATCTTTGTGAGTATTCGTGGTGCTAAGTAAATGGCACCCAAGAATGAGACGGTTTTCCTTCTCGACCTCCATGTCAAGCACCATGAAACCCAAGGGTCTGAAGAAGTTCCGGACTTTCACATGGACGCCTTCGGCGATACCCGCGGGGTAGCGGATCGATGAATCGGTCAGCTAAAGCTGCATTGGTATTGGAGATAGCATGGTGAAGTTCAGCTGGTCAAAGACCACTTTTGGCATGACACTAACACTATAGCAAGGGTCACATAGGGCCTTGTTAAGTGTAGGGTACCAATGGAGTAGGATATGGTGGGATATCCAGGGTGCTTCAGCCAATTGCATTTCCGTAGAGAAACCAAGTCGGCATTTTCTACGGGAGGCTCCGGTTGCCCTGGCATATTGCTATTCTCTAATGGCGGGACAACAGCTGCAAGTTGAGCTAACTAGGTCTCCAACATTTTGTTGGAGCTCAACTGGTTCTTGAAGGTGGAAGCTAAGGTTTCAACTTTGGCATTGATATTTTCTAAGGTCTTATCATTAACCAACAACTTCTTAGATAGGGCATCATTGATCTTGAGTTGGCTAATGGCAAGTTCCCTAATGTGAGGTTGGTTTCCATGTCGTTGTTGTTGTAGCCTCCTTGAAAGAAAGGGCATGGATGGCCCCACCCTTGACCTCCTGCACGGTAGCCATTGTTGTTGTTGTAATTCCCGTTGTTGGCCAAGTATAAGGCATCCTCACAGGTATCGGGGCAGTCACTCCCCATATGACTTGCATTGTCACAGACTTCACATGTCATGTGAGAGTCTAAGGCTTGGACGGTGCCAAATGCTTGGCCACAGGCTTGACAGTCCAACTTCTTCATAAGGAGGTCCGATTTGGAAGCGATCATGTGTACCTCTTTCAATGTGTGCATGCCTCGCTGTCGGGACCGGAGACGCTCATCGCTCCAACCCATGTTGGAAACCATCTTCTTAATCAAATCCTTAGCTTTGGGCACCGTAAGCAAGAAGAAGGTTCCTATAGCAGCAACATCCACATGACGAAGTTAGCCCGTTGTAGATGTTTTGGATGATGAGCCAATCATCCATCCCATGGTGGGGACATGCTAGGATATACTCCTGCAGCCTTCCCCAAGCCTCGGGAATGGACTCCTTGGACTCTTGCTGGAAGCTTGAAATCCTTCAACGTAGGGCATTGGTCTTTCCCAACGGGAAAAACTTGGCGAGGAATGTTGAGGAACATTTCTCTCAAGTATTTATAGCACTTCGGTTCACGTAAAACCACTGTTTTGCTCTTCCAAGGAGGGAGAATGGAAACAATCTAAGGCGAATGGCATCAGGTGCAACATCCTTGATCTTAAAGGTGCTACTAATCTCCAAGAATTGTTGCAAGTGAGCACTGGCATCCTTGTTGGCTTTCCCACAGAAGGGATTAGCCTGCACTATAGTGATGAGGCCAGTCTTGATCTCGAAGTTCACGTCTCCCGTGTTGACATTGGGCCTAGTAGGCACATTATCAGCAGAGGGAACCAAGAACTAACGAAGGGTCTTCTAGGCCATTGGCTTGATGCGTGATAGTGCGGGGGTGACGGGTTTCCTAGCAGACAAGATCACCTGAGGAGGAATGACACGAGACTGAACTCTTCTCAGCATTGACTCAGGATCTTCTATGTAGTTAGCTGGCAAACGGAAACCAGTCATACACTACCCTATTTTCACATCAAAGAATGCGAAAAAAAGAGGGTTATCCTACTAAAAACCTTCTAGAATCCTATCTACCACACGATCATGCATATCTTCTATGCCTTCCTCGGTAACTGTGCTAGAAATGCTTGTTGATACTTCCTAAGATATACTAACAAAATCATCCCTGACAATAGTGCCAGAAATGCTTGTTGGTATTTCCTAACGTCTACAGGTCATCCTAGCAGCAAGGCTAGTTCTGCAGAGGCACTGGCGAACCTAAGCAGAAGCAAGATGAGTTCCGCAAGCGCACAGAAGGTACCGCTGTAGCATTTCACCCAAGAGTATTCCCTAGGGTATCGTATTTTTTTATCCCAACGGAAGGCAAGGTAGAAGAGCGACGAGGTCATGGATAGAAGAGGGTGTTCTAGTGAGGAATCTGGTAGGATGGATAAATGAATTGAAGGGGTAATGTGACACACACCAAAGCAAACTACTCTAAGGGGTAAGAATGTACTAATGGAGGATAAGTTAAGGAGAGAGAGAGAGAGCTACTCCTACTGTGCTTTAGGTATTCATATGCATAGTCAACTAGTGTACATATGGTTATGCTAACTATGAGTACTAGGGCTTAGCGGTCCAACATATCAGGCATGGGTTTACCCCTGAGAATATCTGAACGATTCCGTCTATGAGATTGCGGCGTAGCCGAACGTGGGGGATTACGAAGGACGAACAGGGCTGTCACCATCTGCCACCTACCCCTACAAACCGTGGTTCTACGAGACTGTAGGATCGAAGATCACGTGAAAATCTACCACGGGGGTGAATGGTAGATTTAAAAAATCTTACGCAGCGGAAACAATTAAATCCCAACCCCTTCGGCAGAAAAATAGTCTGTTAAAGAAATCGTGTTTGAGACTAATCTAAACGTGTTTCACCGCGACAAAAGTGATAGATATCATAGATAATCAAGTCTCGAAGATGACACAACAAGAATCACTCAAATCCGTTGAGAGAAACTCAAGTTACAATTGAAAGATCGAACAAAGGTCAATCTATCCTACCCGAGAAAAATAGTTTTGGAACGCTGCAAAGAAACTCGTGTAGATCAGAAACCACAAATCCAATGACCGTAAAATTTTGACAGATGATATATAATCAAGTTTTAAAGACAACCCAAAAAGAATCACATCAATTAGATCTGTAAAACTAGAGTTATGATAAAACCACCAAAGAAAGGTAGTGCTGTGCAGAAACTCGAGAAAAACTTGTCTAAAACAAGTAGGACGAACAAGGCACAAAAGTTCCTTAAAACTACGAATTTTATTGATCAAACCACAGGAGGAACAGCCCCAAAGTCGTGCACCACGAGCTCTGACCTTCCTTGCTTATATAACCAGCCCTTAGGCCAACCAAACTCAACTAGGACTCTAATCCTACTCAAATCACGAATCAAAACTTTCCATAACTGCTTAGGATTCTTCTATACGCAGATAGAAGCAATCTTAAGACTTCCAAACACCTTAGGAACGTATTCCACATTCCTAAAGCAACTCAAATTCGTGACCCACACAAAATCCTATCATAACCAACTCAAAACCTTCCATATTTGAGTCAAACACGACTCAGCCGCAACCTAAGTCCATAACCTAGTCGGTTGGACCTTTCCGACCTATTCTTTACGTCCTCATCTCTTCATCACATCTCGGAACCATGTAGCCGCGTCCATGCTCTCCTTGCATACGTGCAAACATCTTCTAACGACGTCCATTGTTAGAGTTTTGTTTCGGCAATTCTCCCGGCACTACCGTTGGTAGCCCGCGGAGTTTGTAGTTCGATAATGGGCGCACAAAGATTCAGAACACGATGGCAAATTGACACAAGGATTTACGTGGTTCGGGCCGCCTAAGCGTAATACCCTACTCCACGGGGTGTGTGGTTTTTGTATTGAGCGTCTGAGCACTTATGAGCTTGTGTCAGAGCTAAGTCTGGAAGTCAAGAGAGTTCCTCGGAGTTGAGAGAGAGCGCCAGAGCCCCCTGTGTATCGCTCGACCAGTCCTTTTATAGTACAAGTACTGGCCGTTACATCGCTAGTCTGGCCCGACATGTGGCCCTGGCAGTTACTGATGCTTAATACACAATTAATGAGGTTAATTACCCTTAATAGTGTGGTAACGGGCCTTGACAGTGTCGTTACTGGTATTATGGGATCTCCGCTCGTGTGTCATTAATATGGTATTAATGACACTTAATCGGGTCTTGAAGTCTTTGATTGTCCCTTGAAGGTCCTAGCCATTGGGGGTACACCAGTCTGATTGTTGAGGCTGAAGGTCCGGCGGTTGGACACATGGCAGCTTTGGAGCTTACTGTCTGGGACGGTTAAGTCCGTTGCAGTTGTACACGTGTCGGTACTAGAGCTTCCCTCTGTCGTGAGTTAGTTCTGGGGGTGCTGCGCAGGTGTTTAGCCCGGAGCTATCCCATGTGTGGGATGTAGGTCCGGTTGTAGTATACACGTGGCAGCACCGGGACTAACCATAGAAGGGAGGCAGGTTCGGTCCAGTATGACACGTGGGGCCTTTGGAGGTCTTCAACTCAGACAGGTGAAGTTCCTTTGGTCTTTTTGCAGTCCCAAGGGGTATACGGTACGCAGGGTACCGATAGTGGCCCCTGGGCCCACCTCTGGGAGAGACCTTTTGGATGAAGTCGTTCTGCCGGAGGTGGGTCCATCCTTCAGTTTTTGAGTCGTGTCTTCAAGGATCTTTGGATGTGCCGTTGGCAGTAGTTCGCAGTTAAACCATCACCGCGTGGCATATCCGGGGTGCGGCTGGTGAGGTTTGAGCGTGTGGATCTCACACAATTGAAGGTCGACGGTTCCTGATACGAAAACCGTATTGGTTTCGCGCTCCTTGTCAGGCTGCTGCCCTCGGGCTTTCCGCCTTTCATGATGACAACCGTTCGCCTTGGGTAAGGACCTCGACTTGATCATCAAGGTGGCCCCGGGCCCCCTTGTCATTGGCAGGGTGAAGTTTTTGAACTGTGTCATCGGCTCCTCTGTGGTTTCCATCCAAGCGTTGCGGGGGCTTACTTAAGAAGGAAAGCGCGCACCGTTTGGGGATTCTTTACACCTTCATTTGAACTTGCGCTCGAATCCTCCAATTTTTTGCCTGCTTTTCATCTCTCGCCCAGCTGTGCTACGATGAAGTTGGGCCTCCCCAACTGCCGCATTGGGAGCAAGAAGGAGTTGTCTATGGTCTGGACCTATATGGGATGGTGCAGTGACTCCTTCGACAACGATATTCGCTGCGGCAAGCTTCCCTTCGAGAAGGATCGAGCCGGAGATATGATGTACTTCCTTGGGTACGCCATGGTGTGTTTTATCCCGCCTTTCTCCACTTTCTTTCTGATGCTGCTTGATTTCTATGGTCTGCAGCTCCACCATCTTGGCCCCCACTCAATCTTGCTGGTGGAGACTTTCGTCCACTTTTGCGAGATGTGGGTGGGTGTGCCCCTTCGCGTGGAGTTGTTCCGGACTTTCTTCACTGTCCACCTAACCGGGAAGAGCGATGAGTTCATCGTCTTCTACTACTTTGTGAAGCAGACGAACTCCCCCCTCAAGTACTTGAGTTCCTTCCCTTCCGGCAAGTGGGACGACTAGAAGAAAGACTGGGTGGTCATCACCGTCGAGGGACACGAGAGGCTGAAGCTGCCTGAAGGCCTTCCTCGCATCGACACCAACACTTGGAGTGACATGCCGGAGCTGTCGAGGGAGTACAGACTCATCCTGGACAGAATCCAAGAATGTGTCGAAGGTGAGGTGACCCCGCAGATGGTCTTCGGCAACTTCTTGATGAACAGGTGGGCCCCGCTGAGGGCTAGGAGCCGGCCTGCCTGGGCCTTCAATAGTGAGATAGATACCAACCACATTGAGGTTAGCTTGGACACCAACCTGACCGGTGAAGCCTTGAAGACCCATCTCAAGAAGTTCCAGCCTGGGAACATCGGTCATGGTGACGTGTCTCCACTGGCAGCCTTCCGTCCTCTGAATATGATACCAGAGGAGTGTAGAGAGCTCCGGAGGAAGATGCCGCTGTTGGACAACTTTGGCCTGGTGGAGAGGTGATCAACCTCCGGGGTGGCGATCCCCAGAGCTTCGGAGGATGGCTCCATTCCCGCCTCAAAGCAAAGAACTGAAGTCGTAGGCAAGGGCAAGGAGTTGGCCGAGTCCTCGAGCTGCAAGAGGAAGTTGAAGCACGTTGACGGGAGGTCCGTTAGACCTGCTCCTTCCGCAGCAGCTCCTTCTCCCCGGCGGAGGAGGTCTTCGGCGGCGGTAACCACTCCAGCATCGGCATCTCCTCAGGGCGCTATCTCTGTCCATGTGGCTCCAGTACCAGGGCCAGCTGAGGGCTCTAGGTCCGAAGGTCCTTCCCAGTCGAGGGGGCCCTCAACCAAGACGTCGCTGATGGCGGGAGCAAGCTCCGGGGAACCTTCCGGAGCTACCACGCCAGTGGCGACAGGGTCCAGTCCTAAGCGTCCGGTGAAGAGGTTCCGTGCTAGCTGGAGCGGAAGCCTTCCAAGGTAAGATTGATTTTTTTACCTCAGTTGATGGTTTTTGCTGTAATTGTGTTTTGAGTGTCTTCGTCCTTCATCCATAGGGTACCCAAGAAAGGGGCTGAAGCTCCGGTTCCTGCAACAGTAGTTGAGTCTGTGCAGGTGGAGACTTCGGCTCCAATCCCAGCGCCACCCCAGGTGGTGGCTGAGGTGGCGGCAGCCCTAGCGCCGGCTGTCGTGGTCCTGGACCTCAACTCATCCCCTGAAGCTCTCGTGGTAGTGCCGTACCACGGGAATGAAGATGTACCAGCGGCACCAGCCCCGGAGGTTGAAGCTCCAGGTTTGGATGCTGAGATGATGGACACTCCAGCCTCAGAGCCGAAGGTAGCTGTAGTCCCGGCCCTAGAGCCAGACGTTGTTGAAGCCCCGGCAGCGGTGCCGATGGTTAATGAAGCCCCAACGGTGGAGCTGGGTGTTGATGAAGCCCCGGCGGTAGAGCCGGTGGTTGATGAAGCCCCGGCGGTGGAGACGGTGGTTGATGAAGTTCTTGCACCTGAGCCGGTCGTCGAAGAAGTGCCAGCGCTTGAGCTGGTTGTCGAAGAAGTGCCGGCGCCCAAGCCCATGATGGTCGAAGCGCCAACACCTGAACTGGCAATGGAGGAGGTGCCAGCATCGGAGCCGGAAGTGGCTTCGGCTCCAGCCGAATCTTCAATGCCTGCCCTGGAGGTGGTGGTCCCGGAGATGCCCACGCCTGTGCCAGGGTGCCAAAATGAAGCTGTCGGTCCCCCGCCTGAGGGACCAGTTGTTGATGACATGGCGGCTGGACCTTCGGAGCCAACTCCGGAGGTCGAAACTTCTGTTGCAGGACCTTCCTCGATGGCGGCTGAGGCTATCCCGGAGGGCGGCCCTAGTGCTGTGGAGGCTCAGAGGACCACTATTGTAGAGTGGGACCCGATTTTTGTTGTAGAGAACCTGCTAGAGCCAGCGGAGAGGACCCCAGCAGGTCCGGAGCCGATCCCTCTGCCGTTGCCTATCGACAACGCCTGCTCCAGCCTTCGTCAAGTGCAGCTGGCCTTCTACCACGACAGCAAGGCCCTCGAGGAGGAGCGCCAAACCCTTAGGAGGTGGAGCAACCGTCTCCAATTCGAGACCAAGCTGGCGCAAATAAGGCTGGCTGATGACAGGGAGTGGGTGAAGAAGGAGAAGGCCCGGATGGAGTACTGGGGCCAGCTGCTGGACGACAGGGTATGCATGATGCGATCCCTTGACAACCAGTCCCGGGCACCCTACGAACAGGCCGTAGCTACTAATAATGCAGCGAGTGATCGCCAAGAGAAGCTTGACGCCATCCACGACAGTCTCGTCAAGCGCTGGGAGGCTCTTGAGGAGCGGGAGAAAAAGCTCGAAGATGAAGAGCAAAAACTCCTGGAGCCGCGGGATGACCTCGTGAAGAGGGAGGAGGAGCTTACTCAGAGGCTGACTCTGGGTGACAAGAGTCTCGCGGAGCGCACCAAGAAGTTGGAGGAGCACTGCGGGAAAGAGGAGAAGAAGGCCTGGCAGTGAGGACAGGACCTCCACAAGAGGGAGGATGAAATTGCTGCCAGGGAGAAGAAAGTGCGGGGTCGGAAGAAGGACCTGGTTGACCGTCGAACAAGATCCACCTCTGGGAGGAGGAGCTCAATAAACTCGAAAGGCGGGTTGCTGAAAAGATTCAGCAAAACGCCAAAGAGGTTGAGCGCCTTGCCCGAGAGAATTCGGAGCTTGCGGCGACCAGAAGATCCTTGGAAGAGATGCGAGGCTCGAGGGCTGCGGAGTCCCAACAAGTTTGGGACTTCTTGGGCAAAGCCAACGACACGCTGATGCCGATGGGTTTTAGTCCCGTGTGTCCGGATGATCCGGTGCCGGAGCTGGACCAGGCATTGCAGGCGTTGAGCTCAGCTGGCAACAAGCTCACCAAGATGGGTGATGTCATCGCGGACCAACTGGAAACCGAGGGATAATCCCTGGCAAAGAACATCGCAGATTTCATGCTGACGTGCTACACAAGATGGGATTTTCACTTCCCACCGGACCGGGTGCTTGAAGGCCCCATCGACGGAGAGGGAGAAGCCGCCAAAGCCAGCGTGTCGGAGGTTGCCCAGAAGGTCGCCTCGTTCTTCCATAGGGTCTAGGACTCTCTATTTGTAGCTTCCGCTTGTATTCTCTCTTCTTTTTCTCCAATTTTGTAATCTCTTGTCTCCAGATTAATGAAATCCTAGAATTTTATGAATTTCATTTTTTGTCTTCAACACCTTTGTCTCACTTGGCCCCCTGGTACATGTACACAATTTTACTGTGAACATGTACTAAGAGGATGTAGCATTTTGTTGAAGACTTGCGTGCTTCGAACTTGTAGTTTGTAGTTCCGAAGTCGCCGATAGTAGGGGCCTCCTGAGGTTGTCGGAGCTTAGTAGCTCTGGCAGTGACCCTTGTCAATACATAGAGCATTGACGGTTAGTCCTCTGGAGTTGTCGGAGCTTGGTAGCTCCGGTAGCGACCACTGTTAATACGCGCTGCGTCGACAGCAGACCCCACTGGGGAGTCTTCCCACCATATTTTCTTCACGTTGACGGTTGGCCCCCTGGATTTGCCAGAACTTTGTAGCTCCGGCAATGTCTACTATCAATGTTTGAAACATCGACAGTAGACAATCTTAGGGGGTGTCGGAGCTGTGATAGCTCCGGCTTCATCCACCATCATGATGAGATCTTTATTTTTCTTGCACACTGCAGTCAAGAAAAACTGTAAAATTCATTTCCTATCTGTAACTCGTTTGCGCCTTACTATTCCTGAAAGAAATTTTTAGGTCGAACACAACTCTTCATACAATCAAGTGCACTGGCTTGTTTTCTCCAGGTCCGATCATTTTTGTACTCGCCTTACTTCGGCCTACCGGGGTGTAGGTAGAGTGGCGTACTTAGGGTGCGGGACTAGGCTAAGTCGATAGCACACTCCCGACCTAGATTGGCTTGGCAGCATTCAGACGAGTAGACCATTAACAATGTTTAGACCCGGAAGAATTGACAATGCAACTTGAATTATATATGAATTGGACGAACTATAGTTTCTTAAGAATTGCACAACTTTGTTATAGACAAGAAAGAGAAAAATAAAAAATATTGAGCCTGTACAAAATAAATGCACTTGGAGTCTGTTTTCACACAATGATGTCTTTCATTATAGGTCCGGGGTACAGGGTAAACAAGTACACTCTTAGGGTACGGAACTAGGCTAAGTGTGTTTCGTTTCTCGTTTGACCCAAGGTAGCTAGCTACACTTTTAGTTCTGAGACTGTGACAAGTGTTGCCTGAACTTTGCGGACCTTCTGGGGAAGGTCCGACTGTTCTCCCGAAGGAGCTACCTGACTCTGTACAATTACTCTATAACATACATCACATGTAACTACAGACTCACCTCTGTGATATTAAGCGTAGAACTTACGGAGGTGCTCAACATTCCAAGGATTAGGGAGCAGTGTCCCATGCTCGAATGCCAAGCGAACGCATCCGAGACGGGATACTTTGATCACTCGGAAGGGTCCTTCCCAGCTGGGGGATAGTTTGTTTAACTCTTCTCGAGTTTGTATTCTTCGTAGCACCAGATCGCCTTCCTCAAGCTGTCGGCTGTGAACATGCCATTGGTGATAGCGTCGAAGAGCTTGGCGGTATCGGGCATTTTGAACAACACCTTCCCTCTTCAAGGAGGTCAAGGTCTACACGCCGGACCTGGTCCTGCATGGCATCGTCGAAGGCCCGAACCTGGAGTGACCCCAAGGTGATTTCTGGAGGAAGGACTGCTTCAGCTCCGTATACCAGAAAGAAGGGTGTCTCTCCAGTTGACCGGTTTGGAGTTGTCCTGTTGGCCCACAGTGTGCGCGGAAGCGCTTCGATCCAGTTGGTTCCATGTTTTTTCAGGCGCTCATATGTGCGCGTCTTGAGTCCTTTTAGGATTTCTGCATTTGCTCTCTCAGCTTGGCCATTGCTTGTCGGGTGAGCTACTGAGGCGTAGCTGACTTGAATGCCGAGGTCTTTGCAATATCCTTGGAATGCAAAGCTTGTGAATTGGGTCCCGTTATCAGTTATGATCTTGTTTGGGACTCCAAATCTGCATACGATGGACTGCAAGAAGTTGATAGCTGATTGCTTGTTTATTGTGACAACAGGAGTTGCTTCTGGCCATTTTGTGAACTTGTCAATGGCAACGTACAGGAACTTGTAACCTCCGACGGCTCTTGGGAAAGGTCCCAAGATATCCATCCCCCACACAGCGAATGGCCATGTAGGAGGTATCATTTGTAGAGGTTGAGCTTGTGTGTGAATTTGCTTTGCATGGAACTTGCATGCTCTGCATTTCTTCACTAGCTCAGTGGCATCGTGGAGTGCTGTAGGCTAGTAAAAACCATGTCAGAAGGCTTTACCGACCAGCGTGCAGGAAGATGCATGGTTCCCACACTCGCCTCCATGGATTTTTGCGAGGAGTTCGCAGCCTTCTTCCCTTGTAATGCACCGCATTAGGACGCCGTTGGCACCACGCCAGTAGAGATCCCCTTCTACCAGTGTGTATCTTTTAGCCAATCTGACTATCCGGTCAGCGGATACATTATCTTCAGGAAGGAAATTGTCTTTAAAGTAGCTCCGGATCTCCGAGATCCATGCATCGGAACTAACTTGAGGATTTGAGTCTTGCGTGCTGGGTTGCTCGGAGCTTCATGCAGCACCTACAACCCTTGATGGACGCCATGGTAACAGGGCCATCGGGACCACTAGCTTCGAGGTGCTGGTCTTGCCCCCTTCGCCCAGTTCGGCGGGCTGAGCTGTTGGTCTTGACAATCACCGGACGAGGGTTCCGTTAGGAGCCGGAGCTCCAGTTGAAGCTTTCGTCAAGAGTTCGTCAGCTTCACCGTTGTTGAGACGCTGGACATGGCAACGATCCAGGACGTCGAAGTCCTTCTGAAGTTTCTGGACTTAAAGTAGGTATGCAACTAGTTGAGGGTTGTTGCAGTAGCATTCACCTTTGACTTGTTTTACAACAAGCTGTGAATCACCCTTTACCAACAGCTGCTTGACATCATACGATAGTGCCACCTTGAGCCCATAGATTAGTGCTTCATACTCCACCATGTTGTTGGTCGCCTTGAAGTCAAGGTGAACCATGTATTTGACCTTTTCCCCTGTCGGAGCGAGGAGAAGGACTCCAGCTCTGGCCCCCTGCTTTTGCACGGAGCCGTTGAAGTAGAGAGTCCAGTGAGGCTCGGTGAAGACCGGAACCTTGGGTTCCACCTTCTGCTCACTGGGGCCCCCAGGATTTGATGGAGAAGGAGTCCATTCCGCCACGAAGTCCGCCAATGCTTGACTCTTGATCGCTTGCCTTGGGATGAATTCAAGGTCGAACTCGGCCAATTATGTTGCCCACATTGCAATGTTCCTAGTAGAGTTGGGATTATGCAAGATTGCATGAAGTGGATAAGAAGTTACCACTAAAATCTTGTGAGCTTGGACGTAGTGTTGGAGCTTCCTAAAAGCAATAAGAATTGCGTAGAGCAGCTTATGCACCTCCAGGTACCGAGTCTTGGCGTCATGGAGTACTTCGCTGATGATGTACATTGGGTGTTGGACTGTCCAGACCCTCCCGAAGGGGCCCGAAGCTTCCTCCTCATCAACCCGGACCCTCCCGGAGGGGTCCGGACCTTGTTCGGGGACATCCGAGTTCTGGTTGGAGGAACGTGGAGCTTCTTCTGTAGTGACCCGGACCTTCCCAAAGGGGTCTGGATCTTGTTGCTCAACAACAGCAACTTCTTCATTTGGAGGAAGTTGATCCTCTGGCATCTCGCCTTGAGGATTTGGGTCTTGGAGCTGGGACCCAAACTCGTCTTCAGGTAGCTCCGGACCCTCCTGAAGGGGTCTGGATTCCTGAACTGGAGATGGTTCTGGTCTTTTCGCAACCAGGACCATGGTGACAACTTCGTCAGTTGCCGAAATGTAAAGCAGAAGTGGCTCACTAGGATTCGGAGCTACCAAGGTTGGTAGAGTGGTGAGGAGCTGTTTCAACTCCTGGAATGCCTTTTCTGCTTCTTCAGACCATTGGAATGGTCCGGACTTCCTCAACAACTTGAAGAAGGGTAGTGCCCGTCCGCCAGTCTTGAGATGAACCGGCTGAGGGCAGCTAGACATCCAGTCAGCTTCTAGACGTCTTTGATGCGAGCTGGTGGTCGCATGTCTTCAATAGCTTTAATCTTTGCCGGATTCGCTTCTATTCCTTGGTGGTTCACCAAGAATCCAAGAAGCTTTCTGTATCTAACCCCAAAGACACACTTGTCTGGCAAGGTGTCAAGGAATGACTCCTTGTTCTTGTCTTGACGACGATGTCATCAACGTACACTTCCACTACGTCTCTAATCAGCTCTCCAAATGTTTTGTACATAGCTCGTACAAATGTTGAAGTAGCGTTTTTGAGACCGAATGGCATGGCAGTATAGCAATATAATCCATCTACGGTGATGAAGGAAGTATGCTCTTCATCTTCCCTAGACATTCTGATTTGATGACACCCAAAATATGCGTCTAGGAAACACAGTAATTCGCACCCAGAGGTGGAATCCACTATCTGATCTATTCTAGGTAGTGGGAATAGATCTTTTGGACATGCCTTATTCAGTGTAGTGTAGTTGATACACATCTGAAGCTTCCTGTCGGCCTTAGGTACAACGACTGGGTTTGGCAGCCATTTTGGGTGGAAGACTTCTCAGATGAATCCAGCTTCAAGCAACTTCTTCACTTCTTCACGTATGAAGTTTTGTCGCTCTACTGCTTGCTTCTGAGGCTTCTGGTGTACAGGCCGAGCATCGAGATAAATCTTCAAATTGTGCTCGATCACTTCCCTAGGGATCCCAGACATTTGTGACGGTTGCCAGGCAAACACGTCGATATTAGCCCGGAGGAAAGTGATGAGCACAAGTTCCTATTTTTCATTCAGACCTCTCGATATACGAGTGGTCTGAGCGGCGTCAAAACCGATTTGGACGACTTTGACGGGAATCTCGGTGTCGCCGCTTGGGTGCACGCGAGGTGCGGAAGTTGATCCTCGATGACGAATGCTCGGGGGTTTTGGATCTTGCTCCTTTCCGGATTCTTCCTCCTGCGTTGTAGCAAGCGCGTGGAGTTCTTCTAGAGCAGTCACTCCGGCGGTACGATCTCCGTGGATCCGGAGAACACCTGCTGGTGTTGGCATCTTCAACACCATGTAGCCATAATGAGCAGCAGCCATGAACTTGTACAAGGCTGGCCTGCCCAAGATGGCGTTGAATGGTAAGTTGATCTTCGCCACATCGAAGACCAACTTCTTAGTGCGGTAATTATCCCGGGTCCCGAAGGTCACCAGGAGAGTAATAACACTGAGTGGGATTATGGCCCTCGGACCTACTACGGAGAAAGGTCGGGAAGGGCGAAGATCTGAAGGTCGGAGCTGAAGCTTGATGAAACCTGCAAAGCATATGAGGTTCAACCCCGAACCTCCGTCCACCATCACATGGTGGAGCTGGATGTTGTTGATGGTCAGAGATACCATCAATGGAAGTTGGCCAGCTCCGATCATGTTCCGAGGGCAGTCTGAAGCATCGAAAGTGCTGGCAGTGTCCATCCACTACCGGTGTGTCTCCGCCCTGGCAGTGGGAGCTACAGAGGCCATGTCTCGCCGCATGGTCTTGAGGACAAGGCGTGAGGTGATGTCCCATGAACCACCAAAGATGGTGTTCATGGTTTTCTGACGTTCGTTGTCGGAGATGTCGGAGTCATCGTCGACGGAGGTGTAAACAGCCTTCAAGACCTTTTTAGTGTCCTGAAAGCCTAACTCCTCTTCAGCCGGAGCTTCGTCGACTTTTTGTTTTCCTTCCCTTTGATGGAAAGGAACTTCTTCCCGGCGCTTGTTGTAGTGCTCAGCAAGGTTCTGGACCTCGCGGCAGCCTTCCAAGTTGTGGCTATTTGTCTTGTGTATAGGACACCACATCTTGGAATTGCCTCCGTCTTCAGACGACAGCCGACGTCGTTTCTCGGGGCGTGGCCCCCGGCCACCAATAGCTGCAGCAGCTACAGCAGTAGGTGTGTCGGCCGACGGGTTCTTCTTGTCATTGGACTTTTTCTTCTTTTTGCCACTCTCGGAGGTAGTGGCTTCACCCTAGGAGGACTTTTTGCTGTCCTCCGGAGGTGGTTGGGAGTGCATTTCACGGCCCTCTGTAGCTTTGGTGCACTTGTCTGCAAGGCTGAAGATTTCCGTGACGCTGGTGACCTCCTTGGTCGCCATCTTCTCTAGCATCTTCTTGTCTCGTACGCCCTATCTAAATGCCACAATAACAGAAGCGCTTGAGATAGAAGGTATGGTGTTTCGTACCTGGGAGAACCTCTGGATGAAGGATCGCAGGGACTCTCCCCCCTTCTGCTTGACAGCAAAAAGGTCCAGTGCGGTGCCTGGTCGGGTGTATGAACTCCCGAAATTGGCGGTGAACTGTTGGCATAGTTCTGCCAAACTGTTGATGGAGTCGGGCGGGAGGCTCATGAACGAGGACCTGGCGGTCCCAATCTAAGCCACGGGGAAATAATTGGCCATTACGACCTCATTGCCTCCAGCCGCAAGGATTGCGGTAGAGTAGATTTGGAGAAACTCAGCGCGATTGACAGTCCTGCAAATTTCTCCGGCAGGTGAGGCCAAAACTTCTGCGGCCATCTGACCATGCATAGGTGCATGGCCACGGCAGAACAGCCTCCTCCTACTCCTTCGGGAGCAGGACTGTCCCGAGCCTCTTGCCTCTTGCGAGCACGCTCGATATGGACGCGACCGTCCTGTTGACGGTAACAGCAATCAAGCTCCGCCCGGAGGTCGTGAGTTGAAAGCCTGGTTACCGTATGGGTGCGTCGCGCGCCGAAAGGCAGCGACGTCGCCTGCTGAGACACAGCACGCCTCCTGTGTTGTGAAGCGTGCGGACCAAGTCTACCCGACATGGTCCGATGCTGCGATGGGGCCTGCCCCAAGGGGGGAGGACCTTGGTTGCTGATGCGATCAGCTGCTGCTGCAACCAAGTGTTCCACATCAGCCCTCCACTGCTCCATTGCACCCTGGGATGCTCCTGGAGGCGGTGGGCGTTGGAGAAGAGCACGCGCGGCATGGAGCGCTTGTTCAGGATTGTTGTTCGCCGATGCCGTGACCGATGCAGACACCCCATCTCGCTGTCCAGCTTGATTTGCCGGTGCGGACGGTGGCGGCTGTGGCATGACTCCTGCTGTAGCCACAACACCTGCTGGTTGCTGCATGTTGGAGGGATTGCCTCCAGCAGGTTGCGCAGCAGGGTTGCCGTTGGACGATTCAGCAGCAGAATTCACCATCCTTCAATCTCGGGCGCCCCTTCCTGGCGTGCCAACTGTCGGAGTTTTGTTCCGGCAATTCTCCCGGCACTACCGTTGGTAGCCCGCAGAGTTTGTAGTTCGGTAATGGGCGCGCAGAGATACAGAACACGATGGCAAATTGACACAAGGATTTACGTGGTTCGGGCCGCCTAAGCGTAATACCCTACTCCACGGGGTGTGTGGTTGTTGTATTGAGCGTCTGAGCACTTGTGAGCTTGTGTCAGAGCTAAGTCTGGATCAGGAGAGTTCCTCGGAGTCGAGAGAGAGCGCCGGAGCCCCATGTGTATCGCTCAACTAGTCCTTTTATAGTACAAGTACTGGTCATTACATCGCTAGCCTGGCCCGACATGTGGCCCTAGCGGTTACTGATGCTTAATACACAATTAATGAGGTTAATTACCCTTAATAGTGTGGTAACGGGTCTTGACAGTGCCGTTACTGGTATTAAGGGCCCTCCGATCGTGTGTTGTTAATGTGGTATTAATGACACTTAATCGTGTCTTGAAGTCTTTGATTGTCTCTTGAAGGTCCTAGCCGTTGGGTGTACACCAGTCTGATTGTTGAGGCTGAAGGTACGGCTGTTGGACACGTGGCACCTTCGGAGCTTATCGTCTGGGATGGGTAAGTCCGGTGCAGTTGTACACGTGTTAGTACCAGAGCTTCTCTCTGTCGGGGGTTAGGTCCGGGGGTGCTGTGCAGGTGTTTAGCCCGGAGCTATCCCATGTGTGGGATGTAGGTCCGGTTGCAGTATACACGTGGCAGCACTGAGACTAACCATAGAATGGAGGCAGCTCCAGTCTTTTATGACACGTGGGGCCTTCGGAGGTCTTCAACTCAGACAGGTGAAGTTCCTTTGGTCTTTTTGCAGTCCCAAGGGGTATACGGTACGCAGGGTACCGACATCCATGATACCTTCATATGCATGTTCTTGATTCATACATGGTGCGTGACCTCCCGATCAACTCAACCACAATTCCTCCGAAACTTGGTTGTTGAACCTCATCTTCTCCCTAAGACTAGTTCAATGGATCCCGTCACCAACCATGTATTGAACTCAAGCAACACATGCACATGAATAAACAACCAATACATCCGAGCACAAGTCCTCGACTTGACTCTCGTTAGTTCTGAAACTACAACATCTTACGTGAGCACCTCACATAAGCATGTTGCAAACCATAGCAAAATGATATCAGCCTTTACCACCAAAACACACTAAAAACTTAGTAAAAGAATACTAAGCAACCTTTCCATAAGTGTAAAGCAAGTTCAAATGATTGCAAGATAAAAGCAGAACCACTGCGATCAAGCCTCGAATCTTGCCAAAGCTAATCGGAGCTTGAGCCGGAGCTTACCAAAGCTAGTACAACCTAACGCCAGACCTTATCAAAGCTATTCGGACCTAGATCCGGAGCTAACCAAAGCAAGTCAGACCTAAACAAAGAAGTCGGACCTAGACAAAGAAGTCGGACCTTACGTCGGACCTTGCTGAAAAGGGTGTTTTGCCAAAATTTTAGAAGTTATATCATCAAAGCCAATGTATTCAGCACACATAGGTCTCACAATCTCCCCCTTGATGAATGCATTGGCAACACCACTTAAAATCCGAACATTGGCTTATTTACATGAAAAGTTTTGAAAACAATTTCTCCCCCTTTGTGAAACGGAAATAAAATGAGAAGAAAAACAAATTCTCCCCCTGAGAAGAATCGTGCCAAAAACAATTGTGAATATGTGCAATGTGTAATCAATTTCTCCCCCTTGCATACTTATCTTTAAAAATTCACATATTATCTCTCCCCCTTTGACAATGTATTCAGCAAGGTTTATAAGACAAATTTTAATTGTTATGGGCATATTATAACATATACATATAAAACAAAGCTCATCCAAGTCATACTATCAAGTAACTTACACTATCACATTAATGAAATACATAAAGTAGTGTAAGCCATGCTAGAGATCAAATGTAATTTCCAATTTAGCAAGTCATGATCTCACAAACTTAACTATTTCAAAACCTAAAAGCATGACACTTGTTGCTGCATTTTATTATTTTTCAAAGCACAAATTTAGATCATATGATATTTGCAAGAGATTATATGCGCACTGCCTTATTCTAACTAACCAAGCCAAGCCTATGTCATTTGACAATCAGAAGCTTAAGGACATGGTTTTAGTCATACACAACTTCTTCCAAGTTCATATCTAAGTGCAATGATAAGCCGTCTCAAAAGAAGAAGTGCGATGCATGCATATTCTCTTGATATTTTCTCATTTTATTTGATCAGAAAAGCTCAACATGTCAATAGTTGATTCATTAATTTTTCATGAATAAAAGCACTTGTGAGCATGCAACAAGTTCAAATCAGCAAGAAAGTTCGATCATGACCAGATTTAGCGTAAGTAATTATTCCAATAACTAGTCATGGCAAAAAACTACAAAATGTATAACATGAGTAATGTAGTAAGAACTTTCAACATGTAAAAGGAATCACAAAATCATATATGTATGAAATACTATGGTCATATTATTTTAATTTCAGATTCACACATAGACTTCTCAAGTTTCAAAACTCCCCCTCAATTTAATCCATGAGGATGCATAACCCCTATTTCACTACGAATGAAACAAAAACGAGTGAAATCCAAAGGTTTTGTAAAAATGTCAGCCAATTGTTGTTCGGTATCTACATGGTGAAGCACAATGTTTCCTTTTTCAACATTATCACGGAGAAAGTGATACCTAATGTCAATGTGCTTAGTTCTAGAATGTTGCACGGGGTTTTTAGCAATGCAAATGGCACTAGTGTTATCACAAAACAGTGGAACACTATCTAAATCAACCCCATAGTCCTTAAGTGTTTGAACAATCCAAAGAATTTGTGAGCAAGCACTAGCAGCAGCTACATATTTATATTCGGATGTGAATTGTGCAACTGAACTTTGTTTTCTAGAGGACCAAGCAACAAGTGAATTACCAAGAAAATGACAAGCACTAGAAGTACTTTTCCTATCAATCCTACAACCCCCAAAATCAGCATCCGAAAAAGCTTTCAAAGCAATGGTTGAGGAAGAAGGAAGAAAAAAGCCAAATTCTTGAGTTCCATGTAAGTACCTGAGAATCCTTTTGATGGCTTGACGATGTGAAGCACGTGGGGAAGATTGAAACCGTGCATAAACACATACGCTGAATTGTATGTCCGGTCTTGATGCCGTGAGGTACAAAAGTGATCCGATCATGCTTCTATATTATTTTTGATCTACGGGTTCACCATCTTCATCAAGTTCAAGTGTTTTTGCTGTTCTCATTGGTGTCCGAAGAGGCTTGCTTTTGTCCATGTTGAAGCACCTTAGGAGATCTTTTGTATACTTTGTTTGATGCACAAAGGTACCCTCCATGGTTTGCTTGATTTGCAGCCCCAAAAAGTACGTGAGTTCTCCCATCATACTCATCTTAAATTCTGAACTCATCATAGCTGAAAACTTGGACACAAGATCATGAGAAGCACAACCAAAGATAATATCATCCACATACACTTGAACGAATAATGAGTCATTGCCATGCTTAAGCACAAAAAGAGTTTTATGAACCTTGCCCATGGTAAACCCCTTTTCAAGTAAGAATGTTTTTAACCTATTATACCATGCTCTAGGGGCTTGTTCGAGACCGTACAAGGCTTTGGACAGTTTGTAAACATGATTAGGAAAATCTGAATTTTCAAAACCCGGTAATTGTTTGACATAAACCTCCTAATCTATGTAGCCATTAAGAAAAGAACTTTTAACATCCATTTGATAAAGCTTAAAACCTTTAGATGCAATAAAAGCTAACAAAATTCTTATAGCTTCTAATCTAGCAACAGGAGCAAAAGTTTCATCAAAATCTAGACCTTCAACTTGAGTGAAATCTTGAGCAACCAACCTAGCCTTATTCCTAACCACAACCCAATCCTCACTTTGTTTATTTTTAAACACTCATTTAGTTCCAATTAAAGTGTGACCTTGAGGTGAAGGTACAAGTTTCCAAACATTATTTCTTTCAAAATTTTCTAACTCTTCTTGCATGGCAATAATCCAAGATTCATTAGTGAGTGCGTGTGATATATGTTTGGGTTCAAAAGAAGCAACAAAAGCAAAATGAGCATGAGAGTTTGGATCGCAAAACCTCGATCGTGTGACTCGTTCGTGCAAGCTTCCAATAATTTGTTGTGGAGGATGACTTTTGTGAATCCAGAGGGGAGTGGACACTTCACAAGCTTCTTATTCTTCATGTTCATCACAAATTGATGAGCTTGTGACTTGAGGAGGATCTGGACCAGCAATGGTGGTCGTCGTTGCTGGCTGTGAATCAAAATCATGAGTTGGAACAATGTCATTAGCTGCTTAATTTTCGGGAAGCAGCACCACTTCTTCCTCATTTTCAACGAAAATGCTCTCTCCCTGCGGATATGGATCCGGACCTGCAATATTTGAGCTAGTACATGTGCTAGCTTCATCAAAAGACACCTCACAAGTCTCCACAATTTTGTTAGTGTCAAGTAAAAGCACACGGTAGCCTCTAGTATAAGATGGATAACCAAGAAACATGCCATCAACAGATCTAGGTTCAAATTTATCAAGATTACCATGTTTCTTAACAAAGCATTTGCAACTAAAGACCCGAAAGTGTGTAACACTAGGCTTATGTCCAAACTGGAGCTCATATGGTGTTTTACCTAGCTTAGCGCGCAAGAAAACATGATTTGAGACATAACAAGCGGTTGCAATCGCATCAGCCCAAAATTTCCTAGGAGTTTGATATTCATCAAGCATAGTCCTAGCCATATCAACTAAGGTTCTGTTCTTTCTATCTACAACACCGTTTCATTCAGGTACATATGATGAAGAAAATTGATGATCTATTCTATTTTCAGCACAAAAGTGATCAAAAGATTGATCTTTAAATTCTGTTCCGTTATCACTTCTAATTGCTTTTAAAGATCCTGGTGATTAATTGATAATCTAAGAAATAAAGTTCTAAAGTGACTAAAAGCTTCATTCTTAGATGCCATAAAGTAAACCCAAGAGTATCTAGAATAATCATCAACAATCACAAGAACATACCATTTACCTCTGAAGGATTGAACACGTGAAGGTCCTACAGTGTCAAGGTGCAAAAGTTGACACGGTTGAGTTGACATGATCATTGTGAGAGGAGTATGTGAACCTGCAACCATCTTAGCATGTCTACAAGAAGAGCACACAATTTCTTTGTCCCCTTTAAGCTTAGGCAGCCCACGTATGCGATCAAGAGCACTAACACGCGTGAGATGATCAAAGCCTATGTGACCAAGTCTACGATGCCAAAAATATAAATCTTTGGAATCATTAGCAACTAGACACCTATGCTTAGAGGAAGACATATCAAAATCAGCTTTAAAAACTCTTCCAAACCGTGACATATTAAAAATAAGCTCACTGTTTGAATTTACAACTTTGCAGCAATTTTTAGTGAAAATAATTTCCAGATTTTCATCTAGCAGTTGTGATACAGAAAGCAAGTTGTATTTCAAATTTTTAACAAGTTCCACATCCTTCAAAGTGTAGTGATCATTTACTCTAACCAAACCCTTAGCAATTATAGGAGTTGAAGAATTATCGACAAAAGTAACATTCTCTACACGTGACACAAAAGAGAGGGAGGAGAACCATTCTTTGTTACCGGTTATGTGGCGTGAGCAACCTAAATCTACAATCCAAATGTTCTCCTTCCTGAAGCGTGTAACCTACATAGAAGCACAATACGTCGATGACTCAATACTGGGGTTAGTCAAAAGGCATTTAGGAATCCAGTACTGAGTCACACGACGTCCAGCAGAAATAACACGCGAAAGATGAGATAAAATAGCAGGTTTATGAGCCAAATCTTAAGGATTTTTGTACCTAACTACAGTCCTACGAGATGTTACATGTGTAGCACAAAAAACAGTAGGTTTGGGAGCATACTTTGCATGTTTTCGACTCATTACAACAGATTGCATGTTCCTATCATTCGGTTTAGCAAGTGCAGCAAATTTTGCATGAAAGTTATGAGATCTAGCAATCATTCTTTCCTTTTTCTGTTGTTTAGCTAGTCTATAACAAAAATCTATGATGTGATCATCTCTACCACAGTAGGTACAATGAAATTTAACTTTGTGTTCACATCTAGACGAGCAAGCAACATTTTTATTTGAAACCGAATGAGACAACACTCCTGTAGATTTGAAAACCACTTTTTTTTTGTTTAGGAATTGTTTGAATCAAATCACTTCCTAATGACTTTACAATTTTAGGTGGATGAGCCTTAGCATGAGCATGAGAATCAAAAGCTAAACCAGTTTTATCATTGCAAGACTTGGAAGAATTCAGCAGCAAATTTAGGTTGTTATTCCCGTTACAAAACCGATCTAATGTCCTATGCATGTCATCAAGTTTATTGGATAGATCAAGGCAATTTTCACATGAAGTTTTTCTTTTTAATTTTCAATTTGAACAATATTTAACTTCATGAGAACGTAAAGCATTGTTCAATATAGAAATTTCATTCATAGCATCTTGTAGTTTCTTATCAAGATCATCACACGTAGAACAATGCAAATCAAATGTAGCACAGCTAGCATCTTTCAAGTTTTTATCATTAAGTGCAGCAAGCTCTCTATTATTTTCAATTTCTAACTCAAGTTTATCAAGTGTGGAGGTGTGCGCACTTCTTAATGAGGACAATTGTTCATATAATAAATCACATGAGGGACATGCATCGTCACTAGGAATCAAAGTTTCTAAATGAATGATTTCAGATTCTAGTGATTCAATTTTAGCAGCACTATCCCTAAGCTTTTTGTCCTTTTTCTTAACTATAATAGCGGCACGAGAAATAACATCACACATTTCTTTGCAAGTAGGACATACCTCTTCATTGTCGCTTTTGTGTTCTGCATCCTCCATACTTGATCTTGATTCGCCCGCCATGAAGCACAAGTTTGCCAAATCATCTTCATCTTCGTCACTTCCAATATCCACATCGCTTGAGCCAAGTTCTTGAAGTGCGGAGATAAAACTACTCACCAACTGACGTCCTAAAAAACCCTTCTTTTTCTTCGTGTCTTTTGCATAGGAGTGCTTTGTCCTTGTTTTCTTTTCATCCTGGGAAGTAGGACCTGAAAGGTTAGGGCAATCTGAACGAAAATGTCCTGTCTTACCAAATTCGAAACATCGTTGAGGTCCGGAGATTCCTCTCCTTCTACTTCTCACATTTTGCAATGCTTTTGAGAACCTAGTAAGGAGAGAAGTACTAGCTCCTCCTCTGGAAACTCCTCAATCTGTTCAAAGGTTAGAGAGGACAACAAAGCAAGTGTACCACAAGATAAAGATTGACCGGAGCTAGGCATGTCAAGTTGAGAAACAAAAGCAATAGACTTGTTGGGGTTCTTACATGATATTATGTCAATTTCATGAGTTCTTAACTTGGAATATAGCACATCTAAAGTAAGTGTACTCATGACAGTAGATTCACGAATAGATGTGACTTTTATCTCCCAAATTGGCATATCTAATGCACTTAACAATTGCCTAGCATTTTCAGCATCTGAAAATTTAACATTGACACTACGCAAGTTGCTGAGAGTTTTATTAAAGCGAGCAAAAAGGTCATCAATAGACTCACCGGGTTGCATCTCGAAGCGCATGTATTCTTTCTTGAACATGTCTTGCCTTACCTCCTTGATCATGTTGGATCCTTCGTGGTAGTCACAAAGTGTTTTCCACACATCGTATGCAGATCGGAGGTGTGCAACATGGTCGAAGTCACTCTGAGTTAATCCTTGTATGATCAAGTTCCGAGCCTTGTTGTTGTTGTCGACATCTCTGTAGCTATAACTTGATCGTTTGATGGCACTTCATAAGGCTTGTATACCTTCTCCCATATTTTGAAGCCTTGAGCCTGGATGAAGGCTTCCATACGTGCCTTCCAAACCTGAAAATCAATACCACTAAACACACAAGGTTTGGCAGAGCATTTCTCTATGATGATTAGTCAAAAACACGTGCAAATCACAAAGATTAGAGCACTGTGGCTCAGATACCAATTGTAGGATCAAAGAGCACGTGAAAATCTACCAGCGGGTGAATGGTAGATTTAAAAAATCTTACGCAGCGGAAACAATTAAATCCCAACCCCTTCGGCAGAAAAACGATCTATTAAAGAAATCATGTGTGAGACTAATCTAAACGTGTTTCACCATGACAAATGTGATAGATATCATAGAGAATCAAGTCACGAAGATGACACAACAAGAATCACTCAAGTTACGATTGAAAGATCGAACAAAGGTCAATCTGTCCTACTCGAGAAAAAACAGTTCTAGAACGCTGCAAGGAAACTAGTGTAGATTAGAAACCACAAATCCAAGGACCGTGAAATTTTGACAGATGATATATAATAAAGTTGTAAAGAAAAGTCAAAAAGAATCACATCAATTGGATTTGTAAAACTCGAGTTATGATAAAACCACCAAAGAAAGGTAGTGTTATGCGGAAACTCGACGAGAAAAACTTGTCTAGAACAGGTCAGACGAAAAAGGCACAAAAGTTCCTTCAAACTATGAATTTTTTTGATTAAACTTCAGGAGGAACAGCCCCAAAGTCGTGCACCACGAGCTCTGGCCTCCCTTGCTTATATAACCAGCCCTTAGGCCAACCCAAACTGAACTAGGACTCTAATCCTACTCAACTCACAAATCAAAACTTTCCATAACTACATAGGATTCTTCTATACGCAGATAGAAGCAATCTTAAAACTTCTAAACACCTTAGGAACGTATCCCACATTTCTAAAACAACTCAAATTTGTGACCCACACGAAATCCTATCATAACCAACTCAAAACTTTCCATATTTGAGTCAAACACGACTCAGCCGCAGCCTGAGTCCATTACCTAGTCGGTTGGACCTTTCCGACCAATTCTTTACATCCACATCTCTTCATCACGCCTCGGAACCATGTAGCCAAATCCATGCACTCCTTGCATACATGCAAACATCTTCTAACGACGTCCATGATACCTTCATATGCATTGTTCTTGATTCATACATGATGCGTGACCTCCCGATCAACTCAACCACAATTCCTCCGGAACTTGGTTGTTGAACCTCATCTTCTCCCTAAGACTAGTTCAATGGATCCTGTCACCAGCCATTTCTTGAACTCAAGCAACATGTGCACATGAATAAACAACCAATACTTCTGAGCACAAGTCCTCGACTTGACTCTCGTTAGTTACAAAACTACAACATCTTACGTGAGCACCTCACATAAGCATGTTGCAAACCATAGCAAAATGATATCAGCCTTAACCACCAAAACACACCAAAAACTTATTAAAAGAATACTAAGCAACCTTTCCATAAGTGTAAAGCAAGTTCGAATCATTGCAAGATAAAAGCAGAACCACCGCGATAAAGCTTTGAATCTTGCCAAAGCTAACCGGAGATTGAGTCGGATCTTACCAAAGCTAGTACAACCTAGCGCTGGAGCTTATCAGAGCTAGTCAGACCTAGAGCTAGAGCTAACCAAAGCTAGTCGGACCTAAACAAAGAAGTCAGACCTAGACAAAGAAGTCGTACCTTATGTCGGACCTTGCCGAAAAGGGTGTTTTGGCATAATTTTAGAACTTATATCAGCAAAACCAATGTATTTAGTACAAGCCAATGTATTCAGCACACATAGGTCTCACAGAGACATCTAATGCCACTTAATTATCTAAGCACCATGCTTACATAACAAGTAAATACCTTAAGAGCCTACGTAGAAGCACCATCCTATGGCAATGACTAACCTAAAAATCATTGAAACCAATGTTGGAACCAAGCACTACATTACTCATATTAACATGATCACATTAACACCTTATTAGAATATAGTGAAGGTACATGATGTTTATGATAATATAATAAGAGCATTATAACTAGATCATAATTACATCTATACCTAACACATGCATGGAATCCACAAGCAAACAAGGAACGCTTCATCCAAGTATATGAATAAGTAAAGACTAACAATATTAATATAAAGCAAAATGTCACAAATACAAGAAAAGATACATGAGCCATACCTTTCTCAATTTGGACTTGGAACTAGAGGCTCCTCTCTACAACCTAACCTCCACTAAGGAACTAAGAGCACTAGTGTCATACAAGAGGGAATGCTTGAGTGGTGTGTGTGAGAAGTGAGGCACCCCTCCTATTTATACATGGAGTAGAGGCGGTTCACGCAACAATTAGCGCGCGAATCAATCTTCACTGCCTTTAGGGAGCCATGAGGAGCCAACACATGGAGGAAGATCGGGTTTGGCACTAGTCCAAGTCGGCAGACAAGGGGGTTCGATCGACCTGGCTCTAGCCCCCCTTCGGGTGTGCTTCCTTGAGGTGACTTCCAGGTGGGCCCTTATCTCCTTCTCGGGTGATACACCGTTGGATCTCCTCGCATACGCTTGGGAATGAGTCATGGATCCATGTCATGCCTTGTGTAATCACGTGATTGGATGGGGTGGCACTTTTTAGGATTGCATCTATCGGTACTCAGCATACTGGATACCCTCGTGCATGGAATAAAAGTGCCTAAGAGTCCTGCCTCCCCGTAGAGGCAGGGATCGCTGGCGCCTCGTGTCCAGCAGGCTGGGACCTCGCCTCTCCTTGAGGGCAGGTTCCCAACGCTGCCACGTGGACCTCAAGACGAGACCTGGCACCCCCGAAGAGACGGGCTCCTGAGCTGCCACGTGTCCGGCGAGACGGGACCCTGCTCCTCTATAATAGCGAGCTCCGGTGCTACCACATGGCCCGAAGATCCAAACTGGCCTCCCTTGCAGAGGCGGGCTCCAGAACCCCCACGAGTCTCGCAGTACTGGATGCTCAGCTCTCCTTAGAGATGGGCTACAAGACTGCCACGTGGCCCGGAGTATAGGACCCGACCTCCCCCGCTGAGGCTGGCTTCGGTGCTGCCATGTGTCCTGCAACTTGCGTTGAACAGTAGGGTGTGGGAGTTAAGGGGTAGTGCGCCCTGTGTAAATCGGGCATTGAAGACGTGCCCCTTCCCCAGGCGCACGACACAGCGCACGCCTCCAGTCAGGTACCGCTACGCCCAATTGCATCACAGTGAAGACACCGCAGGTCTAGCCCACTCCGCTAAGTGGGTAGCTTACGGTGACAAGACAGTTGGATGGGACATTCCCTGCCATCATGAATGATGACGCATGGGCCACTGGCGTCTGAGGTGGAAAGACAACGGGTCTTCAAGCCACAGTCAGAGGATTCTTATGCCAGAAGCCTTATATCTTTAGGATAAGATCACCGTGGGGCCACCTATTGGGTCCTAGACCCCACCTGTAAGGTGTCTGCCCATGTCTTTAAAAGGACCGGATTGCCACCATTACAAAGGATCCAAATCCAACCTCACCCACCGAGAAGAGCACTCTCTAGCTATACAACACACATTGTGGAGTAGGGTATTACGCTCCGGCGGCCCGAATCATGTAAAACCACCGTCTCACCCATCTCTCATACGAGTAACCTCACATGAGGACTAATCCCCGCTGATCAAGAACCTTCGTGGGCTGCTCTTAAAACAGGTTCGGGGGAAGTGTTGCGGAAACACTTCGACATTTGGCATGCTAGGTAGGGAATTTTTCCTCTAAAAAAATGGTTGCACTTTCACCACAATGGTGAACATCAAGCCCTTGGATGGCGGTTCCCGTGGCCGTCGTCACACCGGGGGTGGTCCCATGACCATATCCCACGCCAGGGCGCAGTCTGGTCTGTCACACCCCCACATAGATGCAGTTGGCCAGGGCAGCGCATCTCAGCGCATCCCGACCCAGTCGGCGCCCCTAGAGCCACCGGCTGCAAGTCTGGAGAGCGCTCTAGCAGCAGTCAGGGCCCTTCTCCACCATCCATCATCCTTGAATGCTTTTTAGGGAGCGGCTCAATAGTGGATCCACGACATCGACCACCTCATCATTGCGGCCATCAACTCCCCTGTCAAATGGAGACGTGACGTGTCGCTGTCGCACATGCTGATGATCAACCGGTACTCTGTCGACTCCCGCTCCACCAGACTTACTAGCACTGGCAGGATCTCGACCAGGCTTACTCAGCAGGCCCTGGCTCCGTACCTCCGCTTGACATCGTGGCTACGCAAGTTCCGGCCACACCTGCTGGAGAAGTTTGACAGAAGCGTCAACCCCGTCGAGTTCCTGTTTATCTAAACAACATCACTCCTTGCTGCAGGAGAGAATGAGATCAACATGGCGAACTACTTGACACAAGCCATCCTAAGGCAATGAAATAAATCATCATTGAACCAATGTTGATATATAGCATAAGTTATTCATATTAACATGATCATATCATAACTACTTAGACTATAGTGTGGGTTTGTAGTGTTTATGATAACAAGTTATGATCATTATGGAATAATCATAAAGACTACTCCAACCACATACATGGAATCCACAACCAAACAAGAAACGCTTTATCCAAGTATATGAATAAAAGAAGACTAAAAATAATATCTTCATTATGCATAAAGTCACAAATATAAGAAAAGATACATGTGCCATACCTTTTCCAACTTGGACATGGGACTAGAAGCTCTCCTTTCTATAGCCTAACTCCACTAAAGACTAAGAGAACTAGTGTATACAATAGAATGATGCTCAAGTGGTGTGTGTTGAAGTGAGGGGTGAGGGGTCCTATTTATAGCTTGGGAAGGGTCGGTTCCCGCCACCAAAAGCGTGCGAATCAGTCACCACTGAATTCTTCAAGCCGGGAGGAGCCAACACGTGGCGTTTGACCGAATTTGGCGCTACTACCAGGTCGCCCGACTAGGAGGTCGGCCAACCTGGTCAGAGCTCCGTAGGAGTTGTGCTTTATCCAGGTCTCTGCCAGGTGGTCCATCTTACTGATATAGGGTGTGCACCATTGGATGGCCTCAAATACTTCTGTTTGTCGGCCATTTGATCTATGTAGTGCCACATGTCGACGCTTGATTGGCTGGGATGATATTTTAGAGAATCCATCCCATTGTTTTACTTCAATTCTGTATAAAATACCTGCATGCACCAATTTTTCCAAGTACAAGTGGAAATAGGTTAAATAGAAAAGTGATGTGTGCAAGAAATGATATTTCCTTCACATAATTGAGTTATATTGACGGGTGAAATTTATATATAACAGCCGCCAACAGACGCCGGCAGTGACCACGAGCGTCGCAAGACACTCCATGTCATCTTCAGGGGGTCTTTGGGCCCTGCGCCGTGCAGTGGCCTCGATAGGTCCTACCCTCACTCCGGCGCTGCACCACAAGTGGAAGGAGACGCCGATCAGCTTCGACGCCTTCGACTGCCCCAAGAACATGGCGGGAGTCGGGATCCTGCCTCTTCTAATCGCCCCCACCATCGCTAATGTCAAGCTCCACCACGTCTTGATAGATGTCAGGGCCGTCCTCAACCTCATCAGATGTGCGGCCTTTGACCAGCTGCAGATTCAGGTGTCCAAGCTCACCCCCTCGAGCCCATTCTTGGAGGTGGGACAAGGGAACATCTACCTCCGGGTGACCTTCAGGACACCTGAGAACTTATCTACCTCTGGGTGACCTTCGGGACACCTGAGAACTTCAGGACATAGAACATCCTGTTCGACATCGCGGAGGTCAGCCTCCCCTTCAACGCCATCATCGAGAGCCCCACCTTGTACCGATTCATGGCTCTAGCCCACTACGGCTACCTCGCCTTGAAGATGCTGACCCGCTCCGGTGTCTTCAGGGTGCCAGACGACATATTTAATTATACCCGTCGGCCACTGTTGCCGCACCGACGGCTACAACTTTGTACCTTTGGTTTCTTTAAACCAACTCCTTTATTGGGTTTAAGTTTGACGACCCCGACGGTTCTATTTCTATCGACAGTCTATTCCTCTTTTCCTGTAGTGACAGCTAAGCCTCCTTTCACTCCTACGGTGAATACAACACCTATTCTTTGAGTGCCAGCTTAAGCGAACAATTTGGAATGTTGTACATGCGGTGGTAAACTATGCAGGTCCAAGTATGATTGGTAATTGACTAGGAGGAATTAAAACCACTTGCACTGTTGAGGGCGACAGCAATTTGTTGGGCTATATGGCGCTGCCAAAATGATATGTTTTTTATCCAAAACTCATGGTTTTTCTCCAAACGGGTTATTTTTTTTGCTACCTACTGGCTTCGTACATGGGTTTATTTTGCATATGCCTATGCTATGGGATATGATTTCAGATATTTTTTATTTTTAACATATATTTTTAGTAATTTAATAATAATAGCCGGTACAATTTTTTTTCCAAATCTAGCCACCTAATCGCACATTAGAATTGCGAATCGCCATATAGAATCGCGACTGCTGATGTGGCAGCCAACGTGGCGGCCATGTCAGCCGAATCAGCTCGCATGGCTGCCACCTCAGCCATGTGTCGCACTCTTAAATTGTGAGTCGTCAATTAGGATGGCAACAGGTGACATGGCCGCCACGTCAACCAACAACCAATAATGTTCCAAAACTATTTGCTCCAATTGGGATCTGAACCCACAACCTCAAGGGTTACCACAACCTATGTTAACCACTTGAGCTAAAAAACTTTTGTGATCTGAGTCTGTTAGAGTTTTATTTAACCCAACATTGAATTATAAATATGAACTTTGAACGTGTAACTTTGAAATTTATTTCGTTTTTCATGTTTGAAATATCAAATTTTAGATTGATTTTATTTTTACATTTAAATTTTAGTTTGAATTTAGTTTCAAACTTCAAATTTCGAATTTGATAACTGAAGTTTGAAATTAAATTTAAATTTGAAAATGATTATTCATTTTCCTGAATTTGAAATTTCAAATGTAAAAATAGATTGAAATATAATTTATATTCGAAATTTGAGATTTCATCAATTGTTATTTTAAAATACTGAAATTTAAAACTTGAAATTAAAAAAGATTGAAATTTCGTATTTAAATTTTATTTCAACTCATGAAATTACAAATTCCAAATTCAACTTTTTTGAAAATTTGAATGTAAGAATTAAGATCATTTTTTATTTTCATATTTCAGATATGAAAAAAAAAATCAAAATTCAAATTTTTTTTTTAATTTCAATTTTCAAGTTACAAGTTCGAAGTTCATATTTAAATTCAATTTTGGTTTAAATAAAACTCTAACAGACTGACATCAGAAAAGTTGTTTAGCTCAAGTGGTGAAGATAGGTGGTGGTTATCCTTATGTTGTGTGTTCAAACTTTAAATGGAACAAATATTTTTGGAGAACTATTGGGTGTTGGCTGACGTGGTCACGTGGGGTGACTCGCTATTAATGCGCGTGGCTAGATTTGGTAAAAAAATTGTAGCAGCTATTATTATTAAAAAATATGTTAAAAATTAAAAACAAAATTGATTCTGGATATATGTCCATAACTGGAATGGATAGGAATGGACTGCTTTTTTTCCCATTCACATGGACGGAGATCTAATCTTCGGATTAGTTACTACTATTGTGTCTGATTTAAGTTTTTTATTAGGCTGAGTGCATTATATAATGTATTGATTGGATTGTACTGTCAAAATAGTTGTATCATCTGAATGCAACTGTTTTGATATCAATATAATTTCCTTTTTTCAAAAAAATGAATCGCGTGCAAGTTCCCATGTTCCTTGAAGATGGTACCAGTAGAGGATAGGTCAAAGCTCGGCACGCCTAGGTCTTAAAAATTGAATGCCGTCGCCCGAGCTTGGTGAGTGCCCAGAGGGCTTCATCTGGCAGCTTTTTATTGTTCACTGAACCCAAGTCTGTCACTGTGTTCAAACAAAGCAGTGTAATTCTTTCGTTTTTTTTCTGTGATAGTCATGCAGATACCTTCCGTTAGCCAAAGGAAGTGCGACCGCTGCTTTTTGTTGTAATTATATTAAACTAATTATCATATTTTGCACGCACCATTTGCTTTCCTATTAGTGCACGTGCGTCGCCGTCTCACCTCTGTCATCATGTAACATAACTACATATATACCTACTGGAATACAAGTGGACTGACGAATGGATTACTGTCGGTACTCTGCGGATCATGTACCCTCTGATATCAGAAGAAGAAAGGTTGAGTCCCTCTTTCCAGGAGAAAGGACCGTCGTAGGCCGCGTGTCTCGTAGCGCCGGACCTGCCAGAGGGTCGTTCTGGTGCTGCCACGTGTCCTGAGGCGCCGACCCTGTCTCCCTCCTAAGGGTGGATCTGGTGCTGTCACGTGTCCTGCGGCGCTAGACCTGCTTCTCTGCTAAGGGTAGCTCCAGTGCTGCCACGTGTCCTGCAGCTCTGGACCTGCCTCCTTCCTAAGGATGGCTCCCGTGCTGCCACATGTCTCGCATCTCTGGACCTGCCTCCATACTAAGGGTGACTCCAAAGCTGCCACGTGTCGGATCCTATCTCTCCAACAGGAAGGACTGTTGGATCTTCGACGGTGCAGCCATTCAAGGCTATAAATCGGCCATTTCAAGATATAGTTAATATGTGATTAATTCTACATTAATGATGCACGATCAGGAGCGTGGTAACTTTGCCATAAGGGCATGTTAACACATGAATAAACTACTATTAAGTGTCTTAGATCGTGTACAGGGTGCTTAATAGCCCGGGGCCACCAATCGGGCCTCAGCCTCGCAACAGCCAGACCTCGGCATATAAAAGGTCTGCGCTGCACGGTAGACAAAAATCTCATCTGATATCAGACATACGCAACACACTCAAGCATATAACACACCCATGTGGAGTAGAATATTACACTCAAACGGTCCGAACCACGTAAAAATCTCTGTGTCACCTTTATTCTTGGGTTCTTCGAGTTACGCCCCCTCATAAAAAAGAACCTTCGCGGACTATTTCTTAGTAGTACCGGGAAAGTGTCGATCGGACACTTCGACATTTGGTGCACCGGGTAGGGGCGCATCTTTCTTGAAGAATTGAAAGATCAACGATGGTGAATTCCGTTGCTGCTTCCTCTGGCCCGGATGCACGGGCTGGAAGAGGGAATGAAGTTGGCGACACGTCTCGTCGTCCTGGTGGCAATCCATCCCCTGATCCACGAGTTGACGCTGCAGTGCATCAACCTCAGAACAATGGTCCACCATCTGCTGCAGCAGCCGCTGCTTAGATGCAGGATGGTGCCCCTAGTCCGCTGAATCGACCACATGTCCATAGAATGTGCTGATAGCAGCGCATGCTCTTCTCTAGCGTCCACTAGTGCTGGACGCAGCTCCAACAGCTGGAGCAGTGGCGGAATGATGTCGACCATCTGGTCGCCACCGCAACCACGATGCTCAACAATCCGCCGTAGTTCGGACTCAGGTCGGCCCCAACATGAAACAGGACCCTGTCGGGATGACTCGGTCCTATGTCGTCACAGAGGAGACACACGCCATCGCACCACGCGACGTCGCGCACTCCTTCGATTGCCTGTTGCACCTCCACGGTGTCGAGGTTACCAACGGGATACCTCAAGGTAGAGCTCAACCGCCGTTACGAGGAGCAAGATGGCCGAGTTGCCATCGAGCATAGTCGCGAGAGGCGACTCGTCCTTGAAGATCCCTCTCCCTTAGGACCGGGAGGTGATTGTTCGACGCTTGTGCCACATCTTTGAATGTTGGAGTGTCCACCCAAGTTTCGGCCTCATCTGCCAAAGAAGTACAACGGGACTGTCAATGATGAGGACATCACTTATATGGATACAAACAACACTCTATTGAACATACAAGATGCAATCAATAGAGCTCACACACAACAATTAATTTTAATGGATCCATGGAGAGGTTCAAGGAGTACTTGGAGGAAGTCGTAGGGGTGTGGAGGACCAGAGAATACGTTCAAAGAAGATGGAAACCGACCCCAACTCAACATCGTGTCCAACTCGGAGTCCAGGAGTAGTACACACCAAAATGGATGCCCATGACGCATACAAACTCCGTTTTGGAAGTTCTACATAGGCACGGAAAGGGGACAGGATAACCTTTCCAATGGCACTGGTCCGATGTCAAAATTTCGTCGGAGTCGACGTGAATCGTCGAAACAATATCGAGTTCACAATCTGTCAGGGTGCTGCGCCACCGTATTGGACCATTGGGCCTTGTATCAAGTTTAAGTCCATTATTTTTGTATCTTAGAGTTAGGTCACGACCCCAACAACCCCTTAGATGTCCTCTCACCTATATATAATCCATAGTAGCCGCCATGAACAGTTGGGTTTTGCTTAGATTAATAATATCGCCGTTCTACAGTTTGTGAAACCCCAACTTCGCGATTTCAGATCGTGTCTTCTACGTTCATGCTTGTGTTCTCGATTGCACTTGCAGGGATTAGCCTTCTTGGCGAGGTCAATTGTGTGAAGCACGGTTGATAACCAACGGAGCAGTGGTGTAGTAATTGCAGGGGTTTTTCGTGTTCTACTCGAGAGTCTCAGATCATCAACGTCGAGATATCCATCAATCGACTTATCCATTACCTTTCGGAAGATCGGGACTCATCATCCTTATCATTGGTATCAGATTTCCAGGTTACCCATTAGGTAATTCATCTATCCTTTTGATTTGTTTGTTTTTCATACCTAGAGTCCAAAAAAAAGGCCACAAAAAAACTTGTATTTTCGTAGATCTATTCATCACTGTCGGTGGTTTTGATCCGGCAGATCTCCTGACACTACTGAAAGTGTTTGGGGAGTTTGAAGTTCGGTGTGGGCGCGCGGAGATTCAAGAAGGTGAAATGTAAAATGACACAGGAGACACGAAGATTTACGTGGTTCGGGCCGCTTGAGCGTAATACCCTACTCCACGGGGTGTGTTGGTGTTGTATTGGATGTATGAACTCAACTCAGGTGAGTTGAGAGCGCGTGTGAGCCAATCCGACCAGATCATATCAGAGCTGAGAGATCCGAGCCTCCCCTATGTATCGTCGGCCTGTCCTTTTATAGTACAAGGACAGGCCGTTACAAGTTGGCCTGGCCCGACATGTGGCCGCGACGGTTACTAATATTGATACACATTTGATGCGCTTAATTACCCTTAATGACCGAGTTACAGGCTTTGACAGCACCGTTACTGGTAATTAAGGTCGTCCGATCGTGTGTCATTAACATAGTATTAATGACACTTAATCGGGTCTTGAAGTCCTTGATTCCCCTTTGAAGATCCGGAGCCGTTGTGGAGTCTACCGGAGGTTTGAGGCTGAAGATCCGATGGTAGGACACGTGGCAGCTCCGGACCATGCTGTGAGGAATAGATAGGTCCGGTGCCACCAGACCCGTGTCAGTTCCGGAGCTTCCCTCGGTCTGGGGTTAGGTCCGGGGGTGCCGTTATGGTACATAGCCCGGAGCTTCCCCCTTGTGGGCGGTAGCTCCGGTTTGATGGTACACGTGGCGACCCTAAGACTAACCATATTGGGGAAGCGGGTCCGTTTATGTCTGACATGTGGGCCTTCGAAGGTTTTCAAATCAAGTAGATGACATTTCCTTGAGATCTTTGCAATCTCAAGGGGTATACGGTACCCAGGGTACCGACAGTGGCCCCCTGGGCCCACCTCTGGGGAAGACCCCTTGGGTGAAGTCATTCCGCCGGAGGTGGGTCCATCCTTCGACTTTTGAGCTGAGTTTTAAAAGGTCTACAGATGTGCCGTTGGCGATAGTTTTGGAGTTAAATCCTCGCCGCGTGGCACATCCCGGGTGCGGCAAATGAGATCTTTGGCGTGTGGATCTCACACAATTGAAGGTCGCCGGCTCCCAATACAAAAATTGTATCGGTTCCGCGCACCTTGTCAGACCGCCGCCTTCGGGCTTCCCGCCTTTGAAGTGGACAACCGTTCGCCTGGGTAAGAACCTCGACTTGATCGTCGGGGTGGTCCCGGGCCCTCTTGTCATCAGTAGGGTGAAATTTTTGAATAGTATCTTCGGCTTCCCCGCGATTTCCATCCAAGCGTTGCGGGGGCTTACTTAAGAAGGAAAGCGCGCACTATCTGGGGTTCTTTACGACTCTCATCTAATCTTGTGCTCGAACTCCCAAACTTGTGCTTGCTTTTCCTCTCTTGCCTCACTGTGCTGCGATGGAGTTGGGTCTCCGCAAGAGCCGCTTGAAGACCGAAAATGACCTGAAGAAGTCCGGGCCCTCATGGGGTGGTCCCCGGACTTCTTCAACCACCTGGTCCGCGCCGGAGGAAAGCTCCCATTCGAGAAGGAGCACGCCGGTGAGATGGTGTACTTTTCTGCGTACGCCATGGTGGGTTGATCCCACCTTTTTCCTCCTTTTTCTTGATGCCGCTAGACTTCTATGGTCTGCAGCTGTACCACCTTGGCCCCCACTCCATTCTTCTAGTGTCTGTATTCGTCCACTTCTGCGAAATGTGGGTGGGCATCCCCCCCTGCATTGAGCTTTTCCGGACATTCTTCACCGTCCATACCACCGGAAGGGGTGATGAGTACCTTGGCTTCTACTACTTTGTGAAGCGCAAGAAGTGCCCATTCAAGTACCTCCGATCGTTTCCCTCTGGAAAGTGGGACGATTGGAAGAAAGACTGGATAGTCATCCGGGTGGAGGAGCACGAGAAGCTGGAGCTGCCCGAAGGCCTCCCCAACATTGACACTGCAGTCTGGAGTGAAGCTTTGGTGCTGTCAGATGCCTTCAACCCTGCTCTGACCAGGATCCGCCATTGTGTGGAGGGAGGAGTAACTCCTCAGGCGGTATTTTGCAATTTCCTGGTCAACAGGTGGGCACCGCTGAAGAGGAGAGAAAAACTCGCTTGGTCCCTCAACAGTGTGATGGACGACGACCGGGTCGAGACCGGGCTGAAGTCCAACATGGAGGGGTCGACCTTGGAGTTTCATCTCAAGAAGTTCCAGCACAGCATCGATGTCGTGGGTGATTACTTGACCCCGCCACCAGCTTTCCTCCCTCTGAACGTGGAAGTACAGTTCAGCAGGGAGCTCAGGCGGACGATGCCAGTGCTTGACGACCTCGGTGTCGTCGAGAGACGATCGACTTCTGGGGTGGTGATCCCTGGGGCTTCTGAAGGTGGCTCCGCTCCTGCCCCGAAGCCAAGGACCGAAGTCGTCGGCAAGGGCAAGGAGCCAACGGCCGAACCCTCGAGCCGGAAGAGGAAGCTGAAGCATGCCGACGGAAGGTCCGTCAGGCCTGCATCCTCTACAGCAGCTCCTTCTCCCCGGAGGAGGAGGTCTTCTACAACTGCGGTGACTGTACCTGCAACAGTGTCTTCCCGGGGTGCTAGCCCCGGGCATGTGACTCCAGTACCAAGGCCAGCTGAGGCCTATGGGTCCGGAGGTCCTTCCCGGTCGAGGGGGGGCCTCGACTAAGGAAATGCCCGCGGCTGCAACAAGTTCCGGGGGGCCTTCCAGAGCTACCACGCCTGCGGCGGCCATGGTTAGTCCAGAACGCCCGGGAAAGAGATTTCGTGCAAGCTGGTGCGGAAGCCTTCCGAGGTAATTTTTAATCTTTACCTCAGACAGTTGTTTTGTTGTAGTAACTGTTTTTTAAGTTTCTTCATCCATCATCTGCAGTGTCCCCAAGAAGAGGAGTGAGGCTCCACCCTCAGCCACTGCAGCTGAAGCTATGAGGGTGGAGGCTTCTGCTCCTGTCCCGGTGCCACTCCAAGTGGTGGCTGAAGCTGCGGCAGCTCTGGCGCCAGCTGTCGTGGTCATGGACCTCGACTCATCCCCTGAGACTCACGTGGTAGCGCCGGACCACGGGAGAGAAGATGCGCCAGCGGCACCTGCCCCGGAGGTTGAAGCCCCGGGTCTTGATGCTGAGATGTTGGAAGCTTCGGCCATTGAGCCGGAGGAAGCAGTGATTCTGGCCCCAGAGCCGGAAATTGTCGAAGCCCCGGCAGTTGAGCCGGAGGTTATTGAAGTCCCGGCGAGCGAGCCGAATGTTGAGGAAGTCCCGGCGGTTGAGCCGGCTACCTCCAAAGCTCCAGCCTCAGAGCCGGTTGCCACTGAAGCTCCGGCTGCAGAGCCGGTTGCAGTTGAAGACCTTCCGGCGCCTGAGCCGGTTGAGGTTGAAGCTTCGGCCTCAGGGCCGGTTGTTGCGGACCTTCCAGCGCCTGAGCCGGTCGTTGCGGAGGTATCAGCACTCGAACCAATGATGGTCGAGGTGCCAACACCCGAGCCACTAGCAGAGGAGGAGCCCAGGCCGGAGCCGGAAGTAGCCCCTGTTCTGAAAGTGATGACGGTGGAGGTGCCTGCTGTTGAGCCAGGGTGCCCTGATGAAGTCGCTGGCCCTCTGCCTGAGGGGGTAAATGAAGACCTGGCGGCAGGGCCTTCAGAACCACTTCCGGAGGTCGGGACTTCTTCTGCGGGAACCTACTCGGTGGTGACTGAGGCTATCCCAGAGGACGGCCCTAGTGCCGTGGAGGCTCAGGGGACCACTCTTGTGGAGTGGAACCCAATTTTTGTAAGCGAGAACCCGCTGGAACCAGCAGAGGAGACCCCAGCAGGTCCGGACCCTATTCCCCTGTCGTTGTCCATTGACAACACTTGCTCTAGTCTGCGTCAAGTCCAGCTGGCGTTCTACCACGACAGCAAGGCTCTTGAAGAGGAGCGCCGAACCCTTAGGCGGTGGCGTAATCGGCTCTACTTCGAGACCAAGCTAGCGCAGTCGAGGCTGGCAGACGACAAGGAGTGGATCAAACAGGAGAATGTCCGCCTGGAATACTGGGGCAAATTATTGGATGATAGGGAGATCTTGACTCGTGCCCTCGACACTCAATCCCGGGCCATTTATGAGCAGGCCAAGGCAACTAATAGTACGGCTGATGATCGCCAAGAAAGGCTTGAAGCCATTAACACTACTCTCATCAAGCACCAGGAGGCACTTGAGGAGAGGGAGAAGAGGCTCGAAGACGAAGAGCAAAAACTCCTAGAGCTGCGGGATGATGTCTTGAAGAGAGAGGAGGAGCTCGATGAAAAGGTAGCTCTGGCTGACATGGGCCTCGAGGAACGCACCAAGAAATTGGGGGAGCATTGCGTTGAGGAGGAGGAGAAGGCCTGGGTGCGAGGGCAGGAACTCTACAAGCAAGAGTGTGCCATCGCTGCAAGGGAGAAGAAAGTTAGGGCCGGGAGAAGGACCTGGTCGACCGCCGGAACAAGATCCACCTCCGGGAGGAGGAGCTCGGAAAACTCGAGAAGCAGGTCGCTGAAAAGATTCAGCAAAATGACAAAGAGGTTGAGCGCCTTGCTCGTGAGAATTCTGAACTGGCGGCGGACAAAAGATCCTTGGAGGAACTGAAGGGCTTGAGGACTGCGGACTCCCTACAGGTTTGGGAGTTCCTGAGCAAAGCCAACGATGCGCTGACACCAATGGGCTTCAGTCCCGTGCGTCCGGATGATCCGTAGCTGGAGCTGGACCTGGCGTTGCAAGCGTTGAGCTCGGCGGGTGACAAACTCTCCAAGGTGGGTGACGTCATCGCGGACCAGTTGGAGGTTGAGGGGCAGTCCCTGGCGAAGAACGTCGCAGAGTATGTGCTGACGTGCTACACCAGCCGGGATCCCCAATTTCCTCTTGACCCGGTGCTTGAAGGTCCCGTCGAAGGAGAAGGTGAAGCCACCCGAGCCAACGTGTTGGAGGTTGCTCAGAAGGTCGCCCAGTTCTTCCATAGGGTCTAGGACCATCTCTGTAGCTCCCACTTGTATTCTCTCTTTTTCCTCCCCAATTTTGTAATCCCTTGTCTCCAGATGAATGAAATCCACAATTTGTTAATGAATTTCATTTTTTGTCTTCAACACTTCTGTCTTCACTTGGCCCCCTGGTAGATGTACACAATTTGATTGTGAACATGTACCAAGAGGATATTGTGTTTTGTTGAAGACTCGTTTGCTTCGAACTTGTAGAGTGTAGGTCCGAAGTCTTCGATAGTGAAGGCCCCTTGAGGTTGTCGGAGCTCAGAAGCTCCGACATCGACTACCGTCAGAGCTTAGTAGCTCCGGGAATAGTCCCTATCAACGCGTAGAGCATCGATAGTTAGCCCTCCAGGGTGTCGGAGCTTAGTAGCTCCAGCAGTGACCTTTGCCAACGCGTAGCTTGTCGGCAGCAGACTCTGCTTGTGGGGTCTTCTCACCATCTTTTATTCTGCATCGATGGCTGGCCCCCCGAGCATTGCCGGAGCTTGGTTGCACCGGTAATGCTCGTTTTCAATGTTTAACATCGATCACAAGCCAACTAGGGGGAGTCGGAGCTTTGTTAGCTCTGGCTTTTCTCCATCAACGTGGATTCTTTATTTTTCCTGCACACTGAAGCCAAGAAAAATAGTAAAATTCACTCCTTGCCTATAACGTCATCGCGGCTTATGATTCCCAAGGAAAATTTTAGGTCAAACACAATTCTGAATACAACCGAATTTGTTGCCTTCTTTCTTCCAGATCCAATTGTTCTTGGACCCGCCTTACTTCGGCCTGCCGGGGTGTAGGTAGAGTGGCGTACTTAGGGTGCTTGACCAGGCTAAGTCGATAGCACACTCCGGCCCTAGATTGGCTTGGCCGCATTCAGGCGAGTGGGCCATGAACAATATTTGAATCCAAAAGAATTGACAATACATCTCGAATTGTACATGAACTGGTCGAACTAAAATTTCTTAAGAATTGCACAACTTTGTTATAGACAAGAAAGAGAAAAATAAAAATGTTGAGCATGTACAAAATAAATGCACGTGGAGTCTGTTTCACATGAGGATGTCTTTCATTATAGGTCCGGGGTACAGGGGAAACAAGTACACTCTTAGGGTACGGAACCAGGCTAAGCGTGTTTCATTTCTCGTTTGACCTAGGGTAGCTAGCCACACTTTTAGTCCTGAGACTGTGACAAGTGTTGCATGAACTTTGCGGACCTTCCAGGAAAGGTCCGACTGTTCTCCCGGAGGAACTACCCGACTCTGTACAATGACTCTATAACATACACCTCAAGTTACTACAGACTCAACTCCGTGATATTAAGTGTAGAACTTACGGCGGTGCTCAATATTCCAAGGATTTGGGAGAGGTGTCCCATCCTCGGTAGCCAAGCGACCGCTTCCGGGACGGGATACTTTAATCACTCGGAAGGGTCCCTCTCAGCTGGGGGAGAGTTTGTTTAACCCTTCTCTGGATTGTATTCTCCGTAGCACCAGATTGCCTTCCTCGAGCTGTCGGTTGTGTACATGCCGCTGATGATAGCGCCGAAGGGCTTGGTGGTATCGAGCATTCCGAACAGCTGCTTGGCACCTTCCCTCCTCAAGGAGGTCTAGGCCTTCACGCCGGAGCTGGTCCTGTGTGGCTTCGTCGAAGGTCCGGACCTGGAGTGACCCCAAGGTGATTTCCGGAGGAAGGATTACTTCAGCTCCGTACACCAGGAAGAAGGGTGTCTCTCCAGTTGACCAGTTTGGAGTTGTCCTGTTGGCCCATAGTGTGGGCGGAAGCTCTTCAATCCAGTTGGCTCCATGTTTTTTCAAGTGCTCATAGGTGCGCGTTTTGAGTCCTTTCAGAATTTCAGCATTTGCTCTCTTGGCCTGGCCATTGCTTGCCGGGTGAGCTACAGAGGCGTAGCAAACTTGAATGCTGAGGTCTTCACAATATCCTTGAAATGCAGAGCTTGTGAATTGGGTCCCGTTATCAGTAATGATTTTGTTTGGGACTCCAAATCTACATACAATGGACTGCAAAAAGTTGATAGCAGATTGCTTGTTTGTTGTCACAACTGGAGTTGCTTCCGGCCACTTGGTGAACTTGTCAATGGCGACATACAGGAACTTGTAACCTCTGACGGCTCTTGGGAAAGGTCCCAAGATGTCCATCCCCCACACGGCGAAGGGCCATGTAGGAGGTATCGTTTGTAGAGGCTGAGCCGGTGTGTGAATTTGCTTTGTATGAAATTGGCATGCTTCGCATTTCTTCACCAGCTCAGTTGCATCCTTGAGTGATTTAGGCCAGTAGAAGCCATGCCGGAAGGCTTTACCGACCAGCGTGCGGGAAGATGCGTGGTTCTCACACTCGCCTCTATGGATTTCTGCGAGGAGCTCGCAACCTTCTTCCCTTGTGATGCACCGCATAAGGACGCCGTTGGCACCGCGCCGGTAGAGATCCCATTCTGCCAAAGTGTATCTTTTAGCCAATCTGACTATCCGGTCAGCGGATATATCATCATCAGGAAGGATGTTGTCTTTCAAGTAGCTCCGGATCTCCGAGATCCATGCATCGGAGCTAACTTGAGCATTTGAGTCTTGCGTGCTGGGTTGCTCGGAGCTTCCGGTAGCACCTACGACCCTTGATGGCTACCATGGTATTAGGGCCATCGGGACCGTCAGCTTCGGGATGCTGATCTCGCCCCCTTCACTCAGTTTGGCAGGCTGAGCTGTGGGTTTTGACAACCTCTGAACAAAAGTTCCATCAGGAGCTGGAGCTCCGGTTGACGCTTTCGTCGAGAGTTCGTCGGCTTCAGCGTTGTGGACACGCTGGACGTGGTGGAGGTCTAGGACTTCGAAGTCCTTCTGAAGCCTCTGGGCTTCAAGGAGGTAAGCAGCTAGCTGGAGATTGTTGCAGGAGCATTCACCCTTCACTTGTTTAATAATGAGTTGTGAATCTCCCTTGACCAGCAGCTGCTTGACACCGTATGACAGTGCCACTTTTAGTCCGTAGATGAGTGCTTCGTACTCCGCCATGTTGTTGGTCGCCTTGAAGTCAAGGTGTACCATGTATTTTACCTTCTCCCCGGTTGGTGCGAGGAGAAGGATTCCAGCTCCGGCCCCTTGCTTTTGCATGGAGCCGTCGAAGCAGTGGGTCCAGTGAGGCTCGGTGAAGACCGAAGCCTTGTGTTCCGGCTTCTGCTCACTGGGACCCCTAGGGTTCGATGGAGAGGGAGTCTATTCCGCCACAAAATCTGCCAATGCTTGACTCTTGATTGCTTGTCTTGGAATGAATTCGAGATCGAATTCAGCCAATTCCGCTGCCCACTTTGCAATATTCCCAGTTGAATTTGGATTATGCAAGATTTCTCGAAGTGGGTAAGAAGTCACCACTGAAATCTTGTGAGCTTGGAAGTAATGGCGAAGCTTCCTGGAGGCGATAAGAACTGCATAGAACAGCTTATGCACCTCTAGGTATCGAGTCTTGGCGTCATGAAGTACTTCACTGATGAAGTACACTGGGCGCTAGATGGTCTGGACCCTTTCGGAGGGGCCCGGAGCTTCCTCTTCATTGACCCGGATCCTCCCGGAGGGATCCAGACCTTCTTCAGGAACTTCCGGGTCCTTGCTGGAGGGACCCAGGGCTTCTTCAGAAGCGACCTGGACCCTCCTGGAGGGGTCTGGGTCTTCTGAAGTAACTTTTTGTGGACTCAAGTTTGGGAACTGGGACCCAGACTTGCTTTCAGGAACCTCCGGACCCTTCCAGAGGGGTCTGGATTCCTGAGCATGGGATAGTTCTGGTCTCTCCGCAAACAGGACCATACTGACGACTTCGTCAGTTGCTGAAATGTAAAGCAGCAAAGGCTCACCAGGGTTTGGAGCTACCAGAGTTGGTAGGGTGGTGAGGAGCTGTTTTAGCTCCTGGAACGCCTTTTCTGCTTCTTCAGACCATTGGAATGGTCCGGACTTCCTCAATAACTTGAAGAAGGGAAGTGCCCGTTTTGCCAGTCTTGAAATGAACCGGTTGAGGGCTGCTAGACATCAAGTCAGCTTTTGGACATCCTTGATGCGGGCTGGTGGCCGCATGTCTTCAATGGCTTTGATCTTTGCCGAATTAGCCTCTATGCCCCGATGACTTACCAGGAAACCAAGAAGTTTTCTGGAGTTAACCCCGAAGACACACTTGTCTGGGTTTAGTTTTGTGCGGGTGACCCGCAGCTTGTCGAAGACAGCCTGTAAGGTGTCAAGGAGTGACTCCTTGTTCTTGACCTTGACCACGATGTCATCGACGTACACTTCCACTATGTCTCTAATGAGTTCTTCAAAAGTTTTGTACATAGCTCGTACAAAGGTTGAAGCTGCATTCTTGAGACCAAATGGCATGGCTGTATAACAGTACAATCCATCTACTGTGATGAAAGAGGTATGCTCTTCATCTTCCCTAGACATTCTGATTTGATGATACCCAGAATATGCGTCTAGGAAACACAGTAATTCACACCCGGAGGTGGAATCCACTATCTGTTCTATTCTAGGTAATGGGAATGGATCTTTTGGACACGCCTTATTTAGTGTTGTGTAGTCAATACACATCCAAAGCTTCCCGCTGGCCTTGGGCACAACGACTGGGTTTGCCAGCCATTTTGGATGGAAGACTTCTCGAATGAATCCAGCTTCGAGCAACTTCTTCACTTCTTGTCGAATGAAGTTATGTCACTCCACGGATTGCTTCCGAGGCTTCTGATGCACGGGTCGGGCATCAGGGTAGATCTTCAGATTGTGCTCAATCACTTCCCTAGGGATCCCAGGCATTTGTGACAGTTGCCAAGCAAACACGTCGACATTAGCCCGGAGGAAAGCGATGAGCGCGAGTTCCTATTTGTCATTCAGTCCCCCCAATATACGGGTGGTCTGAGCGGCATCAGAACTGATTTGGACGACATTGACAGGAATGTCGGTGTTGCCGCTTGGATGCACACGAGGTGCAGAAGTCGAGCCTCGTTGACGAATGCTCGGGGGTTTTGGAGCTTGCTCCTGCCTGGAGTCCTCCTCTTGCGCCGTAGTAAGCGCATGAAGTTCTTCCAGAGCGGATACTCCGGCAGTGCGATCTCCGCGGATCCGAAGAACACCTACTGGTGTTGGCATATTTAACACCAGGTAGCCATAATGAGCAGCTGCCATGAATTTGTACAAGGCAGGCCTATCCAAGATGGCGTTGAAAGGTAAGTTGATCTGAGCAACGTCAAAGACCAACTTCTCAGTGCGATACTTCTCCCGGGTCCCGAAGGTAACAGGGAGAGTAATAGCACCGAGTGGGGTAATGGCTCCCGGACCTACTCTAGAGAAAGGTCGGGAGGGGTGAAGATCGGAAGGTCGGAGCTGAAGCTTAGTAAAAGCTTCGAAGCTTATGAGGTTTAGCCCCGAACCTCCGTCTACCATAACATGGTGGAGCTGAATGTTATTGATAGTAGGAGATACCATGAAAGGTAACTGGCCTGCTCCAACCATGCTTCAAGGGCAGTCCGAAGCATCAAAAGTGAAGGTTGTGTCCATCCACTTCTGATGAGGCTCTGCCCTGGCTGTAGGAGCTACAGCGGCCATGTCCCATCGCATTGTCTTGAGGACGCGGTGGGAGTTGATGTCCCATGATCCACCAAAAATGGTGTTCATGGTCCTCCGACACTTGTTGTTAGAGACGTCAGAATAGTCTTCGACGGAGGTGTAGACGGCCTTCAGGACCTTTTTAGGATCCTAAAAACCTAACTCCTCTTCAGCTGGAGCTTCGTCAACTTTTTGTTTTCCTTCCCTCTGCGGAAAGGAACTTCTTCCCAGCGCTTGTTGTAGCGCTCGACAAGGTTTTGGACCTCCCGGCAGTCTTCCAAACTGTGGTTGCCCGTCTTATGAATTGGACATCACACCTTGGGTTTGCCACCGTCTTCAGAAGACGGTCGAGGTCGCTTCTCGGGGCGTGGCCCCTGGCTACCCGTAGCTGCAGCAGCTGCAACATTAGATGCACCGGCTGACGGCTTCTTCTTGCCGTTGGTCTTTTTCTTCTTTTTGCCACTCCCGGAGGTAGTGGCTTCTCCTTTGGAGGATTTCTTGTGATCCCCCGGAGGTGGTTTGTAGTGCATTTCACGGCCCTCCACAGCTCTAGCACATTTGTCAGCCAAGCTGAACAGTTCCGTGACACTGGTGATCTCCTTGATTGCCAGTTTATTCAACATCTTCTTATCCCGTACGCCCTGTCTAAATGCCACAATGACAGAAGCACTAGAGATAGAAGGGATAGTATTTCGTACCTGAGAGAATCTTTGGATGAATGATCGCAGGGATTCTCCCCCTTTTTGCACGACTGCAAAAAGGTCCAGTTCGGTGCCTGGTCGGGTGTATGAACTCCCGAAATTGGCGATGAACTGTCGGCACAACTCCTCCCAACTGTTGATGGAGTTGGGTGGAAGGCTCATAAACCAGGATCGGGCGGTCCCAGTTAAAGCCACTGGAAAATAGTTGGCCATTACGGCCTCATTTCCTCCAGCTGCCAGGATAGCAGTGGAGTAAATCTGAAGAAATTCGACGGGATTAACGGTCTCGTCAAACTTCTCCGGCAGGTGAGGCTGGAATTTCTGTGGCCACCTGACCATACGCAGATGCATGGCTAGGGCTGGACAGCCTCCTCCTACTCCTTCAGGAGCAGGAAAGTCTTGAGCTTCTCGTATTTCTCGAGCACGCTCAATATGGACTCGACCGTCTTGTTGACGGTATCGGCGATCAAGCTCCGCCCGGAGGTCATGAGTTGAAAGACTTGATACTGTGTGAGTGCATCGCCCCACAGGGCAACGACGTCACTTGCTGTGACGTAGCACGTCTCCTGTTGTTGGAAACGTGCGGACCAAGTCTACCAGACAAGGTCCGTCGCTGCGATAGGGCCCGTCCTGAAGGAGGAGGACCTTGGTTACTGATGCGGTCGGCTGCTGCTGCAACCAAGTGTTCCACATCGGCCCTCCACTGCTCCATTGCGTCCCGGGATGCATCCGGAGGTGGTGGGCACTGAAGGAGAGCATGTGCTGCATGGAGCTCGTGTTCCGTGTTATCATGATTCGCCGATGCAGTGATTGACGTTGGTGCACCATCGCGCTGCCCAGCTTGATTTGCTGGTGGAGGTGGTGGTGGTGGAAGTGTGACTCTTGCTGGAACTGAGGTTCCTGCTGGTAGCTGGATATTGGAGAGATTGCCCCCAGCAGCTTGAACAGCAGGATGACCATTGGATGATTCAGCAGCTGAGTTCACCATTCTTGAAATCTCAAGCGCCCCTACCTGGCGCGCCAACTGTCGGTGGTTTTGATCCGGTAGATCTCCCGACACTACTGAAAGTGTTTGCGGAGTTTGAAGTTCGGTGTGGGCGCGCGAAGATTCAAGAAGGTGAAATGTAAAATGACACAGGAGACACGAAGATTTACGTGGTTCGGGCCGCCTGAGCGTAATACCCTACTCCACGGGGTGTGTTGGTGTTGTATTGGATGTATGAACTCAACTCAGGTGAGTTGAGAGCGCGTGTGAGCCAATCCGACCAGATCAGATCAGACTTTCAGTACTTTCAGGAGATCTGCCGGATCAAAACCACCGACAATCACTTTGTCCAAACCACTATTGAGCCTTTGCAACTTTGTTATTCAGTTTGGTTTTGTTGAGTTTGTGTCCGTAGTTGAGTCATATTGCTGGTTTAGAAAGTGTTTTTGGTCTTAGTTTGAGTTTTGCATTATGTTGATTCATCCATTTGAATCACGTCATCACATCCAGATTAGATTCATCTCTGTCCAGTTCAGTATTTTCATCATATTTCGCTCATACGAACTCATATTTTGGAGTTCTTGTACTTTCTGGAAAGCTTGAGAAGTTTCCTACAACTTTAACATTCATAGGTTTCCCAGAAAACGGAGATATAATGGTGAGAAGTGCATTAGATTTGAATCTGTTCTCGACCTAAAATTTCTGAACAGTCTGTATTTCGAGGACAATATCTTCTATTGTTCTTGTCCAAAATAGGTCTTCTATATATTGAAATTAAAGAGGTGAGATATATCTATAATCTTGCTGTTGTAAGTTTTTCTAATTGGAGCCTCTAAGTATGCCTATTTGTCCTTGGACGATTGAGCAGAAAATCTGTGACAGACCTACGAGATATCTTTGATTGCTTTTCATTGTGTTCTTCTTTTGCAGCACATTCTAAATAAAAAAGGAAGAAAAAAGAAAAAGGCAAGTGCAAAAAAAGATACAAAAGCAGCACAAAAAAGGAGAAAAAATACAAAAAAATAGAAGTGCTTGCATTCTTTGTGTCATCTAGTTTTGTCTCATGTCTTGCTAGCTTGAACTACTAGGAACACATTTAGGCTAGCAACTTTGACAAGTACTTTGCACACTTAATCAACTTTACTATCTGATTTTATTGTTGCTAATCCTTGCTACATATGAAGTGCCATCCAAGCTACACCTTACTCTTGAGCAGAATCAATACACCTTTGCAATCATCTCACGCTTCATTGGTTTCTTCATACCGTCCACCGTTTGCCACCTGCAGTGTCGGTAAGAACACTTGTAAGAGCGTGGTAAGACGCTTGAGAGTGTGTGATTCTACTTACACTTTGCCATTATCCTTTGTAGTTTATAGGGATAACATATTTTTTTGCTGTCTTTTGTTTGCTATTAACAATTTCAGGTAAAAGCAAGAATCTTGCATTATATGCTGAGATGATTGACATGATGAAGACGACGATGGAGTTTCTCACTCAAAATAAAAATCAACCAAGGTTTCACATGACATTCATACAACCTTTACAACACCTTTCACAAGAATTAATTACATTCTCCCATCTCTTACTTCTTATGATGGTTTTGGTTACGATGAATATATTGCTTGGGAAATAGAGTTGGATAAAATTTTTGGACAATAGCATATGTGTGAGAGGAGAAAGATTATAAATATTGCTAGTGCGTTAGTTGATTGTGCATTAACTTGGTGGGACAACTTGAGCGATTCAGAAAAACCTCGAACATGGAAACATATGAAAATTCTTATGCGAGAAACTTTTGCTAATGTATCTAATTCCAAAGATGAAATAAATGAAGTTGAGAAGAATTTTCTTGTTGTACCTCCTCCTATGCCTAAGCTTTTGCAGGAACATGAACAAATGAATGTAGATGCAAATGAGAATTAGGTGTTGAACAACTCTTCTGAAATTTTTGACAAATCAACCCATAATGCATTCGAACTTCTTACTGAAAATGAGAGTAATATTAATGAACAATGCTCTACATTTAACCAAGGTATGATATTTTTAGATGTGTTGAATTTTGCTACCAATCATGCTATTTTGGAGGCGCAACTATTAGAATCATTTATTTATACACCATTGTCACATGTTGATTTTTCGATTGATCGTTACGCTAAGAAAGAGTTGTGTGATGATAACCCTATTATACCTATGCGAAAACAAGTTAATGTACTAGATGATTGTGTTTTGGATTCAACTACTTGTGCTGAAATTCATAATTTGATCACCGCTACTGCTGAAAATGACGAGCTAAATTTTTTGTCTTCTCTAAATACATTGGGTTATATTGAATTTGACACTCTTTGTGATCTAGATATTGTAGAGCGAAGAATATTTTCTAAAACTGAATTACCTTTGTTGGCAAGAAATAGTTTTCATGCTATAGGGAAATATGAACATAGTGGTATGTTTATGGTGCATAAAGTTTACATATGTTCAAATGAGAAAGCTCTTTTTGTGCTGCAACAACATGATAAAGTAAATGAATGTACTAACGCTAATAATGTCTTGTCAAGTTTTTCTAGTATTTTTTCCTTGCAGCAGAGACAACAAAAGCATTATTCAGTGCAGTTGTGCAATATGGACAGTGCTCATACTATCCCCACAAGCATCTTTCCTGGACATATGAGCAAGCCGAGGACGGCTTGTCATAAAGAAGGGGAGAATGACGAGATCATACACGTAACCATTGCACCTACAAACATGGTACAAAGTTTATTTGTTTGGGATTCTGGCTCAAGTGAATGTGCGCTCTTATTTGATGGACAAGATCAAGATGGTGCACTATGTCGTCCACCACCTTGGGCTCCTCCTTTCATACATACAAGAAGATTTGATGGTGTTCCACATTTGGACTAACACATGAGAGAAGATGAACTTGAGTCGAGGATGACTCCAATTCAAGAAGGGGAGGATGATGAGGACATCACTTATATGGATACAAACAACACTCCATTGAACATACAAGATGCAATCAATAGAGTTCACACACAACAATTAATTTCAAAGGATCCATGGAGAGGTTCAAGGAGTACTTGGAGGAAGTCTTAGGGGCGTGGATGACCAGAGAATACATTCAAAGAAGATGGAAACCGACCCCAACTCAACATCATGTCCAACTCGGAATCCAGGAGCAGTACGCACTAAAACGGATGCCCAGGACGCATACAAACTCCGTTTTGTATGTTCTACATATGCACGGAAAGGGAAGAGAATAACATTTCCAATGGCGCTGGTCCCATGTCAAAATTCTGTCGGAGTCGACGTGAATCATAGAAACAAAATCGAGTTCAGAATCTGTCACGGTGCTGTGCCACAGTATTGGACTATTGGGCCTTGTATCAAGTTTAAGTCCATTATTTTTGTATATTAGGGTTAGGTCACGACCCCAACACTCCCTTGGACGTCCTCTCACCTATATATAATCCATAGTAGCCGCCATGAACAATTGGGTTTTGCTTAGATTAATAATATCGCTGTTTTACGGTTTGTGAAACCCCAACTTTGCAATTTCAGATCGTGTCTTCTATGTTCTTGCTTGTGTTCTTGATTGCACTTGCAGGGATTAGCCTTCTTGGCGAGTTCAATTGTGTGAAGCACGGTTGATAACCAACAGAGCAGTGGTGTAGTGATTGCAGGGGTTTTTCGTGTTCTACTCGAGAGCCTTGGATCATCAACGTCGAGATCTCCATCAATTGACTTATCCATTACCTTTCGAAAGGTTGGGACTCATCATCCTTATTAGTCAACCCTGTCAAGTTACTGCAAATCTACTCCACCACTGTCGGTACCCGGCATACCGGGTACCCTCGCACACAAGCTAAAGCCGCCTAGGAGTCCTGCCTTCCTGCCAAGGCAGGGTCCGAGGATGCCATGTGTCCAGAAGGCCCGGACCCCTCTACCTCAGATACGGGGTCCGTAGTATCCACATGGACCCCAAGGGAGATTCCATCTCCTCCTTGGAGACGAGCTCCCAAGCAGCCACGTGTGACACCCAGTTTCGGAAATGAACCAAGCTCAGGATGTTTAACACACATATACAAGTGATTTACAATTGATAAATAGATTATAAACCATGTCTTGAATAATAACACTAATAATAGTACCTTATTACAAACCAAATAGTCTCGAATACAATCTCTAAACAACTGCAGCAGAAAAACACTAAACACTAATAACTCCGAACTCCACAGACAAGTTTGACAGTAACACGCACACCTAGATCTCCTCAAAAACCTCGTGGTACTCCACCTGGTTGCCTGCGTCTGAATTTGGTGGAGAGATAGCAAGGGTGAGTACATGTCGTACTTAGCAAGTGTGGAAAAGTATGACATGTAGCTTAAACAACGAACGATAATAAAATCGGCTAATTGCAAAAAAGTACATTCAAAACAGTTGAAAATGCAATTATATCATTATTAAGTGAGGTCCTTCCCAAAATAACCCAAATATCATCAATTTCAACTTAATTAACCGATTCCAGCAATAATAAACCATATTCAACTCATAATTGCTCATTTGTCTCGAATTCATCAATTCCATACAATAAAACCATTTAATTTAACAATACCAACTCCCAATTCAATTCCAGCCATCAAACCAAGTTAAAGTTCAAATTCTAATCGTGTGAGAGTCCGGGATGCTCATGACCGGGAGCACGACTATCTTGATAGTTTTAAACACACTCTGCAGAGGTGGTACCACTTTACCCACAAGTTCGTGATTTCATCACCTTTTGATGACTAAGGAATCTCAATTATGTCGTCTCACACTTCCTTAGGTGTGTGGCCAAGAGATCACAAAATAGCATTTACAAAGTGATTACTGGCCTATTTAGACCCCACTGAGGTTTCACCAGTGGTGATGTCTCCAACTGAGCACATCCAACCAAGGGCCCCCTCTTGAGCCATTCGGATCCCATGGTAGTCATACCATAAACTATAAACCCAATCCGACTACCCCTTCCCCGAGCATTCTTAGTGGTCCAAACATTACTAGCAATTCACTAATTAGTCAGCTAAGCCGCACCCATACTTGGCCCTGTGGTGGCGCTGTAAATCCTGGATGGTCGCTCAACGAACCGGTCTTTAGATCTAAAGCAAGCAAAACCACCAAAAACAGTCCAACCCATTCCATATTACCAACTTGCTTAGATCCCTAGGCACCATGTTTCTAAAGGGTCATTATTATCAATTCTCATCATTCACATGTTTAGTAATTCATAATTAAGTAGTATGAGTGTTTCCCAAACCCAATTGAGTAATGTGAAGCAAAAGTGTAAAATACACTTCCTGACTCTCTACATATTGTTCAAGTGACAATGGTGGTCATACAAAGCTAGTAAACTCCTACAATTGAGTTTTCCCATCATATTGACACAAGCATGCAAATTTGCAAACAAATCCTTTTAAAACAAGATAAATATGGTCAAGGGCACTTGCCTTGCTCTTGAGCTTGGTTTGGATCGAAGGCTTCAAAGTTCTAGTTCTGCAGGTCCTCGAAAGCACTCTATACGACAATTCCTTCTATTCTGAGTGACAAACATGCAAAATACACAACTCAATCAAATAATGCTCATATAGTACTCAATATGACGTGATATGCAAGCTTAATGCATTTGTGAGGTAAAACTTGTTAATGGGTTGCTATTAATGTTTACTAACTATTTACAATAGTTTCTAACAAGTATGAACCAGTTTCAAATTAATTCGAGTCAATTGTGAACTAATTCAGGAATTTACAGATTCAGACACCGAACTAGTTTGTATACAGGGGCGGGACTAGTCCGCCCTAGACAGAACTGCAAAATAGGGTTTTTCTGATCTGAGAGAATTGGGGTTAAATTGATGTAGAAACTTGGATGTAGAGGGTATACCACCTGTTTGAAGATCCAAAGATCAAAGTTTTGACGTGAGACTTTGGATCTTGGCAATTAGGGCTTGATGGAGATGAGTTGATGAAGAATGGTGATGAAGAACGTTAATTTGTCAAAAATTCGATGAAGATTGACCCTGGTTGCTCCTTCTCCCTCTTCTCCTTCTTCTCCTTGCTCCTGGGCTCCTTCTTGATGTTGGCACAAGATCAAAGGTGGCAGCAAGGGGTTTTTCTCAAAGGTGGGGAGGTGAGGGTATTGTGTTGCTTATATAGGGGTTGGAGAGGTAGGGTTTTGGATGAATTCCAAGTGGAATTCGGTGGGGGACGTGTAGAGGTCGAGGTGGGGTCCACTTGGGCTCCTCTGAGGTTGGGCACGAAGTTCTTGGGCACAATTAAGGCAATTACCCAAAAACAAATCGTGGGGAAATAACAGAATCCGAGTAGAATTCAGTAGGCCGGACTAGTCTGCATAGGTGATCGGACTGTCTGTTGTGGAACAGAGGCGAAATCGGAAAAGTCCAATTTAAATGGCCAGACAAGTCCGGGGTTACTAGAAACATTCTGAAATTAGACCTACTCGGACTAGTCCACTCAAATTCGGACAAGTCTGGAAACACATCAGAAGCTATTTTGGACTAGTCCGTGCAATGTGACGGACAAGTCCGTATTCCTGAAGAAACTAAATTTCCTGAACCAAAAGGGGATTACCAGACTAGTTCGGGTTTGGTGGCCGGACAAGTCCATTTCCTGACAGATTTAATTTCCTGATTAAGCCTAAATTCATTTCAATCTTGTTCCTTTCAAGGTAGATTTATGTTAACATGTATGAGGATGTATACAATGCATTATGCACGAAAATGAGGGTGTTACAAACCTACCCCCCTTAAAATGAATCTCGCCCTCGAGATTCGACGCAAAGGAAAAGAGATAGAGAAATTCCTTCTTGAGATCGTCTTCTCGCTCCCAATTTGCTTCCGATTCCGTATGATGCTTCCATTGCACCTTGCACCATCGAATCTCCTTGTTCCTTGTGACCTTCTCCTTCGTGTCCAAAATTTTGACAGGTTGCTCGGTATAGGTCAAATCTTCCTCAAGCTCCAATTCTTCCATTGGTACTTGCTCTTCCGGTACCCTCAAGCACTTCTTGAGCTAAGAAACATGAAACACATCATGAACATCGGAAATATGTGCTGATATCTCCAGTTTATATGCTACTTCTCCCCGTTTGTCCAGAAGCTTGAATGGTCCAATATAGCAAGGTGCCAACTTGCCTTTGAAGTTAAACCTCTTAGACCTCGCATAGGTGACACTTTGAGGTATACAAAGTCTACCACTTCAAAAGAAAGGCTTCTTCGTCTATTATCCGCGTAACCCTTCTGTCTTGACTGAGCAACCCTTAAGTTCTCGCGGATGGTCTACACTTGCTTTTCGGCCTCTTGGATCACATTAGGTCCAAATACTTGGGTTTCCCTTGTCTCATTACAAAACAAGGGTGTTCTATACCTTCTCCCATACAGTGCTTCATATGGCGACATCTTTAAGCTTGCTTGATAGCTGTTATTCTAGGAAAATTCAGCATATGTCAGACTTTTGTCCTAGCTTCCTCCATACTTCAGCGCACAAGCTCTTAGCATCTGTTCCAAAATCTGATTTGTCCTCTCAGTTTGTCCATCCGTTTGAGGGTAATATGTAGAACTGAAATTCAATTGAGTCCCCATTGATTCGTGCAACTTTTGCCAGAACCTCGAAGTAAACTGAGAACCTCTATCGAACACTATCTTCTTGGGTACTCCATGTAAACACACTATTCTCCCCATATACAGTTCTGCCAACTTGGCTCCACTGTAAGTAGTCTTCACAGGGATGAAATGCGCTGATTTCATCAACATATCCACAATATCCCATATTGAGTCATATCCTGCTGAAGTGTGAGGCAAACCAACTATGAAATCCATACCAACCTCTTCCCACTTCCATTCTGGAATCTTCAATTGCTGTAATAATCCAGTTGTCCTTTGATGTTCAGCCTTGACTCGTTGACATACATCACACAATGCAACATATTCAGCTATGTCCCTTTTCATACCGTCCCACCAGTAGCACATTTTCAGATCCTTGTACATCTTAGTACAACCGGGATGGATAGAGTAAGGCGAGTCACGTGCCTCCTTCAATATCAACTGTCGAAGACCCTTATCATTAGGCACAACAATCCATTTTCCCAGCCATAGAGTACCTTGGTCGTCCTCATCAAATCTGAATTCTCTCCCTTCTTGGGTCCTTTCCTTAATTTCCTGGATTACCTTGTCCTTCATTTGACCTTCTCGAATTTCTTGTTCTAGGGTTGGGTTCACTTCCATTGCTCTCATCTCATTCACCAATCTGAGATTCAACCGTTCGAACTGTCTGGATAGCTCGGGTGGCAATTCCCGTACTATGAGTTGGTGGCTTGCTCCTTTTCAGCATAAAGCATCATCCACTACATTGGCTTTTCTTGGATGATAATTGATTCCCACATCATAGTCCTTAATGAGTTCCAACCATCTTCGTTGCCTCAATTTCAGATCCGTCTGAGTGAATATGTACTTGAGACTCTTATGGTCCGTATAGATCTCACATCTATGGCCAAGAACGTAATGTCTCCAAATCTTCAATGCATGCACTACAACAGGAAGTTCGAGATCATGCGTAGGATAGTTCTGCTCATGTTTCTTCAACTGCCTGGATGCATAAGCTACTACTCGGCCTTCTTGCATCAATACACAACCAAGTCCTTGCCTTGAAGCATCACAATAGATATCAAAGCTCTTGCTCACATCCGACAATACCAACACAGGTTCTGTTGTTAAACTCTTCTTTAGCTCCTCAAAACTGTCCTGACAGACTTAAGTCCACTTGAAAGGCTTCTTCTTCATTAATAGCTCAGTCATGGTCTTCGCTATCTTGGAAAAGTCCATGATGAACCGCCGGTAATATCCAGCCATTCCAAGAAAACTCCTTATTTCCTTGATATTATGCGGCGATTCCCACTTTCGCACATATCTAACCTTCCCTGGGTCGACTGCCACTCCTCCTCCAGATATGATATGGCCTAGGAATGATATCTCCCTTAACCAGAATTGGCACTTATTGAACTTGGCATACAACTGGTGCTCTCGCAATTTTTGCAATGCCGGCCTTAAATGCTCTTCGTGCTCCTCTTCGCTCTTCGAGTAGATCATGATATCATCAATGAACACTACTACAAACTTATCCAAATACTCCATGAAAACCTTTTTCATAAGATACATGAAGTATGCGGGTGCATTAGTCAATTCGAATGACATGACCGAGTACTCATAGGATTCATACTGTGTTCTGAAAGTTGTCTTGGGTATGTCTAATGGTCTAATATTCATTTGGAAATATCCTGACCGAAGGTCAATATTAGAGAATATTCTGGCTCCTTTCATCTGGTCGAACAAATCTTCAATACAGGGCAACGTGTACTTATTCTTGATTGTTACCTTGTTGAGAGACCGGTAATCTACACACATTCTCTGGGATCCATCCTTCTTATCTACGAAAAGCACTAGGGCTCCCCAAGGTGAAGAGTTTGGGCGTATAAAACCCTTCTCTAACTGCTCTTGAGTCTGCTTCTTGAGCTCTGCTAATTCCTTAGGAGGCATCCTATATGGCCTCTTTGCTATAGGTGCAGTTCCAGGTATTAAGTCAATGATGAACTTGATGTCATGACCAGGTGGCATACCTGACAATTCCTCAGGAAACACTCCTGAGTACTCTCGAACAACTATAATTTCCTCCAAGGTCACTCCTTCTCCATGATTCGCCATTGCCTTCTCGGTTGTCGGCTGAACTGCCTTGAACTCTATGTTGATTCCTGCTTCATTTGTCAATTGCACGGTCCGAGTAGCACACACAATCACTCCGTTATGCTTCCTTAGCCAATCCATTCCAAGTATGATGTCCAAGGCTTGCAAATTCAGGACTATGAGGCTGGCAACGAATTCTACCCCTCTTATGGAAATAATTACTTTTGGACATACTAATTTGTCCTCATCTCTCCCCCAGGAGATTTAACCAACAAAGTAAACTTCAGGTATGATATGGGCATGCTATGCTTTGCAACATACTTTGATGAGATGAATGAATGGGATGCTCCAGAATCAAATAATATAGTCGCGGGTTTGGAGTTGGCGAGAAACATACCAATCACAACATCTTCAGCTTGCTAAGCTTCTTCTGCAGATACATGGTTCACCTTGCCACGAGCAAAATTTCATGGTCCTCGGTTGCTTTGATCTGCTTCTCCATTGGGCCTTGGATTCTGCCTTGGAACATTGTTCATCTAACCCTGTCCTGACCTTGGGCATTGGTTTGCAAAATGTCCCGTTTGACCACAAGCATAGCAAGTCTTTCCACCAATGGCACCAGCAAAGTTAGGGCGAGACTGGTTTTGAGCATAGGGAGGCATATTTGGGCATGGCGCAGGCTGCATAGGTAAGCGAGGTGCTTGAATGGGCGGGCGTTGCTGCATTGGCTGTTGCGGTCACGGTGGATGAGCAGGGCGGTATGCGGCAGCAGACGGGTTGTAATATTGTGCAGCAGGGGGTGCATAGCTGTAAAAGCCCGCATTTGAGAAGAACAAAAACACAAAAATGCGAACTTAAAAATTTTGATAGTGGAATCAAAATTCAAATTTACAGGAATAATGTTATTTAACCAATGATCACGGAAATAAGAACTTGTTAAAACTTTAAGTTGTAATTGGAAGATGTCACATGAACTGTTAAAGTTTCGTGTGTTCATTCAAATTCCAGTTTAACCTCTTCTTAAGCAACGACATGGAGTTCCCGACTACATGAAGGAAGTGTAGTAATTCGAGAGCGTCTGTCATACTCGTTCAGATAGACTTGAGCAGATAATATCTTGTGTGGACCCACTTGTCGAGTGGCCCACCGGTCAGCCTTCATCAAACAATATTTGATTTTGGCCTTCGCGTGTGCTTATCGAGAGCCAGCATCACCCATGACGTGTTGCTCTTATCCTAAGCACGACATGATCTTTGTCGGCCTCGATGCCAGATCTTTCTACGCGAAGCCTCCACGTCCGCTCGCATGCGCTGACGTCTCGGCCGCTTAAAAATAAAAAGTGATCAAGTCAAAGGAATTTAAATACAAGAATTGCATTAACCTAGGGTGTTAATAATTAATTAAGTGTGCTGATGAAATATATATTAAAAACTCCTTAATAAGCTTTTAGTAGATGAATTCAAATTAATACCTCGAGCTAGGATGTTTAATTCGAATCCAAGTGCCACCTCAATTTAAGCAAGATTAATCAAGCTTTGGTACTGTTGGGCACATATTAAGAATACATAAGTAACATGCAACCTAATTGGGTTAAAAGTGTATTCAAATTGAATCTGAATTTTAAAAATATTTTATATCTAAAACTCAATTCACATTTGAATTTCTTATACCTTGGTTAGCTAATCTACAAAAGTTGAAACAAATTTTAATCAATTTTCCCATTTAAAAGAAAAGTGGAAGGGATAAGAGGGAAAGTTGTGGGGCCCACATGTCCTGTTTATCTTCAGTGGCAAAAAGTCGAGTTTGCTTCTTCCTCCCTCCCGACTCTGCTCCACGGCGCCCTGACTGAGCGCTCCACCTCTCGGCCGCCTGCAGCGCCCGCCCCACATCGGCGCCGGCTCGCCTCCCTGCCGCACCCCACCCGCCGCGCCGCCTGACCGCGCGCTGCTCCGCCTTCCTCCAGCGCCTCGGTCTGCGTGCGTCGTTCGTGCCGCGCCACCACGGTGCTGGCCGCCACACCTCGCGCCTCCCTGGCGCCCAGCAGCGTCGTGCCCAGCTCGCGAGCACCCCGCCGAGCCCCCCCCCCCCCCGGTCGCGCGTCCTCCTTTTCCCCTGTTCAACGGTGCCCCTGACCTCCAGTTCTAGCGCCGCCGTGCATTCCTTCACAGCGCGTTCCTCCACCGCCAACCCCGACGCCGGCTAGCCGTTGCTGCTCCGCAGCTTGCCGCCTCCATGGCCCCCGGCGACGCCCCATTTCATCCCCAACGTTGTGCTCTGGTCACCGCGCACCAGGTCAGTCACTGCCATCGTCCTTCACCCCTCTGTTCCATGTTCTCGCCGTATCAACGTCATTGACCACATGCCGTCTTCGTGACGTTCCGAGCCGTCATTGTGCCCTGGCATCAAGATGAAGGATGCCTGTGATGTGTGTGGTGCTGGAACACAAGCACGACTCATCAGACAAGGGTTGTCAAGCCAAATTAGGTTTTAGTCGATGTGAGGGTGATCGAGTCCTAGGTGTAGCCAAGGTGCTCGATAAAATGCCTTCCAGGTCAAACCAAGGTTGTTGGTGATCTGTGGTAGAGTGATGCGAGAACGTAGCAACCAACAAGGAAAACTAGACCTAGGGGAACCTTGGATAAGAGTTTCTTGATCGTGTCGACGATGTTTCCTAACCATCCGCATAATTGCTTAACTAGGTGTGCCGCTTCATCGACGACAAGTTCGTCGAGTCTCTTGCCGACGATCAAGTCAACATCACTAACCTTGAGACTCATGAGGTGGTGTACAAGATTCTGCTCACCACTGTTGACAAGTCCGGGTTTATTGAACATCGATGAGATGAGCTCCTCAAGATGACAAGGTACATCATGATGACATAATAACATATCATGTTCGAGTCCTAGAACCTTACCAAGTTCACCTGGACAAGCTTGCAGAAGACACTACATCAGTGTCGTTGTGTAAGCGCCTGAATGATGCTTGCGAAGTTAGTCGTAGCAACTGGTTTACCTAAAAGTGATTTGAACGATGTCTTGGTACTACGTCAGATTAGCAGTGTTTGTGATGATGTCTTAAGTCCAAGCAATGTTGATCTCACTTCACTCCCAAGTGTTACTAGGGTTTCACTTTGATCCTTATCAGAAACCTGCGACCACACTTATCACTTAACTAGGTTTACTCCTTTATGAGTTGAAACAACTTCTTTGGTCGACTTCTGAATCACGACCCCCTGTTGCACAGTTCACTCATATCATGATCTCTCAATGTTCCACTTGATCCCTTGGACATCCTTACCTGAATCAGTCGAACACCCCTTCACCATTCAGTCTTATCAATCTTGAGTGGCATAGCTCCAAGTGTTCAGTGAATAATTGCATTGCGTGCTTGCATTGCACCTTTCGATTCACGTCTCGACACTGCTATGACCACTTGACTTATCCATTGTCTCTCCACCCATCCGAGACATATCTAATCTTCCTAGTCAAGCCTCTTCTTCTTAAGGTTTATACAACTCATCAAGTCCATTATTAGATTACCTTAATTACTTATATGCATATCATGTCGATAGGAACATGATGATAGGTGATCAACGAGAAGCTTCTCTTAGATGTGAAGGCCGAGGAGTTCCAACTTCAAGATTCCATGGCGGATTCTCCGGAGGAAGACCAAGCCATAATAACTAACATTGCTATAGAGTTGCAAACAAGGCAAGCCCCGGTTTGCATTTAAGTTCCTTACAGTGTCTTTGCAGTTTCCATTCACCTTACTTCTTCAGATGTTTGTGCATTACGTTTAAGGTGTTTGACATCCACTTGCATGACCAAATAACCCAGGGAGTAGTTAGAATAGCTCACAAACTCATGTAGCAACTGCCATGCTAATGTTGTCAGGAAACCGATAGAAGTCGAGTAGTTGGAATCTACTCGCGAGATACAAAGATGACACTCATCTACACCGGGTAAGGTAAATATAAAGAATGGTTGCTAATATGAACTGGAGACCAGTCAGAGATAAGTAGGAAGCGACAAGGCGTGGTCTTGGTTGCATAGCTCTCAGCGTGTCGATTAAGGCGCACATCGTATGCGGCCCCGCTGGACTAGCTTGAATTGTACCAGCGACATACTGAAGAAATGGGCTCCAGCAAACTGACGTAGCTTGATACTAGTTTGTCGAGGCATACCGTTCCGTTTTATAGGCGTGAGTTGAGGGCAGCAAGGTGTAAATCACCTGGTGGGCACGTCAGAGTACACCCCACGCAGGGACCTCCTGCCCGTGACCGATCGACCGGTTCGACATTCGAGTGTTGGGTGAAAGGTGACCATATACGACTAGTACTGAAGTGTTATGTAGGTACTATTGTAAGTACTCGCTGGCACTTTCGAAAGTGTGCACGTGTCGTGTTGTCCGGGTGTGTCCTGATTGTAATCACCGTCCCTGGCGGTAATAGAGTACCACTTGTTCACTATGTCGTGACATAGTAAATACTGAAGAAGCCAGAAGAATATGATGCATTGAATTATAATTGCTTTGCAACCTTGTGTGGCTTCGAGATAGCACAATTAAAAGTTTACTATTTCCAAATACTTATCCTGTAATAGTATTATGTGCTTCGGGCATCTCATATCATCGACAAAGCATTTCTGGTTTGATTGTGGAGTCTATGATGTGTCGTGCCTGAAGAATGTCATTTGGTACTTAAAATATGATTATAAGAATCCACTTGTAGACGAGTCTATTTATGCTATTCCTTACATATGGTTAGACTTTACCTTGCATATGTCTAGTGAGACGGATCTGTCTTGCTAAGCCTTATGCTCACATTTGCGCTTCAACGATTTTTGCAGGTATTAGTTTATTTCTGCTGCTCAGGTTGTACATGAGACCTCGAGGTGTCGAGAAGAATCTCGTGTGGACCACGCAGCTGTTGGATGATCATCATGTTACTAGTGAGAAGCGTCGTAGGGCATGGACGTCTTCTCTCATGCTTAGATTGGTGAGAATATGAGTATGTAGTTCCGCTACATGTGTATCTCTATTGTACACTATTTTGTAAACTCTAATTATATTTATGAAATGAGAACTTTGCATATTTTGGTAATTCTTTCCGTGTGTGCTGTTAGGTGCCATATCGCACGGCACCACCCAATGAGATCCTTGGACGTCGGGACCCTGATCCCCACAGACATGCCATCAGAGCTTCATTGGGAATAGCACGCTCAAATAGAGCCTATTTTCGAAAACTCCGAAGTAGTCAAGTGAGGATTAGCTATATGCCCGTTGAGGACCATAACTAGTATAAGTTATAAAGGTGGTGAACTAACTTACTTGTTATATTACTCTGTAAGGACGCTCCGTGTTCAAGGTAAGAGGTAAGGTACGCCACCGAGAGCGGATCAATCTCAGTAAGCTCTGTATACGAGATGTGGTATGTGATGTTTCTGTGGCTTTGCACGAAAAGTCAATATGAGTCTCTGAAGCTTTTCATGTTTCTAAGAACATATGACACGCGGTATCCCAGCGTGATACAAAATAAGTGGGATACCCCATCGGGTGGTTGATAACCCGATAGTATGCATCTCTAGAACTATTCATGTTCTATGGGAGCATGCGAAACACGTATGCCCGAGTGTGTATAAGCCGGTTCGAGCGAGAGTATTTGATGTACAGACATAGTACAACCATGTACCTCGAGACATGACTTCGCTTGAGGGCGACTCACACCAGAGTCGTATGCATTTACTTTCATATATATTAGTGTGACTGCCTGTCATGTTTTCCCGTGCCGCCCTTGAGGTGTGAAGGAGTGAAAGGGGATTGTTTGTCTTCTGCAGTTACACTAACTACGGTAGGGACCCGTGTAGAACACGTTTGCGAGTGAACGATACTGGGGCCACCTATAGACGTATCCGGATATACCGATTAGATTTTTACTTTGGTGAGGCACGTAGTACCGGCAGTATCACATTTGATACTTGACCAACCCCCACGACAGAATAGATGCATTGTGTTTGAAGTCTGACTATCAGTTGCTGGTATGTTTGGACTCCATAAATTGAATTTCGACTCGATGAAGGTGTAGAACCAATATTCTTTGTTTCTGGCTGAAGTTTGCTCAACTTCATCAGGTTGCAATCTTGGTTAGTTGTTAGAGAACATAGGAATATGCTAGATGGATGAAAAACTCTTGAATACCTCTACAAACTTTCTGTTGACCACTAAGACAGAAAGATTTAATAACCACATATACAAGGAAGGTTCTGTCAAAATTTCCAGAAAATTTTATTCAACTTCAAACCTGTATGATTGTTAATCCAGGGCTCATCTATAGGTGTGCAAGTACAATATGGAAAGGTCATAAAGTGAACTAAAACTTTTGTATTCAACTCAAATCCTGGTACTGAGCTTTACTGTATTATAATTTTGAATTTATTCAGTATGGTCAGCTGAAACAGAACTGAGTTCATACTCCAGTTTTGAACTATCTTGTACTCTGTGATCAATCTGCCATATCTTTTATTCCAGAAAGGCTTTGGATTCAAATTAATAATTTTTGTAAAGCTTGGAAAGTCTTCTCTAAGTTTTCTATTGACCTCCAAGCCAAAAGACCTCTCTAAGATGATGAAAGTGCACCACAATCACCAATGCTGCTGTTCTGAAACTGTGTGAACCAGCAGCTGTATTTTTGCTATATCTCTTCACAGAAAACTCTTTTAGGACATTGTGATGCATTTTAGGAAAGTGAAGGATCTATTCTACCATTTTGTAGTTCAAAGTATTTCCAAATTCGGTACATAATTATTTGAAATAGGGAGTTGAAACTGGTACTCTGTGCTGGTACTAACTACACTATTCAGATTATCGGTGAACTTTGAACTGGCACATCTTCCAATTTAGAAAAGCAGCCATGCATATCTATACATGTATAGAAAGCTTAAATAGTCCTCTATAAATTTACTATTCAATTCTAAGGCTAAAACTTGCAATAACCAGGTCTAAATCGAAGTATCGTTTAAGGTGTCATAACAGTCTAGAATCTGGACAGTTATGTATTCAGTTGCTGTTTGGATCGTAATTTCTGGTAGGATCGTCAAAATACTTCATAATTTATATTTATGGAATCCTGAGATGTGTGTAACAAGCTTGCAATATATTGTTTCTGCAAATATCAATGTTTCTCTATTTGAAAATTGTGGGCAAAATCAGCAACATACAAAGGAAGCTCTGACAAATTTCAGTTAAAAATCTGGGAACTTGATCAAACTTTAAAAGTCCATATCTCCTCAACCATAAGTGCTATGAGGGCAAGTAAATACTATTTAGAAAGCTTTGGATTTCCTCTACAAATTTTCTATTCAACTCAAGACCAGAATCCATTTTCTAAGTGGGTGAAATTTGGAAAATCACAGAAACTGTTCGGAATCAACCAAACTGGTCAGCAATCTGTGTATTTATGAATTTGAACCATAACTCTCAGACCTTACATATAATAGGGTCACACAAGTAACCGTTGGAAAGTATAGAGAGTCAGCTAAAATTATTGTAATGGGCTCCAGATCTGAATCGGTCATCTACCTATCCCAAATCGAGATTGAATTCAAGGTGGTCAGCCTGAACTGAACCCCCATTTCTTCTGAATGCTGAATTTTTAGCAAATTTCAAAAATTCATATCTTTTGAACCAGGACTGATATGCATACAAATAGATACATTCTTGAAATATTATTACATTGGATACAACTTTTTAAATAAGAATATTTCCATATTTGGAACAGAACGGTCTGAAAACTTTAGATCAAAACTGGTACTTTTTAAGCAGGTTCTGCTGAAAGTGCAGAAAAATCGGATAAATTTAAAATAGCATAACTTGCAAACCAGAGATGATCTAGAGGAAAACCAATACTTCTTAGAAAGGTATTGAAGTTTAATTTAACTTTTTTATTCACCTCAAGATCTGATTTCAACATTTGCTGAACCAAAACTGAAGTTGCGTACAGGCTGGTCTGGTTGCAACCAAAACTGAATCAGTGTGTACATTTCGTTTTGGTTTGGTAAATGGTCTTCGACTTCATTTCGAGAAACTTCAAAACCACCAGGTGTTGTGACTCAACCAATTACTGATGGAAATCGGGTAATTGACTCGATCCAACAACAATTCTTTTGATGGTCATGGTTGTGCCTTATTTATGTGACTTGCCACATCACACCTTGGGATGTTGAACGCAGGTCGCAATTACTCGAGTTGCATCTCGTCTTCCCATGAGGATTGTTTGAAGTACGCTTTGACATCCTGGTTCGAAACATTAAGAAGGAAGGCGAGCACTCAAGTAATTGTGTTGTTCAACCATCAACCTTGGTTACAATGAGTCGTGTCAACAAGAAGACGATCAATTGAGATTACAACTTCAAGAGGATTCAACCTCCACCACCAGGTTGAGTTACTCTAGAAGAGTGTGACTTCAACTCCACTATAGTAATCAAGAAGGATATCAGTTCCTCCTGCCAGATTGAAGCGAAGGTTAAGTGAAGCATCACTAGACACAACAATTAGTTGTTTTCTCTGGTTGAAGTTACTCCTCGAGTCAACTGGTACCTCTAAGACCTAGTTGAAGATACAATCAAGTTGAGTAGTACATGAACAAGCTTTCGAAAGGTCGAGATAACGTGGTATATTTCTCACATTCCTTGTCAATTGTTCTGTTATGAATTCCTTAACTGTGGTCGAGTCATGAAAGTAATGCTACTCATTGAGTGTCTTTCACGACCAAGGTATCCAAGCCTTGCAATCATGAGTTAGTTCTTGAGTTGTATGTGCGTGGTTCACTTAGTCTTGCTCAAACTATAAAAGCTACTTCAACATACATGTGCACCATTTGCACCATACATATGCACCATTTGCACCATACCATGTGCATATTCATCGCACCATACAACATGTGATGCATCATGAAGCATCATTACCAATGCAGTAATCATGATAGAATGCATGATAATACAAAAATACGGAGCAAGATTATGTACTTCCATTCAGACTATTCAGAGGTGTCTAATGACTACTGCCAGTACCCTACGTACCGGATACCCCTTGGAACTGCAAAGAGTGCAAAAGGAACTCCACCTATCTGAGTCGAAGACCTTCGAAGGCCCCACGTGTCACTTGTAACCGAACCTGCCTCCCTCATATGGCTAGTCCCAATGCTGCCACGTGTATCATTAAACCGGAGCTACAATCCCTACATGGGAATGCTCCGGACTGAATACCTGTGTGGCACCCTTGGACCTAACCCCCGACAGAGGGAAGCTTCGGTACCGACACGTGTACCACGGCACTAGATCTACTCGTCCAAGACGGTAAGCCCCGAAGCTGACACGCGTCCAACCGTCGGACCTTCAACCTCAACAGGAAGATTGGTGGACCTCCAACGGCTCGGACCTTCAAGGGACATTAAAGACTTCAAGACCTGATTATGTGTCATTAATGCTATCTTAATAACACACGATCAGAGGACCCTTAATACTAGTAACGCCACTATTAAGGCGCGTTACCTAGCTATTAAGGGGAATTAAGTACATTAAACTGTGTATTAGGCATCAGTAACCGCCAGGGCCACATGTCGGGCCAGGCTAACGATGTAACGGTCAGCCCTTGTAAAAGGACTGGCCGAGCGATACATGCGGGGGGGGGGGGGGGGGGGGGGGGGTGGACACACGCACTCAGGGGACTGGAGACGGGCTAGAGGCTCTAGACGTTGACTCAGGCTCTCGATCCCTCTCTGGCTCAGGCTCTCACACGCTCATACACTCAATACAATAACAACAACAACAACACACCCGTGGAGTAGGGTATTACGCTCAGGCGGCCCGAACCACGTAAATCCTCGTGTCTAGTCACCGTCTTGTTTTGAATCTCCGCGCGCCCTAACCAAACTAATAAACTCCGCGGGCTGCCAACGGTAGTACCGGGGGAATTGCCGGAACCAGACTCCGACATTTGGCGTGCCAGGTAGGGGCTGCCTAAGATTCAAAGATGGTGAATTCTACTGCTGGATCATCCAACGGTAACTACACTGAGCAACCTGCTGGAGGAAATCCCTCCAACATGCAGCAGCCAGCAGGTGCTGTGGCCCCAGCAGGAGTCATGCCACCACCGCCACCGTCCGCTCTGGTGAATCAACCCGGACATCGAGATGGGGCGTTCGCGTCGATCACTGCATCGGTGAACAAAAACTCCGAACACGCGCTTATTGCTGCGCATGCTCTTCTCCAACGACAACCACATTCCGCGTCCACATTGAGCGTGCTTGCGAGAGGCGAGAGGCTCGGGACAACCCTGTTCCTGAGGGAGTACGAGGAGGTTGTTCTGCCTTGGCCATGCACCTATGCATGGTCAGATGGCCGCAGAAGTTCCGGCCTCACTTGCTAGAGAAATTTGACAGGACTGTTAACCCCGCCGAATTATTTCAAATGTACTCCACCACTATCCTTGCGGCTGGGGGCAATGAGGTCATGATGGCCAATTATTTCCTGTGGCTTTAACTGGGACCGCCAGTTCTTGGTTCATGAGCCTTCCGCCAGACTCCATCAATAGTTGGGCGGAGTTGTGCTAATAGTTCACCGCCAATTTCAGGAGCTCATACACCCGACCAGGCATAGAACTGGATCTTTTTGCTGTCAAGCAAAAAGGGGAAGAGTCCTTGCGATCTTTCATCCAGAGGTTCTCCTAGGTCTGAAATACCATTCCTTCTATCTCAAGCGCTTATGTTATTGTAGCATTCAGGCAGGGCCTTCGAGATAAGAAAATGCTGGAGAAGCTGGCGACCAAGGAAGTCACTAGCATCACGGAACTCTTCAGCTTGGCAGACAAGTGCGCCAAGGCTGCGGAGGGTCGTGAAATGCACTTCCAACCACCTCCGGAGGCCAACAAAAAATCCTCCAAGGGTGAAACCACTACCTCTAGGAGTGGAAAGAAGAAGAAAAAGTCCAACGGCAAGAAGAAGCCGTCAGCCGACACACCCACTGCTGCAGCTGCCGCGGCTCCGGGTGGCCGGGGTACACGCCCTGAGAAACGATCTCGGCCGTCGTCTGAAGATGGTGGCAGTTCCAAGATGTGGTGTCCCATACACAAGACGAACAGGCACAACCTGGAAGAGTGCCGAGAGGTCCAGAACCTCGCCGAGCGCTACAACAAGCGCCGGGAAGAAGCACCTTTCTGTCAAAGGGAAGGAAAACAAAAAGTCGAGAAAGCTCCAGCTGAAGAGGAGTTAGGCTTTCAGGACCCCAATAAGGTCTTGAAAGCTGTTTATACCTCCATTGACGATGACTCCGACGTCTCTGACAATGAGCATTGAAAGACTATGAACAACATCTTTGGTGGTTCGTGGGACATCACTTCCTGCCGTGTCCTCAAGACAATGCGGTGGGACATGGCCTCTGTACCTCTCACTGCCAGGGCGGAGCCTCATCGGAAGTGGATGAATACTGCCATCACCTTCGATGCTTCGGACTGCCCTCGGAACATGATCGGAGCTGGCCAACTTCCATTGATGGTATCTCCGACCATCAATAACATCCAGCTCCATCACGTAATGGTGGACGGAGGTTCAGGGCTGAAACTCATAAGCTTCGAAGCTTTCGTCAAGCTTCAGCTCCGAACTTTGGATCTTCACCCTTCCCGACCTTTCTCAGGAGTAGGTCCAGGAGCCATAACTCCACTCTGTGCCATTACTCTCCTGGTGACCTTCGGAACTCGGGAGAATTACATGACCGAGAAGTTGGTCTTCGACGTGGCACAGATCAACTTGCCATTCAACGCTATCTTGGGCAGGCCAGCTTTATACAAATTCATGGCTGCTGCTCATTATGGCTACTTGGTGTTAAAGATACCAACACCCTCAGGCGTTCTCCGAATCCGCGGAGATCGCACCGCCGGAGTTATGGCTCTGGAAGAACTCCACGCACTTGCTACAGCGCAGGAGGAAGAATCTGGAAAGGAGCAAGCTCTGAAGCCCCCGAGCGTTCGTCATCGAGGCTCAACCTCCCCACCCCGTGTGCAACCAAGCGGCGACACTGACATTCCCGTCAAAGTCGTCCAAATTGGTTCCGACGCTGCTCAGACCACCCGTATATCGGGAGGCCTGAATGACAAAAAGGAGCTCTCGCTCATCACTTTCCTCCGGGCTAATGTTGACATGTTTGCCTGGCAACCGTCACAAATGTCTGGGATCCCTAGGGAGGTGATTGAGCACAATCTGAAGATTTATCCTGACGCTCGGCCTGTACATCAGAAGCCTCGAAAGCAATCAATAGAGCGACAAAACTTCATACGTCAAGAAGTGAAGAAGTTGCTCGAAGCTGGATTTATCTGGGAAGTCTTCCACCCAAAATGGCTGGCAAACCCAATCGTTGTACCCAAGGCCGGCGGGAAGCTTTGGATGTGTATCGACTACACAACACTGAATAAGGCATGCCCAAAGGATCCATTTCCACTATCTAGAATAGATCAGATAGTGTATTCCACCTCCGGGTGCGAATTACTGTGTTTCCTAGCCGCATATTCTGGGTATCATCAAATCAGAATGTCTACAGAAGATGAGGAGCATACCGTCTTCATCAAAGTAGATGGATTATATTGTTACACTTCCATGCCATTCGGTCTAAAAAATGCTGCTTCAATGTTTGTGCGAGCTATGCACAAAACTTTTGGAGAGCTCATTAGAGATGTAGTGGAAGTGTATGTCAATGATGTCATCGTCAAGATCAAGAACAAGGAGTCATTTCTTGACACCTTGCAAGCTGTCTTCTACAAGTTGCGAATAACACACACAAAGCTGAACCCAGACAAGTGTGTCTTTGGGGTTAGCTCCGAAAAGCTTCTTGGATTCTTGGTAAACCACCGAGGAATAGAGGCGAATCTGGCGAAGATTAAAGCTATTGAAGACATGCGACCACCAGCTCGCATCAAGGATGTCTAGAAGCTGATTGGGTGTCTAGCTGCCCTTAGTCAGTTCATCTCGAGACTGGCAGAACGGGTGCTACCCTTCTTCAAACTATTGAGGAAGTCCGGACAATTCCAATGGTCTGAAGAAGCAGAAAAGGCATTCCAAGAGCTGAAGCAGCTCCTCACCACTCTACCAACTTTGGTAGCTCAGAATCCTGGTGAGCCACCTCTGCTTTACATTTCAACAACTGACGAAGTTGTCAGCATGGTCCTGGTTGCAAAAAGACCAGAACCATCTCCAGTTCAGGAATCCAGACCCCTCCGGGAAGGTCCGGAGCTACCTGAAGGCGAAATTGGGTCCCAGCCCCCCAGACCCGGATCCTCAAGGTGAGAAGTCAAAGATCAGCCTCCAAATGAAGGAGTTATTGTTCCTGAGCAAGAAGATCCGAATCCTTTCGGGAGTGCCCGGGTCACCTCAAAAGAAGCTCTGGATTCCCCTAGCAAGAACTGGGAGGTCCCCAAAAAAGGTCCGGATCCCTCCGGGAGGGTCTGGGTTGATGAGGAGGAAGCTTCGGGCCCCTCCGGGAGGTTCCAGACAGTTCAACGTCCAGTGTACTTCATAAGTGGAGTACTCCACGATGCAAAAACTCGGTACTTAGAGGTGCATAAACTGCTCTACGCGGTTCTTATCGCCTCTAGGAAGCTTCATCACTACTTCCAAGATCACAAGATTTCAGTGGTAACCTCTTATCCACTGCGTGCAATCTTGCATGACCCAATTCTATCGGGAACATCGCGAAGTGGGCAGTGGAATTGGCCGAGTTCGATCTTGAATTCGTCCCAAGACAAGCATTCAAGAGTCAAGCATTGGCAGACTTTGTGGCGGAATGGACCCCCTCTCCATCAAATATTGGGGGCTCTAGTGAGCAGAAGCCGAAACCTAAGGTTCTGGTCTTCATTGAGCCTCACTGGACTCTCTACTTCAACGGCTCCATGCAGAAGCAGGAGGCCAGAGCTAGAATCCTTCTCCTTGCTCCGACCGGGGAGAAGATCAAATACATGGTTCACCTTGACTTCAAGGCGACCAACAACACGGCAGAGTATGAAGCATTAATCTATGGGCTCAAGGTGGCACTAGCATATGGTGTCAAGCAGCTGTTGGTAAAGGGTGATTCGCAACTCATTATAAAACAAGTCAAAGGTGAATGCTGCTGTGACAACCTTCAACTAGCTGCATATCTTCTTGAAGTCCAGAAGCTTCAGAAGGATTTTGAGGTCCTGGATCTCTGCCATCTCCAGCATCTCAACAACGCTGAAGCTAATGAACTCTCGACGAAAGCTTCAACCGGAGCTCCGGATCCTGACGGAACCTTCGTCTGGAGATTGTCAAGACCAATAGCTCAGCCTGCTGAACTGAGCGAAGAGGGCGAGACCAGCACCTCGAAGCTGGCGGTCCCGATGGCCCTGTTACCATGGCGTCCATCAAGGGTCGTAGGTGCTGCAGGAAGCTCTGAGCAACCCAACACGCAAGACTCAGAAGCTCAAGTTAGCTCTGATGCATGGATCTCGGAGATCCGGAGCTACTTGAAAGACAACATACTTCCTGAAGACAATGTATGTGCTGACTGGATAGTCAGATTGGCTAAAAGATACACACTGGTAGAAGGGGATCTCTACCGGCGTGGTACCAATGACTTCCTAATGCAGTGCGTTACAAGGGAAGAAGGTCGCGAGCTCCTCGCAGAAATCCATGGAGGCGAGTGTGGGAACCACGCGTCTTCCCGCACGTTGGTTGGTAAAGCCTTCTGACATGGTTTTTATTGGCCTACATCACTCCAGGATGCAACCGAGCTAGTGAAGAAATGTGAAGCATGCCAGTTTCATGCGAAGCAAATTCACACACCAGCTCAACCTCTACAAATGATACCTTCGACATGGCCATTCGTTGTGTGGGGTATGGATATTTTGGGACCTTTCCCAAAAGCCATCGGAGATTACAAGTACCTGTATGTCACCATCGACAAGTTTACCAAGTGGTCAGAAGCAACTCCAGTTGTGACAATAAACAAGCAATCAGCTATCAAGTTACTGCAGTCCATAGTATGCATATTTGGAGTCCCAAACAAGATCAAAACTGACAATGGGACCCAATTCACAAGTTCTACATTGCAAGGATATTGCGAAGACCTCGGCATTCAAGTCAGCTACGCTTTCGTGGCTCACCCGACAAGCAATGGCCAAGATAAGAGAGCAAATGTAGAAATCCTAAAGGGACTCAAGACACGCACATATGAGCGCTTGAAAAAACATGGAGCCAACTGGATTGAGGAGATTCCGCCCACCTTGTGGGCAAACAGGACAACTCCAAATCGGTCAACTGGAGAGACAACCTTCTTCCTGGTGTATGGAGCTAAAGCAGTCCTTCCTCCGGAAATCACCTTGGGGTCGCTCCGGGTCCGGACCTTCAACGCAGCCACGCAGTACCAGCTCCAGTGTGAAGACCTTGACCTCGTTGAAGAGGGAAGGTGCCGAGCAGCTGTTCGAAATGCACGATACCGCCAAGCACTCCAGCGTTATCACCAAAGGCATGTGCATAGCCGACAGCTCAAGGAAGGCGATCTGGTGCTACGGAGAAGACAAACTCGAGAAGGCTTAAACAAACTTTCCCCCAGCTGGGAATGACCCTTTCGAGTGATCAAAGTATCCCGTCCCAGATGCATTCGTTTGGCAATCGAGGATGGGACACTGCTCCCTAATCCTTGGAACATTGAGCACCTCTGTAAGTTTTACGCTTAATATCACGGAGGTGAGTCTGCAATTACATATGATGTATGTTATAGTGTCATGGTAAAGAGACGTGTAGCTCCTCCGGGAGGACAGCCGGACCTTTCTAGTAAGGTCCGCAAAGTTCAAGCAACACTTGCCACAGTCTCAGAACTAAAAGTGTAGCTAGCTACCCTGGGTCGAATAAGAAATGTAACACACTTATCTTGGTTCCGTACCCTAAGAGTGTACTTGTCTCCCCTGTACCCCGGACCTATAATGAAAGACATCGATATGTGAAAACAGACTCCACGTGCATTTATTTTGTACATGCTCATTCTTTTTTATTTTTCTCTTTCTTGTCTATAACAAAGTTGTGCAATTCTTAAGAAGCTTTAGCTCGAACAATTCATATATAATTCAAGTTGCATCGTTATTTTTTCGGGTCTTAACATCGTTGAATGGCCTACTCGCCTGAACGCCAAGCCAATCTAGGTCCGAAGTGTGCTATTGACTTAGCCTGGTCCTGCACCCTAAGTACGCCACTCTACCTACACCCCGACAGCCCTAAGTAAGGTGAGTCCAGAAAACGATTGGACCTGGAGAAAATAAACAAACACGCTTGATTGTATATAGAATTGCTGTCGACCTAAAATTTCATATGGGAATAGTAAGTCACATATGAGTTATAGATAAGAAATGGATTTCACTGTTTTTCTTGACTTCAATGTGCAGGAAAAATGAAAATCCCACGATGATGGTGGACAATGCCGGAGCTATCAAAGCTTCGACATCCCCCAAGGGGGCCCACTGTCGATGTTTTAAACATTGATAGTGGGCGTCGCCGGAGCTATCAAGTTCTAAAAAATCCACGGGGCCAGTCGTCAACGTGAAGAAATAAAAGGAGTTGAAGAAAAGATGGTAGAAGGACACCCCAATGGGGTCTACTGTCGACGCTCTACGTGTTGACGGTGGTCGCCTCCGGAGCTACTAAGCTCCGACAACCCCAGGGGGCCCCTGCTGTCGATGCAACAAAACTTCGGACCTATACTCTACAAGTTCGAAGTACTCAAGTCTTCAACAAAATGCTACATCCTTTTGGTACATGTTCGCAATCAAATTGTGTACATCTACCAGGGAGGCGAGTAAGACAAAGGTTGAAGACTAAAAATAAAATTCATAAATTTTTTGGATTTCATTCATCTGAAGACAAGAGATTACAAAATTAGAGAGAAGAAGAGAAGATAAAAGTGGGAGCCAAAAGGAGAAAGTCCTAAGTTCTATGGAAGAATTAGGTGACCTTCTGGGCAACCTCCGACACGCTGGTCTTGGCGGCATCACCCTCTCCGTCGATGGGAACTTCAAGCACCGGGTTTAGTGGGAAGTGAGGATCCCGGCTTCTGTAGCACGTCAGCATGTATTCCGCGATGTTCTGCGCAAGGGATTTTCCTTTAGTTTCCAACTGATCCGTGATGACATCACCCATCGCGCCGAGTTTGTTGCCAACTGAGCTCAGCGCCCCCAACACATGGTCCAGCTCCCACTCCGGATTGTCTGGACGCACGGGGCTAAAGCCCAGCGGCACCAGCGCGACATCGGCTTTGCCCACGAAGTCCCATACTTGTTGAGATTCCGCAGCCCTTGAGCCTCGAATCCCCTCCAAGGACCTCTTGGCTGCCGCAAGCTCCGAACCCTCCCGGGCAAGGCGCTCGACCTCCTTGGCGTGCTGCTGAATCCTCTCAGCAACTTGCTTGTCAAGGTCACCAAGCTCCTTCTCCCGGACGTGGATCCGATTTCGGCAGTCAAACAGGTCTTTCTCCCGGCCTCGCACCTTCTTCTCCCTAGCAGTGACTTCGACCTCCCTTTTGGTAAGGTCCTGTCCTCGCTGCCATGCCTTCTCCTCTTCGCTCTTGCAGAGCTCCTCTAGCTTTTTGGTGTGCTCTCCAAGGCTCTTGTCATTCAGAGCTAACCTTTGGGTGAGCTCCTCCTCCCTCTTCACGAGGTCATCCCTCAGCTCCAGGAGTTTTTGCTCTTCCCCTTCGAGCCTTTTCTCTCGCTCGTCGAGACCTTCCCGGTGCTTGACGAGACCTTCGTGGATGGTATTGAGGTTCTCCTGATGACCATTCACCGCCTCATTAGCAGCAAGGACTTGATCGTATATAGCCCGAGACTAATTCTCAAGGGATCGCACCATGCTTTCCCTCTCATCCAGCAACTGGCCCCAGTATTCCATTCGGGCTTTCTCCCTCTTGACCCACTCCTTGTCGTCGGCCAGCCTTGTTTGCGCCAGCTTGGTCTAGAATTGGAGTCGGTTGTGCAACCTCCTAAGAGCTTGGCGCTCCTCCTTGAGGGCCTTGCTGTCGTGATAAAATGCAAGCTGTACCTGACGAAGGCTGGAGCAGGCATTGTCGATGGATAACAACAATGGGATTGGCTCCGGACCTGCCAGGGTCCTCTCCGCTGACTCCAGCGAGTTCTCTAGAACAAAAATTGGGTCCCACTCTACAAGAGCGGTCCCCTGAGCTTCCGCGACACTAGGGCCGCCCTCTGGGAGTGCCTCGGTCGTCGCCGAGGTAGGTCCTACCACGGGAGTTTCTAACTCCAGAGTCAGCTCCGAAGGTCCTGCCGCCAGGTCATCATCAACTGGCCCCTCAGGCAAGGGACCAGCCGTTTCGTCTTGGCACCCTGGCTCAGGAATGGGTACCTACGGAACTACCACCTCCGGAGCAGACAGTGAAGACCCAACCAGAGCTGAGGCCATCTCTGGCTCCGACGCTTGTGCTTCCTCACTGCCGGTTCAGACACCGGCGCTTCAGCCTCCACCGGTTTGGGTGCCGGCACCCCTATGTCAACCGGCTCAGGCACCGGAACTTCATCAGCCGCCGGCTCCGCCGCCGGGGCTTCAGTAACATCCGGCTCGAAGGCCAGAACTGCAGCTACGTCCGGCTCTGAGGCTGGACTGTCCTTCATCACAGCATCCAAAACCGAAGCTTTAACCTCCAGAGCTGGTGCCACTGGTACATCTTCATTCCCGTGGTCCGACGCTACCACGGGAGCTTCGGGAGATGAGTCGAGGTCCAGAACCATGACTGCCGTCACCGGAGCTGCCGCGACCTTGGTCACCACCTAGGGCGGCGCTTGAATTGGAGCCGGAACCTCCGCCTACATGGCATCAGCTGCTGTCATAGGAACTAGAGCTTCAGCCTTTTTTTGGTTACCCTGTGGATGAAGGACAAATAAACTGAAAATATGGTTACAACAAAAATAACAAACTGAGGTAAAAAAACAAATTTACCTTGGAAGGCTTCCGCTCCAGCTAGCGCGGAACCTCTTCGCTGGACGCTCAGAGCTTGACCTAGTCGCAACTGGTGTAGTAACTCCGGAAGGCTCTTCGGTGCTTGCTGCCACTGTTAGTGATGTCTTGGTTGCCCCCCCCCCCTCCCCGACTGAGAAGGACCCTCGGACCTAGAGCCCTTAGCTGGCCCCGGCGCCGGAGTCACCTGGTCGGAGCTGACGTTCCGGGAAGACATCGATGCCAGAGTTGGTGTCGCCGTCAAAGACCTCCCCCGCCGGGGAGAAGGAGCTATTGTGGAAGGAGCAGGTCTGACGGACCTCCCGTCAGAGTGCTTCAACTTCCTCTTTTAGCTGGAAGGCTCAACCAACTCTTTGCCCTTGCCTATGACTTCAGCTCTTTAGCTCGGGCCGTAAGCGGGACCACTCTCGGAGGCTCCGGGGATCACCTATCTCGTGGTCGGACGCCTCTCTGTCTCACCGAGGTCCTCAAGCACCGGCATATATGCTCCTCCGCAGCTCCCTGCTGAACTCTGCCTCCATGTTTAGAGGGAGGAAAGCCGCCAGCGGAGTTAAGTCGTCGCCCTTGATGTCAATGCCATGCTGAAACTTCTTGAGATGAAGCTCCAAAGTTGCGCCATCCAAATTGGATCTAAGACCGTTTCAATCCGATCATCATCCATCACGCTGTTGAGGGCACAGGCGAGCTTCTCCCTCTTCTTCAGCGGAGCCCACCTGTTTACCAGGAATTTGCATAAGACCATCTGGGGGGTCACCCATCCTTCCACACATTTGCAGATCCTGGTCAAGGCAGGGTTGAAGGCCTCCGACAAAACCGGAACCACACTCCATGCGTCAGTGTCAACATTGGGAAGACCCTCAGGCAGCTCCATCTTCTCGTGCTCCTCTGCCGTGACGATAATCCAATCCTTCTTCCAGTTGTCCCACTTGCCGGAAGGAAACGACCTCAAGTATTTGTAGGGGCATTTATTGCGCTTCACAAAATAGTAGAAGCCAAGATACTCAGAACTCTTGCCGGTGGTGTGGATGGTGAAGAAGGTACAGAAAAGCTCGACGCAGGGGGCAATACCCACCCACATCTCGCAGAAGTGGACAAATGTTGACACAAGAAGAATAGAATGAAGGCCAAGGTGGTACAACTGCAGACCATAGAAGTCTAATAGCATCAAGAGAAAAGTTGAGAAAGGTGGGATTAGCCCCACCATGGCGTACGTAGAGAAGTACACCATGTCATCGCCGCACTCCTTCTTGAACGGGAGCTTGCCGGTGTGGACCAGATGGTTGAAGGAGTCGCTGGACCACCCCATGTAGGTCCGGACCTTCTTCAGATCATCATCACTCGTGAGATGGCTCTTGTGGAGACCCAACTCCATCGCGGCAAACTAGAGCAATGGATGGAAAGTTAGGCGGAGGTTGAGAGGCCCTGAGCGCAAAGATGATCAAAGGCGTAAAGAGTCTTCATCCCGTGCACACTTTCCTTCTTAAGTAAGCTTCTACAAACTTGGATGGAAACCGCAATGAGAACAAAAGCACTTTTCAAAAATCCACCCCATCAATGACGTGTGACCCGGGGCCACCCCGACGAAGAGATCGAGGTCCTTACCCAAGGCCAACCGTTGTCATGATGAGAGGCAGGAAACCCAAGGGCGACGGCGTGACAGAGCACGCAGAACAGATATGATTTTCATATTGGGAACCGGCGACTTTCAATTGCATGAGATTCGCACGCGAAAATCTCACCTGCCACGTCCAGAAGATGCCACGAGGTGATGGCTTAACTACGAACTGTCACCTCACGTTACATCCAAAAACCCTTGAAGACACGGCGCAGAAATCAAAAGATGGACCCACCTCCAGCAGAACGACTTAATCCAGAGAGTCTCTCCCAGAGGTGGGCTAGGGGGCCACTATCGCTACCCTGCGGACCGGATACCCCTTGGAACTGCAAAGAGTGCAAAGGAACTCCACCTATTTGAGTTGAAGACCTCTGAAGGCCCCACGTGTCACTTGTAACCGAACCTGCCTCCCTCATATGGTTGGTCCCAGTGCCGCCACGTGTATCATAAAACCGAAGCTACAATCCCTACATGGGAATGCTCCGGACTGAATACCTGTGTGGCACCCCCGGACCTAACCCCCGGCAGAAGGAAGCTTCGATACCGACACGTGTACCACGACACCAGATCTACTCGTCCAAGACGGTAAGCTCCGAAGCTGCCATGCGTCCAACCGCCTGAGCTTCAGCCTCAACAGGTAGATTGGTTGACCTCTAATGGCTCATACCTTCAAAGGACATTAAAGGCTTCAAGACCTGATTATGTGCCATTAATGCTATCTTAATGACACACGATCAGAGGACCCTTAATACTAGTAATGCCACTATTAAAGCGCGTTACCATGCTATTAAGGGGAATTAAGTACATTAAACTGTGTATTAGGCATTTGTAACTGCCAGGGCCACATGTCGTGCTAGGCTAACGATGTAACGGTCAGCCCTTGTACTATAAAAGGATTGGCCGAGCGAGACATGGGGGGGGGGACACGCGCTCAGGGGACTGGAGACGGGCTAGAGGCTCTAGACGCTGACTCAGGCTCTCGATCCCTCTCTGGCTCAGGCTCTCACACGCTCATACACTCAATACAACAATAGCAACACACCCGTGGAGTAGGGTATTACGCTCAGGCGGCCCGAACCACGTAAATCCTTGTGTCTAGTCACCATCTTGTTCTGAATCTCCGCGCGCCCTAACCGAACTAATAAACTCCGAGGGCTGCCAACGGTAGTACCCGGGGAATTGCCGGAACTAGACTCCGACAGCTACGATCATTTCACCATCTTTACATAACTTCTTACATTGTTGATCTTCCTCTCATTGAGTAATACCTGGGAAATCGATTACTCAACCTCCTTTGCAACTAAGCAAACAGATGAACCTTCATCTTCGACTTGTTTAGGTAACCTTGATTGTTGCAACTATACCGTTCTTCATTGTGTGATCATCGGTTAGATGATCCACCTCGAAAAATCCATGATTCTCTTTACCCGTGAAGGTTCCATTTGATTGTTAACCTTGCGAAACTCCTTGGTGTCCATCTAAGTCCTTGCGTTGTTATATGGTAACCTTGCTACACTAATTACCTTGTAGTTACCATATGATTGAGTTCTTTGCTGTGTTGAAAACATATGAGGATGTTGAATCCTTAAATCCTCATATGCCACCACGAAGAGTCCTCGTCTTCTACTTTTATTGTTTGAAGGTGTTGAAGCACCCAAGAACCTTGTAGTCACCATACCTTCAATATTCCTGCTGTTTTGATCACATAAGAGTGTTGAGTTCTGTACTACTCTTATGCTACCGCTAAGGGATCCTATGGTGGACTAAACTTCAGACGAGGTCAATGATTGTTGTCAGTGGAAGAGGACACCGATAGAAGTTTAACACAGGAGGCAAGAACTTTACGATGTGGTATCCCCATGTCGAGTACCCTATCAGGAGTATCAATCCGAGGACTCAAGTCACCAAAAGCAAACATTAGAATGCTACAAGGTGCATTAAGATAGTCACCACCTCGTAGAACCAATAAAACCGTTTAAGGGCATTGTCTTTGTCCTTAGTCAATGACCCTCTTTTACAAATCCTACCCTCATCGTTTCCATTATTCTACTCACTAGAATCTCAGGACGAGATTCCTTTAAGGGGGGAAGGATTGTAAAAGCCCGCATTTGAGAAGAACAAACATGCAAAAATGCAAACTTAAAAAATTTTGATAGTGGAATCGAAATTCAAATTTACAGAAATAATGTTAGTTAACCAATGATCACGGAAATAAGAACTTGTTAAAACTTTAAGTTGTAATTGGAAGATGTCACATGAACTATTAATGTTTCGTGTGTTCATTCAAATTCCAGTTTAACCTCTTCTTAAGCAACGATATGGAGTTCCCGACTACATGAAGGAAGTGTAGTAATTTGAGAGCATCTGCCATACTCATTCAGATAGACTTGAGCGGATAATACCTTGTGTGGGACCCACTTGTCGAGTGGGCCACCGGTCAGCCTTCATCAAACAATATTTGATTTCCGCCTACGCGTGTGCTTATCGAGAGCCAGCGTCACCCATGACATGTCGCTCTTATCCTAAGCACGACATGATCTTTGTCGGCCTCGACACCAGATCTTTTCTGTGCCAAGCCTCCACGTCCGCTCGCCATGCGCTGACGTCTCGGCCGCTTAAAAATAAAATGTGATCATGTGAAAGGAATTTAAATACGGAAATTGCATTAACCTAGGGTGTTAATAATTAATTAAGTGTGCTGATGAAATATATATTAAAAACTACTTAATAAGATTTTAGTAGATGAATTCAAATTAATACCTCGAGGTCAGATGTTTAATTCGAATCCAAGTGCCACCTTAATTTAAGCAAGATTAATCAAGCTTTGGTACCGTTGGGCACATATTAAGAATACATAAGTAACATGCAACCTAATCGGGTTAAAAGTGTATTCAAATTGAATCTGAATTTTAAAAATATTCTATATCTAAAACTCAATTCACATTTGAATTTCTTATACCTTGGTTAGCTAATCTGCAAAAGTTAAAACAAATTTTAATCAGTTTTTCCCATTTAAAAGAAAAGTGGAAGGGATAAGAGGGAAAGTGGTGGGGCCCAAATGTCATGTTTATCTTCTGTGGCAAAAAGTCGAGTTTGCTTATTCCTCCCTCCCAGCTCTGCTCCACGGCGCCCTGACCGAGTGCTCCACCTTCCGGCTGCCTGCAGCGTCGCCCAACACCAGCGCCGGCTCGCCTACCTGCCGCACCCACGCGCCGCGCCGCCTGACCGCGCGCCGCTCCGCCTTCCTCCGGCGCCCCGGATCTGCGAGCGTCGCTCGTGCCGTGCCGCCAAGGTGCCGGCCACCGCACCTCGCGCCTCCTTGGCGCCTAGCAGCGCCGCGCCCAGCTCGCGCGCACCCTGCCGAGCCCCCTGGTCACGCCTCCTCCTTTTCCCCTATTCAACGACGCCCCTGACCTCCAGTTCCAGGGCCGCCGTGCGCGCCCTCACATCGCGTTCCTCCACCGCCAACCCCGATGCCGTCCAGCCGTTGCCGCCCCGCGGCTTGCCACCTCCATGGCTCCCGACGACGCCCCGTTTCATCCCCAACGTCGTGCTCTGGTCATCGCGCGCTATGTCAGTCACTGCCATCGTCCTTCGCCCCTCTGTTTTATGTTCTCGCCGTATTGACGTCGTTGACCACATGCCGTTGTCGTGACCTTCCAAGCCGTCATCGTGCCCTGGCATCGAGATGAAGGATGCCTGTGATGTGTGTGGTGCTGGAACACAAGCACGACTCGTCGGACAATGGTTTTCAAGCCAAATTAGGTTTTAGTTCATGTGAGGGTGATCGAGTCCTAGGTGTAGCCAAGGTGCTCCATAAAATGCCTTCCAGGTCAAACCAATGTTGTAGGTGATTTGTGGTAGAGTAATGCAAGAACGTCGCAACCGACAAGGAAAACTAGACCAAGGGGAATCTTGGATAAGAGTTTCTTGATCGTGTCGACGATGTTTCCTAACCGTCCGCAGAATTGCTTAACTAGGTGTGTTGCTTCATCGACGACAGGTTCGTCGGGTCGCTTGCTGACGATCGAGTCAACATCGTTATCCTTGAGGCTCATGAGGTGGTGTACAGGATTCCGCTCACCACTATTGACGAGTCCGGGTTGATGTGAACGTCGATGAGACGAGCTCTCCAAGATGACAAGGTACGTCATCACGACATAATAACGCATCATGTTCGAGTCCCGAAAGCTTACCAAGTTCACCTGGACAAGCTTGCAGAAGACACTACATCAGTGTCATTGTGTAAGCGCTTGAATGATGCTTGCGAAGTTAGTCGTAGCGACTTGTTTTCCTGAAAGTGATTTGAATGATGTCTTGGTACTACGTCAGGTTAGTAGTGCTTGTGATGACGTCTTATGTCCAAGCAATGTTGATATCACTTCACTCCCAAGTGTCGCTAGGGTTTCACTTTGATTCATCCTTATCAGAACCCTGCGACCGCACTTATCACTTAACTAGGTTTACTCCTTTATGAGTTGAAACAACTTCTTTGGTCGACTCCTGAGTCACAACCCCTTGTTGCGCAATTCACTCATATATTGATCTCTCAATGTTCCACTTGATCCCTTGGACATCCTTACCTGAATCAGTCGAACACCCCTTCACCATTCAGTCTTATCAATCTTGAGTGGCATAGCTCCAAGTGTTAAGTGAATAATTGCATTGCGTGCTTGCATGCACCTTTCGATTCACGTCTCGACACTACTATGACCACTTGACTTATCCATTGTTTCTCCACCCATCCGAGACATATCTAATCTTCCTAGTCAAGCCTCTTCTTCTTAAGATTTATACAACTCGTCGAGTCCATTATTAAATTACCCTAATTACTTATATGCATATCATGTCGATGGGAACGTGATGATAGGTGATCAACGAGAAGCTTCTCTTGGAGGAGAAGGCCGAGGAGTTCCAACTTCAAGATTCCATGGCGGACTCTACGGAGGAAGACCAAGCCATAACAACTGACATTGCTATAGAGTTGCAAACAAGGCAAGCCATGGTTTGCATTTAAGTTCGTTATAGTGTCTTTGCAGTTTCCATTCACCTTACGTCTTCAGATGTTTGTGCATTATGTTTAAGGTGTTTGACATCCACTTGCATGACCAAATAACCCAGGGAGTGGTTAGAATAGCTCACAGACTCGTGTAGCAACTGCCATGCTAATGTTGTTAGGAAACCAGTAGAAGTCGAGTAGTTGGAATCTACTCGCGAGATAGAAATATGACACTCATCTACACCAGGTCAGGTAAATATAAAGAATGGCTATTAATATGAACTGGAGACCGATCAGAGATGAGTACGAAGCGACAAGACGTGGTCTTGGTTGCATAGCTCTGACTGTGTCGATTAAGGCCCACGCCGTATGCGGCCCTACTAGACAAGCTTGAATTGTACCGGTGACATACTGGAGAAATGGGCTCCAGCAAACTGACATAGCTTGATACTGGTTTGTCGAGGCATACCGTTCTATTTTATAGGCGTGGGTTGAGGGCAACAAGGTGTAAATCAGCTGGTGGGCACGTCAGGGTACGCCCCACACAGGGACCTCCTGCCCGTGACGAATCAACCGGTTCGACATTCGAGTGTTGGGTGAAAGGTGGCCATATACGACTAGTACTGAAGTGTTATGTAGGTACTGCTGTAAGTACTCGCTGGCGCTTCCGAAAGTGCGTATGTGTCGTGTTGTTTGGGTGTGTCCTAATTGCAATCACCGTCCCTCACAGTAATAGAGTACCACTTGTTCACTGTGTCGTGACGTAGTAAATACAAAAGAAGCTAGAAGAATATGATGTATTGAATTATAATTGCTTTGCAACCTTGTGTGGCTTAGAGATAGAACAACTAAAAGTTTACAGTTTTCCAAATACTTATCCTGTAATAGCATTATGTGCATTGGGCATCTCATATCATCGGCAAAGCGTTTCTTGTTTGATTGTGGAGTCTATGATGTTCCGTGCTTGAAGAATGTCATTTGCTACTTAAAACATGATTATAAGGATCCACTTGTAGGCGAGTCTATTTATGCTATTCCTTACCTATGGTTAGACTTTACCTTGCATATGTCTAGTGAGACGGGTCAGTCTTGCTGAGCCTTATGCTCATGTTTGCGCTTTAACGGTTTTTGTAGGTATTAGATTATTTCTGCTGCTCAGGTTGTACATGAGACCTCAAGATGTCGAGAAGAATCTCGTGTGGACCACGCCGCTGCTGGATGATCATCATGTTGCTAGTGAGAAGCGTCCTAGGGCATGGACGTCTTCTCTCATGCTTAGATAGATGAGAATATGAGTATGTAGTTCCGCTGCATGTGTGTCTCTATTGTACACTATTTTGTAAACTCTAATTATAATTATGAAATGAAAACTTTGCATATTTTGGTAATTCTTTTTGTGTGTGCTATTAGGTGCCGTATCGCACGGCACCACCCAATGAGATCCTTGGACGTCGGGACCCCGATCCCCACAGTAGCGAGGACGGACATTACTTCCTTGCGGCTGTCCCTGATATGAAATCTTCCTCTTGTAGTCCAGCTCCATCTCACGAATCTTGTTCTCAATCACAATGGCCTTCTCAACCAGCTTCTTGAAGTTTGCATAGTCAGCATTGAGCAACTGGACTTGAATTTCATCATTGAGAGCCCTCATATACAGATATTGCTATCTGCTATCAGTGCTGATGTCTTCTGGAGCATATCTTGAAAGTTTAGTGAATTTATTGAGATACTCACTCACGCTCATCCTTCTTTGCCTGAGGTTTTCAAATTCTTGTCTTCTCAGTATCATGACTCCCTCTGACACATAGGGAGAGCAAAATTTCTCCTTGAATTCAGCCCAGGTGATTCTCTCTTGATTTCATGGGCATTGCATAGAGATTCCCACCAGTCTGTAGCAGCTTCCATCAACTGGTGTGAGGCAAAAAGAACCTTCTCTCTATCAATGCACTAGACTATGGCAAGTTTCTTCTCAATAGACTTCAGCCAGTCATCAGCTTCTATTGGATCTATGTCTTGAGCAAAGGTAGGCGACCTGGTACTCATAAACTCTCTCAGCAGGCTGTGATGTGGCGGGGGTGGTGGTGGTGGAGGCATGTGAGGCTGATTGTTATTGCCAGCTTACAGTTGTCCCATAGTTTGTATCATGGTCTGCATGAGCTGGTTCTGCATAGCCAATAACTGCTCAAGGTTGATAGCTCCCTGGGCAGGTCCCTGGTTATTCAGAGGTATTTCATTGCTCTCCTCATCACCATTGGCATTCCTTTGGTTACGAGTCCTCGACAACTGTTGGTGAAAGAATAGTAGATACGGGAGAATTTAGAATTTGAAAAGAAACGCCCCAACTATATGCATCAAGGTATATGTAACTAACAATTTTCTTATTAATACTATAAACCCTATTAGAGGATGTGGACAAGTATCCCACTGTGACACCCAGTTCTGAAAAAGAACCAAGTGAACGCATATGTGTGCCTAGGATGTTCAACACAGATACACGAGTGCATTCACAAAAGGTTATACAGAAAACTACCACAAGACAAGATTAATTTAGCACTTTTATTACAGAATTCTGAATATTCTCAACTATAAGCTCTAATGAATATTAATGACATGAACTAATGCAGCTAAAATAAACTAAATAAGCAAACTAAGCAGCTAAGCATAGGTGTGAGACCTATGTGTGCTGAATACATTGGCTTGTAGTGAATACATTGGCTTTGATGATATAAGCTCTGAAATTCTACCAAAATACCCTTTTTAGCAAGGTCTGACTCTAGGTCTGACAATAGGTCCGACTTGCTTTGTCAAGATCCAACATGTTTTTGGGTAGCTCCGGTGAGCTTTGTCTTTAGCTCCGGCATGTCTTTGATAGCTCTAGCATGTCTTTGTTAAGCTCCGATATGTTTTGCTAGGTTCGACTTATGTTGGTTAGCTCCGACATGTTTTTCTAGATCCGACTTTTGGGTTGACTAGTTCCGACTAGTTTTGGTTAGCTCCGGCGCTAGGTACGACTAGCTTTGGTAAGCTCCGGTGCTAGATCCTACTAGCTTTAGTAAGCTCCAGCTCAAGCTCTGGTTAGCTTTGGCAAGTTCCGGAGCTAGTTTGCAATTTTCCTGCTTTTGCTGTGAAATGTTTCAAACTTGCTTTAAATTGTTGGAAAGATTGCTTAGTATTCATTTGCTAAGTTTTTGGTGTGTTTTGGTGGTTATGGTGATATCATTTTGCTATGTTTTGCAACATGCTTATGTGAGGTGCTCACGTAAGATGTTGTAGTTTCAGAACTAACGTGAGTCAAGTCGAGGACTTGTGCTTGAAAGTATTTGTTGTTTATTCATGTCCAGGTGTTGCTTGAGTTCAAGTCGTGGATGGTGACAGGATCCTTTGAACTAGTCTTAGGGACAAGATGAGGTTCAACAACCAAGTTCGAGAGGAATTGTGGTTGAGTTGATCAGGAGGTTGTGCAATATGTTTGAATAAAGAACAATGCATATGAAGGTATCGTGGACGTCGTTGGAAGATGTTTGCACGTGTGCAAGGAGTGCATGGACGTGGCTACATGGTTCCGAGGCATGATGAAGAGATGTGGACGTAAAGAATTGGTCGGAAAGGTCCAACCGACTAGGTTATGGACTCAGGCTGCGGCTGAGTCGTGTTTGACTCCAATATGGAAAGATTTGAGTTGGTTATGATAGGATTTCATGTGGGTCATGAATTTGAGTTGTTTTAGGATGTGGGATACGTTCCTAAGGTGTTTTGAAGTCTTAATATTGTTTCTATCTGCGTATAGAAGAGTCCTAAGCAGTTATGGAAAGTTTCGATTCATGATTTGAGTAGGATTAGAGTCCTAGTTGAGATTGGGTTGGCCTAAGGGCATGTTATATAAGCAAGGGAGGCCAGAGCTTGTGGGAGACGACTTTTGGGCTCTTCCTCTTGTGTTCTATTGAATAAAGATCGTAGTTTAAAGGAACTTTTGTGCCTTGTTCGCCCGACTTGTTTTGGTCAAGTCTTTCTCGTCGAGTTTCTGCACAGGTAATACCTTTCTTCGGTGGTTTTACCATAACTCTAGTTATACAGATCCAATTGACGTTATTCTTTTTTGGTTGTCTTCACAACTTGATTTTTCTATCATATGTGAAAATTTCAAGTTCATTGGAATTGTGGTTTCTAATCTACACAATTTTCTTTTGCAGTATTCAAGAACTGTTTTTTCTCGGGTAAGACAGATTGACCTCTGTTCGATCTTTCGATCGTAACTTGAGTTTCTCTTGACGGATTTGAGTGATTCTTGTTGTGTCATCTTAGTGACTTTGATTATCTCTGATATCTATCACTTTTGTCACGGTGAAACACGTTTAGATTAGTCTCACACTCGATTTCTTTAACAGATTGTTTTTCTGCCGAAGGGGTTGGGATTTAATTGTTTCGGCTGTGTAAGATTTTTTAATCTACCATTCATCCCCCTATGGTAGATTTTCACGTGCTCTTCGATCCTACAATTGCTATCAGAGCCACGGTGCTCTAATCTTTGTGATTTGCATGTGTTTTGACTAATCATCATGGAGAAATACTCTGCAAAACCTTGTGTCTTTAGTGGTATTGATTTTCAGTTTGGAAGGCACGTATGGAAGCCTTCATCCAGACTCAAGGCTTCGCAATATGGGAGAAGGTATACAATCCTTAAGAAGTGCCATCAAACGATCAAGTTACAGCTACAAATCTAAGAGATGTCGACAACAACAACAAGGCTCGAAACTTGATCATACAAGGATTAACTCAAAGCGACTTCGACCGTGTTTGCACACCTCCGATCTCCATACGATGTGTGGAAAGCACTTTGCGACTACCACGAAGGATCTAACACTATCTAGGAGGTAAAACAAGAGATGTTTAAAAAGGAATAAATGCGTTTTGAGATGCAACCCGGTGAGTCAATTGACGATCTCTTTGCTCGTTTTTTAACAAAATTCTCAGCAAATGCGTAGTGTCAATGTAAATTTTTTAGATGTTGAAAATGCTAGGCAATTACTAAGTGCATTAGACATGTCAACTTGGGAGATGAAAGTCACATCTATTCGTGAATCTACTGTCTTGAGTACACTTACATTAGATGTTCTTTATTCTAAATTGAAAACTCATGAAATTGCATAATCTCATGTAAGAACTCCAACAAGTCTCTTGCATTTGTTTCTCAACGTGATATGTCTAGCTCTGGTCTATCTTCATCTTGTGGAACACTTGCTTTGTTGTCCTCTCTAACCCTTGAACTGATTGAGGAGTTTCCAGAGGAGGAGCTAGTACTTCTCTCTACTAGGTTCTCAAAACCATTGCAAAATGTGAGAACTAGAAGGAGAGGAAGCTCCGGACCTCAACAATGTTTCGAATGTGGTAATACAGGACATTTTTGTTCAGATTGCCCAAACCTTTCAGGTCCTACTTCCCAGGATGAAAAGCAAACAAGGACGAAGCACTCCTCTACAAAAGATACTAAGAAAAAGAAGAGTTTTATAGGACGTCAATTGGTGAGCAGTTTTATCTCCGCACTTCAAGAACTTGGCTCAAGCGATGTGGACATTGGAAGTGACGAAGATGAAGATGATTTGACAATCTTGTGCTTCATGGCGGGCAAATCAAGATCAAGTATGGAGGATGCAGAACACAACAGCGAGAATGAAGAGCTATGCCCTACTTGCGAAGAAATGGGTGATGCTATTTCTCGTGCCACTATTATAGTTAAGAAAAAGGACAAAAAGCTTAGGGATAGTGCTACTAAAATTGAATCACTAGAATCTGAAATAAACCGTTTAAAAACTTTTATTCCTTGTGATGATGCATGTCCCTCATGTGATTTAATATATGAACAATTGTCCTCATTAAGAAGTGCGCACACCTCCACACTTGATAAACTTGAGTTAGAAATTGAAAAGAATAGAGAGCTTGCTGCACTTAATGATACAAACTTGAAAGATGCTAGCTGTTCTACATTTGACTTGCGTTGTTCTACTTGTGATGATCTTGATAAGAAACTACAAGATGCTATGAATGAAATTTCTATATTGAACAATGCTTTATGTTCTCATGAAGTTAAATTTTGTTCCAATTGCAAATTAAAAGGAAAAACTTCATGTGAAAATTGCCTTGATATGTCCAATTAACTTGATAACATGCATAGGACATTAGATCGGTTTTGTAATGGGAACAAGAACCTAAACTTGCTGCTGAATTCTTCCAAGTCTTGCAATGACAAAACTGGTTTAGGTTTTGATTCTCATGCTCATGCTAAGGCACATCCACCTAAAATTGTAAAGTTATTAGGAAGTGGTTTGATTCAAACAGTTTCTAATCCAAAAGAAGTGGTTTTCAAATCTGCGGGAGTGTTGTCTCATTCGGTTTCAAATAAAAATGTTGCTTGCTCATCTAGACGTGAACACAAAGTTAAATTTCATTGTACCTACTGTGGTAGAGATAGTCATGTCATAGATTTTTGTTATAGACTAGCTAAACAATAGTAAAAGGAATGAATGATTGCTAGATCTTATAACTTTCATGCAAAATTTGCTGCACTTGCTAAACCGAATGATAGGAACATGCAATCTGCTGTAATGAGTCGAAAAACATGCAAAGGTTGCTCCCAAACCTATTGTTTTTTGTGCTACAGATGTAATATCTCGTAGGACAGTAGTTGGGTACAAAAATCCTCAAGATTTGGCTCATAAACCTACTGTTTTGTCTCAGCTTTCGCGTGTTATTCCTGCTGGACGTCGTGTGACTCAGTACTGGATTCCTAAATGCCTTTTGACTAACCCCAGTATTGAGTCATCGACGTATTGTGCTTCAATGTAGGTTACACACTTGAGGAAGTAGAACATTTGGATTGTGGATTCAGGTTGCTCACGCCACATTACCGGCCACAAAGAATGGTTCTCCTCCTTCTCTTTTGTGTCACGTGTAGAGAATGTTACTTTTGCCGATAATTCTTCAACTCCTATAATTGCTAAGGGTTCGGTTAGAGTAAATAATCACTACACTTTGAAGGATGTGGCACTTGTTAAAAATTTTAAATACAACTTGCTTTCTGTGTCACAACTGCTAGATGAAAATCTAGAAATAATTTTCACTAAAAATTGCTGCAAAGTTGTAAATTCAAATAGTGAGCTTATTTTTAACATGTCTCAGTTTGGAAGAGTTTTTAAAGCTGATTTTGATATGTCTTCCTCTAAGCATAGGTGTCTAGGTTATAATGATTCAAAGGACTTATATTTTTGGCATCGTAGACTTGGTCACGTAGGCTTTGATCATCTAACGCGTGTTAGTGCTCTTGATCGCATACGTGGGCTGCCTAAGCTTAAAGGGGACTAAGAAATTGTGTGCTCTTCTTGTGGACATGCTAAGATGGTTGCAGGTTCACATACTCCTCTCACAATGATCATGACAACTGAACCGGTTCAACTTTTGCACCTTGACATCATAGGACCTTCACGCATTCAATCCTTCAGAGGTAAATGGTATGTTCTTGTGATTGTTGATGATTATTCTAGATGCTCTTGGGTTTACTTTATGACATCTAAGAATGAAGCTTTTAGTCATCTTAGATTAATTGATTACCCAGGATCTTTAAAAGCAATTAGAATTGATAATGGAACCGAATTTAAAAATCAATCTTTTGATCACTTCTATGCTGAAAATGGAATAGATCATCAATTTTCTTCACCATATGTACCTCAACAAAACGGTATTGCAGAAAGAAAGAACAGAACCTTAGTTGAGATGGCTAGGACTATGCTTGATGAATATCAAACTCCTAGAAAGTTTTTGGGCTGATGCGATTGCAACCGCCTGTTATGTCTCAAATTGTGTTTCCTTGCACGCTAAGCTAGGTAAAACACCATATGAGCACCGATTTGGACATAGGCCTAGTGTTACACACTTTCGGGTCTTTGGTTGCAAATGCTTTGTTAAGAAACATGGTAATCTTGATAAATTGGAACCTAGATCCGTTGATGGCACGTTTCTTGGTTATCCATCTCATACTAGAGGCTACCGTGTGCTTTTACTTGACACTAACAAAATTGTGGAGACTTGTGAGGTGCCTTTTGATGAAGCTAGCACAGGTACTAGCTCAAACATTGCAGGTCCGGACCCATATCCGCAGGGGGAGAGCATTTTCTTTGAAGATGAGGAAGAGGTGGAGCTGCTGTCTGAAAGTTCAGCAGCTAATGACATTGTTCCAGCTCCTGATTTTGATTCACAGCCAGCACCGACGACCACAATTGCTGGTCCAGATCCTCCTCAAGTCACAAGCTCATCGAATTGTGATAAACATGAAGAAGAAGAAGCTTGTGAAGTGTCCATTCCCCTCCGAGTTCTCAAAAGTCATCCGCCACAACAAATTATTGGAAGCTTGCACGAACGAGTCACACGGTCTAGGTTTTGCGATCCAAACTCTCATGCTCATTCTAATTTTGTTGCTTCTTTTGAACCCAAAGATATATCACATGCACTCACTAATTAATCTTGGATTATTGCCATGCAAGAAAAGTTAGAAAATTTTGAAAGAAATAATGTTTGGAAATTTGTACCTCCACCTCAAGGACACACTTTAATTGGAACTAAATGGGTGTTTAAAAATAAACAAAGTGAGGATGGGGTTGTGGTTAGGAATAAGGCTAGGTTGGTTGCTCAAGGTTTCACTCAAGTTGAAGGTCTAGATTTTGATAAAACTTTTGCTCCTGTTGCTAGATTAGAAGCCATAAGAATTTTTTTAGCTTTTGCTGCATGTAAAGGTTTTAAGATTTATCAAATGGATGTTAAAAGTGCTTTTCTTAATGGCTACATAGATGAGGAGGTTGATGTAAAACAACCACCGGGTTTTGAAAATTCAGATTTTCCGAATCATGTTTACAAACTGTCCAAAGCCTTGTACGATCTCAAACAAGCCCCTAGAGCATGGTATGATAGGTTAAAAACATTCTTACTTGGAAAGGGGTTTACCATGGGCAAGGTTGATAAAACTCTTTTTGTGCTTAAGCATGGCAATGACTCATTATTCGTTCAAGTGTATGTGGATGATATTATCTTTGGTTGTTCTTCTCATGATCCTGTGTCCAAGTTTTCAGCTATGATGAGTTCAGAATTTGAAAAGAGTATGATGGGAGAACTCATGTACTTTTTGGGGCTGCAAATCAAACAAACCAAGGAGGGTACCTTTGTGCATCAAACGAAGTATACAAAAGACCTCCTAAGGTGCTTCAACATGGACAAAAGCAAGCCTCTTTGGACACCAATGGGAACAGCAACCACTGGCGTAGCTACGTTCAAGTACCCTGGTGCACATGCACCAGGGTTTAAAACAACTTTTCCTTGTTAATATCATAAGATTAACTGAAAATTGCTTCTAAATTATGCATGTATAAAGGTGAGGCACCAGGGTACTTTCTAAGCTGGCTTCGCCAGCAACAACACTTGAACTTGATGAAGATGGTGAACCCATGGATCAAAAAGAATATAGAAGCATTATCGGATCACTTTTGTACCTCACGGCATCAAGACCGGACATACAATTCAGTGTATGTCTTTGTGCACGGTTTCAAGCCTCCCCACGTGCTTCACATCGTCAAGCCGTCAAAAGGATTCTCAGGTACTTACATGGAACTCAAGAATTTGGCATTTTTCTTCCTTCTTCCTCAATCATTACTTTGAAAGATTTTTCGGATGCTGATTTTGGGGGTTGTAGGATTGATAGGAAAAGTACTTCTGGTGCTTGTCATTTTCTTGGTAATTCACTTGTTGCTTGGTCCTCTAGAAAACAAACTCAGTTGCACAATCCACAACTGAATCTGAATATGTAGCTGCTGCTAGTGCTTGCTCACAAATTCTTTGGATTGTTCAAACACTTAAGGACTATGGGGTCGATCTACATAGTGTTCCACTATTTTGTGATAACACTAGTGCCATCTGCATCGCTAAAAACCCCGTGCAACATTCTAGAACTAAGCACATTGGCATTAGGTATCACTTTCTCCGTGATAATGTTGAAAAAGGAAACAATGTGCTTCACCATGTAGATACCAAACAACAATTGGCTGACATTTTTATAAAACCTTTGGATTTCACTTGTTTTTGTTACATTCATAGTGAAATAGGGGTTATGCATCCTCATGGTTTAAATTGAGGGGGAGTTTTCAAACTTGAGATGTCTATGTGTGAATCTGAAATTAAAATAATATGAGCATAGTATTTCATACATATATGACTTTGTGATTCCTTTTACATGCTGAAAGTTCTTACTACATTACTCGTGTTATACATTTTGTAGTTTTTGCCATGACTAGTAATTGGAATAATTACTTACACTAAATCTGGTCATGATCAAACTTTCTTGCTGTTTTGAACTTGTTGCATGCTCACAAGTGCTTTTAATAATGAAAAATTAATCAATCAACTATTCACATGTTGAGCTTTTATGATCAATAAAAATTGAGAAAAGATCAAGAGAATATGCATGCATCACACTTCTTCTTTTGAGATGGCTTATCATTGCACTTAGATATGAACTTGGAAGAAGTTGTGTATGACTAAAACCATGTCCTTAAGCTTCTGATTGTCAAATGACATAGGCTTGACTTGGTTGGTTAGAATAAGGCAGATGCACATATAATCTCTTGCAAATATCATATGATCTAAATTTGTGCTTTCAAAAATAATAAAATGCAGCAACTAGTGTCATGCTTTCAGGTTTTGAAATAGTTAAGTTTGTGAGATCATGACTTGCTTAAAACGAAAATTACATTTGATCTCTAGCATGGCTTACACTACTTTATGTATTTCATTGATGTGATAGTGTAAGTTACTTGATAGTATTTCTTGGATGAGCTTTGTTTATATGTATATGTTATAATATGCTCATAACATTTGAAATTTCTCTTTTGAACCTTGATGAATACATTGTCAAAGGGGGAGAGATAATATGTGAATTTTTAAAGATAAGTATGCAAGTGGGAGAAATTGATTACACATTGCACATATTCACAATTGTTTTTGCACGATTCTTCTCAGAGGAAGAATTTTTTTTCTTCTCATTTTATTTCTGTTTTACAAAGGGGGAGAAATTGTTTTCAAAACTTTTAATGCGGATAAGCCAATGTTCGGATTTTAAGTGGTGTTGCCAATGCATTCATCAAGGGGGAGATTGTGAGACCTATGTGTGCTGAATACATTGGCTTGTAGTGAATACATTGGCTTTGATGATATAAGTTCTGAAATTCTGCCAAAATACCCTTTTTAGCAAGGTCCGACTCTAGCTCCAAGGTTCTGCAAGATCCGACAATAGGTCTGACTTGCTTTGTCAAGATCCAATATGTTTTTGGGTAGCTCTGATGAGCTTTGTCTTTAGCTCCGACATTTCTTTGATAGCTCCGACATGTCTTTTGTTAAGCTCCGATATGTTTTGCTAGGTCTGACTTATGTTTGTTAGCTCCGACATGTTTTTCTAGCTCCGACTTTTGGGTTGACTCATTCCGACTAGTTTTGGTTAGCTCCAGCGGTAGGTACGACTAGCTTTGGTATGCTCCGGTGCTAGGTCTTGCTAGCTTTAGTAAGCTCCGGCTCAAGCTCTAGTTAGCTTTGGCAAGGTTCGGAGCTAGTTTGCAATTTTCCTGCTTTTGTTGTGAAATGTTTTGAACTTGCTTTACATTGTTGGAAAAATTGCTTAGTATTCATTTGAGTTTTTCGTGTGTTTTGGTGGTTATGGTTGATATCATTTTGCTATGTTTTGCAACATGCTTATGTGAGGTGCTCACATAAGATGTTGTAGTTTTAGAACTAACGTGAGTCAAGTCGAGGACTTGTGCTCGAAAGTATTGGTTGTTTATTCATGTGCAGGTGTTGCTTGATCTGAAGTCATGGCTGGTGACAGGATCCTTTGAACTAGTCTTAGGGAGAAGATGAGCTTCAACAACGAAGTTCGAGAGGAATTTTGGTTGAGTTGATCGAGAGGTCGCACAACATGTATGAATCAAGAGCAATGCATATGAAGGTATCGTGTTCGACTCAAATATGGAAAGATTTGAGTTGGTTATGATAGGATTTCGTGTGGGTCACGAATTTGAGTTGTTTTAGGAATGTGGGATACGTTTCTAAGGTGTTTGGAAGTCTTAAGATTGCTTCTATCTGCGTATAGAAGAGTCCTATGCAGTTATGGAAAGTTTCGATTCGTGATTTGAGTAGGATTAGAGTCCTAGTCGAGATTTGGTTGGCCTAAGGGCTGGTTATATAAGCAAGGGAGGCCAGAGCTCGTGGGAGACGACTTTTGGGATGTTCCTCTTGTGTTCTATTGAATAAAGATCGTAATTTAAAAGAACTTTTGTGCCTTGTTCGCCCGACTTGTTTCTGTCAAGTCTTTCTCGTCGAGTTTCTACACAGTAATACCTTTCTTTGGTGGTTTTATCATAACTCGAGTTATACAAATCCAATTGACGTGATTCTTTTTGGGTTGTCTTCACAACTTGATTTTCTATCATCTTTGAAAATTTTAAGGTAATTGGATTTGTGGTTTCTGATCTACACAAGTTTCTTTGCAGTGTTCTAGAACTGTTTTTCTCGGGTAGGACAGATTGACCTTTGTTCGATCTTTCGATCGTAACTTGAGTTTCTCTCAACGGATTTGAGTGAGTCTTGTTGTGTCATCTTAGTGACTTGATTCTCTATGATATCTATCACGTTTGTCACAGTGAAACACGTTTAGATTAGTCTCACACTCGATTTCTTTAACAGATCATTTTTCTGTCGAAGGGGTTAGGATTTAATTGTTTCTGCTGTGTAAGATTTTTTAATCTACCATTCACCCCCTCTGGTAGCTTTTCACGTGCTCTTCGATACTACAATAGGGTATAGCATAGCTCCAATCAACACCACAGGCAAAGCTGACGGCAGACACGACCTAGAACTCCGCATTATCATCGTTATACTCCCATTCCTGACCTGCAACTGTTGGTGGGGGAATTGCAAGGGTGAGTACATGTCGTACTCAGCAAGTGTATAAAGTATGACATGTAGCTGATTTAAATGACGAATATAATACTGGCTAAGTGCTGAAAAGTACATTAAAACATTTGAAAAGCAATATTTTATATGTATGTGAAATAAACCCATCATAATCCATATAGATATCATAATACCAGTCCAAGTTCCATTACCATCCTCCATATACCATATTTCACCATTACCAATAACCATATCCATTGCCATAAATCATAATACCATAACCATGTTATCAACCATAAACATAACCAATACCAAACCATCCCAAATCCCAAGTTTTCCCTAATCATGTGAGGGTCCAGGTTGCTCATAACCGGGAGCACGGCTATCATGATAGTTTTTTAGACACTCTGCAGAGGTTGTACCACTTTACCCACGTGTTTATGATTTCATCACCTTGCGGTGACTAAGGAATCTCAATTACGCCGTCTCACAATTCCGTCGGTGTGTGGCCAAGAGATCACAAAATAGCCTTTACAAAGGGACTACTAGCATGTATGGACCTATTGAGGTTTCACCGGTGGCGATATCTCCAACTGAGCACATCTTCAACAAAGGGCCCCCTCTTGTGCCATTCGTATCCCAGGGAGTCCCGCCAACCATATCCACACCCAATCTGACTCCCCTTCCCCGGTGCGCCAAATGATCCGCTCAATACTAGCAATACCCTAATTAATCAGCTACACCGCACCCATACTTGGCCTCGTGGTGGCACTGTGAATCCTCGATGGTTGCTCCACGAACCGGTCCTTAGATCTAAAGTAAGCGAAACCACCAAAACATCCAATCCAATCCATATACCATGCTTTCTTAGATCACCCATTACCATACCATATTGACCAATTCATATTAACCATAATCTCATTGATGCATAATTAAGTAGTGTAGTTCTCCCACCCCAGTTAATTAAGCGAAGGAAAAAGGTAAATATCCCTTCCCTACTCTCTACCATATATTCCAGGTGACAAGGGTGGTTAAACAAAGCTAGTAAACTTTCTATCATAGGATTCCCATCCAATAGACACAAGCATGCAGTTTTAAAAACAAAACATTTATTTTAGAAACAGAATCAATATGTTCAAGGACACTTGCCTTGCTCTTGGGCTTGATTAGGATCAAAGACTTCAAACTCCTGGTGCTGGAGATCCTCCACAGCACTCTCTAGCATAACTCTGTCTAAACCGCACAATAAACATACATGACAAGAATCACAATCAATGAGTGCACATATATTACTCAATATGTCATGATATGCATGATTAATGCAAATGCAAAGTGAAACTAGTTAATGAGTTGTTAATGATGTTCACTAACTAGTTCTAATAGTTTTTAACAAGTTTGAACAGGTTTGGAATTGATTCGAAACGATTTAGAATTATTCAACAGGAACAGATTGCAAAATTGGACTAGTCCGCTTGGGACCGGACTAGTCCACCCGTCGCAAGAACAACAAACTAGGGTTTTCTAGGTCGACATGAATTTGGAGGAATGGGGTTGAATGCACGTGAGAAATAGAGAGTAGAAGATACACCATGTGTTTATAACTCCAATGAATCAAGAGTTTTGGAGGCAACACTTGAATCTTGAAGATCTAGGGTTGATGAAGAACTTGATGGTGGATTGGTGATGAAGAACAAAACTTGATGGAGATCTTGATCCTCTTTCGTTTCCTCCTCTTCTTCTTCTTGCTCAGGATCTCCTTCTCCTTCTTGATGGCGACTCTCCATGAACTAGGGTTTGTGGACTTCCAAATGAGGCAAAAGGATGTAAAGTCAAGGGGTGGAGTTGTTTATATAGAGGTGGAGGCTAGGGTTTGATGGAATCGAGTTTAAGATGGGTAGAGGCCGGTTTGGGGTCCCACATGGGCTCCAAAAAGAGTTAGACCCGACATATTTAGGCCCACTTAAGGTAGAACCTGAAAACAAATTGTGGGACATAAGATCAACTCAGAATCGCGATTTACCGGAAAAGTCCGAAAAGGGCCGGACTTGTCCGAAGTTAGTCAGAGAGATATCAGACAAGTCCAGACTATATCGGACAAGCCTGAACTTGGTCAGAGGGAAATCAGACAAGTTTGGCCAAAACCGGACAAGTCCAATTTTAGTTAGAGGGAAAACGGACAAGTTCGCTGGAATACCACACAAGTCCGGACAAGTCCAGGGACTTAGCAAAATTTCCAAGGAATTTGGATACCGGACTAGTCTGCAACAGACCAAACAAGTCCGAAAGTGTCTAGAGGCAAAAACCGGAACAATCCGCACTAAAATGGACATGTCCGAGTGAGCACTACAAGGATTCCGCCCTGTTGCAACGATTGTACTGCAACGAATACTATATCATTGCAGTAAGCATGGTCTTTTGCCACGATTCACTAGTTCGTGGAATTAGCATCTACCACCATGGAACACGATCGTTGAATTAGGATCTGATGCCACGATTCACTAGTTCGTGGCATTAGGATCTATAGCCACGAATCTGTTGCCATGATTCACTAGTTCGTGGCATTAGCATCTATCGCCACGGAACACGATCGTTGCATTAGGATCTCTTGCTACGATTCAATAGTTTGTGGCATTAGGATCTATTGCCACGAATCTGTTGCCACGATTCACTAGTTCGTGGCATTATCATCTATTGACACGGAACACGATCCTTGCATTTGGATCTGTTGCCACGATTCACTAGTTCGTGGTGTTAGCATCTATCGCCACGGGACACGATCGTTGCATTAGGATATGTTGCCACGATTCACTAATTCGTGGTGATAGGATCTATCATAACAAAACACAATCGTTGCATTAGGATCTGTTGCCACGAAATATCAGTTCGTGGCATTAGGATCTATCGCCACAGAACATAATCGTTGCATTAGGAACTTTTGCCACGATTCACCAGTTTGTGGCGTTAGGATCTATCGCCACGAAACACAAACATTTCATTAGGAACTTTTGCCACGATTCACCAGTTCGTGGCATTAGTATCTATCGCCACGAAACACAAATGTTGCATTAGGAACTTTTGCCACGATTCAGCAGTTCGTGGCGATAGGATCTATTGCCATGAAACACTATCGTTGTATTAGGATCCGTTGCCATGAATTACCGGTTCGTGGTGTTAGGATCTATTGCCACGGTACAGAATCGTTGTGTTGGGAACTTTTGTCACAATTAACCAGTTCATGGTGTTAGGATCTATCGCCACAAAACACGATCATTGCATTAGGAACATTTGCCATGCTTCACCAGTTCATGGCGCTAGGATCTATTGTCATGGAACAAAATTGTTGCATTAGGATCTGTTGCCACGATTCACCAGTTCGTGGCATTAGGATCTATCGCCACGAAAACACAATTGTTGCATTCGGAACTTTTGCCACGATTCACCAGTTCGTGGCGATAGGATCTAACGTCACGGAACACAATCATTGCATTAGGAACTTTCACGACAATTCACCAGTTCATGGCATTAGGATCTATCGTCGTGGAACACAATCATTGCATTACGAACTTTTGGCATGATTCACCAGTTCGCGGTGTTAGGATCCATCGTCATGGAACACAATCATTGCATTACGAACTTTTGCCACGATTCACCACGATTCAATCAGCTTGCTTCTAAGCTTGCTGCTAAATAGAATAGCGGCTTCTATCTTTTCAAAAAAAAAAATCAAATAGTTCACGTACAGCTAGCTCACACAGTACTTATATAAAAAAATCATCATCTTCGCAGTCCTCCCCCAATGTTGGAGGTACAATACCATCATTGATATATGTATCATCGTCATCGTCGTCGTCGTCATCGTCATCATCATCTTCATTTGAAAGAGTGGAAGCATCACTGGTTGCTCCCTCAATGTCATTCCCATCCCAAGCGGTCCTATCCCCATTTATATCAGTAAGTCGTCGATCATCAAATGTCTCAGCCTCCATCATCTCAGTGACATTATTTTCACTGTCTCCAGGGGGCATGGCAAAAAGGTTTTGTGGCTTCGTTTTAACAACTATAGCCCATTCAGGTTGCTTCACACTTTGAATGTAAAAAACTTGTTCTGCTTGGGTGGCTAGAATGTAAGGCTCATACTTAAATTGAGAAAGAGTAGTGTCAACATCTATCATTTCGTATCGATCCATTTTGTAGCCTCTGCTTCGGCTCTAACCGGAACGAGGCCGATAAAACCAGTCACATTCAAAAAATAGAACCTCTTGATTTTTTTTTTCAAAATCAGCAGAAATCATTTTCTTGATTACTCCATACCACTCATGATCACCATCCCGAACAACAACACCACTATTTTGCGTCCGTAAAACGTTTTCCACCTCCATTGTTCGAAAGAAGAAGCCATTTATGAATGATCGACTAAGAAAATTTGCCCAACGATCAGGTCCTCTAGATAATGCATACAAATAATCGGTTACTTTGCCTTCTTTGTGTAATGTCGTAATCTGTGCACATTAATTAGTATAAAAGGGGTCATCGATAAACCAACTTCAGAACACATATTTGTTCAATATTTCATCAAAGTAAAAACTTGCATGTACTTAGTCGTTTATGAAACCAATAAACAAACTCATCTCTATGGCATTTTTGAACATCACGAGAATGAATCTTTTTCAGCTCTTCGAAATGCTCACTGAAAAGTTTACAAAATTAAATTAGACATCTACAATAAGCACGATCCAATATAGTATAGAACATCTGAGTTATACGTACTTGATCCATGGAGCGGCCTCTTCAACATTAGCAATAATATAATGTCTGATGTTATGTAGTTCCACCATAGTAAGTTGGCCCTATTTAAACCCTGTTTTAGAATTATCAACTTCTGTAAATATATTAGACTCGAGAGAAGGTTCATTCCTAGCTGCAGCTTCATGACGTTCTGGCCTATTAAGCTTGGTGCTGATGTTATCCAAAAACTGACTACAAAAAGTCATATACTCTTTCATAATATATCCCTCAGCTATAGAACCCTTCGGGCGAGCTCTGTTACGTACATACCTCTTCAATGTACCAAAGTACCTCTCAATTGGATACATCCATATGTAAGAAACATGTCCACCCAAGCGAGTTTCTTCGGCAAGATGCATTGGAAGATGTACCATGATATCAAAGAAAGCGGGAGGAAGCAACATCTCAAGCTTACAAATTGTTTCAGGAAATTGTTTAATCATCTTATCCAAATCTGGTTCCGCCAATTTTTTAGAACAAATTCTAGAAAAGAATCCGCTAAACTCAATTAAAGGTTCAACAACCTTTTCAGGCAATATGTCACGTATTGCAATAGGAAGGAGCTTCTGAATTATAATGTGGTAGTCATGAGTTTTTAGACCTGATACCTTACGTGCTGTTATGTCCACACATCTCTTGATGTTTGAGGCATAACCATCAGACATCTTCACATCCGCTAAAAACTTGTACAAGGTGGTCTTTTGATCTTTTTGCAAAGTATATGATGCTGATGGACAATCATACTTCCCTTTCATACCCACCGGATGTTGCTTTGGCCGTATACCCATTTCCTGCATATCAAGACGAGCTTGTAGACTATCTTTTATTTTACCATTTATATTAAGCAATGTCCCCAATATGCTATCACAAATGTTTTTCTCAATGTGCATGACATCCAAGTTATGCCTTATTAGCAATGTCTTCCAATACGGGAGCTGAAAAAATATACTTTTCTTCTTCCAACTATGCCACCTATCTTCCTTAGTGCGCTTTCTCTTATTATTCGTCTGTCCAAAACTCACCTGATCAAAAGTCTCGTATTGTTGGAGTACTTTGTGACCAGAGAGTGATGATGGAGCCTCTCTATTCTCTATCTTGTTGTTGAAAGAAGCTTTGTCTCGATGCCACCCGTGATCCTGAGGTAGGAAACGATGATGACCCATGTAGCAATACTTTCATCCATGTTTCAACCACAAGGCGTCAGTGTTTACATGGCAGTATGGACATGCTAGCATACCTTTTGTGCTCCATCCACATAGCATTGCATATGCTGGAAAATCATTTATTGTCCACAATATAGAAGCTCGCATGAGAAATGTCTCTTTCTTGGAATGGTCATATGTTTCAACACCATTAGACCATAATTTCAGTAGCTCATCAATCAAAGGCTGCAGATACACATCAATGTTGTTTCTAGGTGACTTTGGCCCTGGAATTATCATTAACATCAACCAATAAGGTTGCTTCATACACAACCAAGGTGTTAGATTATAAGGGATTAAAATCACAGACCATGTACTGTAAGAAACATTCATTACTCCAAAAGGATTGAAACCATCAGATGCTAGCCCAAGTCTTATGTTGCGAGGATCAGATGAGAAATTTGGGTGAATGCTATCAAAATGCTTCCATGCTTTCGAATCTGCAGGATGGCGTAATATTCCATCATCAATATGTTCTTCTTTGTGCCAGCGCATGTTTGATGCCGTTGATTCTGCAATATAAAACCTTTGAAGACGGGGAATAAGAGGGAAGTATCGTAGAATCTTGCATGCTACAAGCTTCTTGGCTTTTCCACAAGGTAAAACCTCTCTTGCATCCCCACCAGTACTATTTTTCCATTTTAATTCACCACATTTTAGGCATCGATCCAGCAGAGAATAGTCCTTTCAAAATAACACACAGTCATTGACACATGCATCGATCTTTTCGTAGCTCAGCCCGAGGTAACAAACAACCTTTTGAACTTTATCAAGTGTATTAGGAATGCAATGGCCCTCTGGAAGCACATATGAGAATAGTTCAAGGATCAACTCACACGCTTTTTTGCTCAAACCAGTTAAACACTTTATCTGGTACAACCTGACAATGAAGGATAATTGGGTCACCTTCTCACAACCTGGATACAACTCCTTTTTGGCATCATTTAATAAGCCATAGAATGCCTTTGCACACCCAGTTGGCTCCTGCTGGTATATAGCATTTTATGGATCATCAACATCCGCTGAAGTACCACCATGATCAGTGCCTCTAAGTAGACTGGACAACATATTTTCTATAGCAGCATCATCAGAAATTATCTCCTCACTATTTGCTGATTGCCCGACAATATTTTTCTCAACTCGTTTTTCTCCATGGTGTACCCAACAAGTATAATAAAATGACATCCCATTACGAAGCAAGTGAATATGAACTTCCTTGTGTGTCTCGTGGCAAATATTACGACATTTCGTGCAAGGACAAGGCTTAGTTTCTTCTTCACGAGTGCCCTGAAATGCTAAATTTAAAAATGACTTCATTCCATCCTGCTCCTTCGTACACCTGTCTTTTCCCATCCATGTCTTATCTTCTTACATCGCTTCCTACAATTCAATTAGCGTATCCATATGAGGATAGAACTATAATAACATTATGTGAGCAATTGTACCTAGCGCTGTTGCTCCTCCACATGCAGCGGCCGGCGGATGCTCCTCCAGGTGCGTTTTGTGCAATCAGGAGAGGGGTCATTGTGTATCGAAGGGTCCGGCGGGGAGGCAGCCAGGACAAAGCGTACGTGAAGCTATCAGAGTAGGCCCAACACTGCATTGGGCCGCTTGTTATTCGTGGGCTGAAACTGCACTGAGTCAATTTGTATTTCTGGGCCAAAACTACGCTGGGACGCTTGGTGTTCGTCCCCATGACACGTGAGCCCATCTACGGGCACGCGTGGCTTTAGAAATTTGTTATCTAAATAAGTTAATGTAGGAACGGGTGTGGTATTCCGATCAAAATAAAGCATGCGCGAATGTTCCAGTCCTTGAAATAATAACATCGTGACTGTTCAGATTTTGGTAGGAAAACAACATGACAAAACGTGAAAAAAAAACATTAAAAAACAAGAACAGAAGCACAACTTCATGACTTGGATTAATCTGCGTCAATCGATTTTCTGTTTTAGAGTTTCGTTCTCCAGGCTCTTTCACCTTAAATCTCGTACATAGTACCTATTTTTTTTCTAACATTTTTCTCTTCCTTTCTTTTCTTTTCCTTTCTGGAGTTCATTGTCTCCACTTTTCTTTTCTTTTCTGGAGTTCATTGTCTCCACTCTATAGAGGCCCCTGGTGTGGAGGGTCACACAATTCGATTCACGCACGAAGTGGGTTAAAGGGGAAAATTTGGCATCGTTAAAGGAGATGTGTTTCGATAAGACGAGAAATTTTTAATTTGACACGCAAAGGTCCCAGTGTATGCGGGGGAAAAAATATGCTTATAAAAAACCACGATTTACATCCCTCTCGGTTATCGCAACAACTCGACGTGTCCCATCGGCTTCACTGGTAGTTTTTTAATTTGACACGGAAAGGGCCCAAGGCTTATATAAAAAAACATCCGCCCCGTACACGCCTCAAACACGCCCCGTTCAATTTCGACCAGGTGAGCGGACGATGTCGAACGGAGTGTGGCCGAGTCTTGTACGACATCTTTTTTCAATCGTATTTGTAATGACAATAACATGTGTTGCCTTATATTATCGTTGCAGCGAGCTCAACTTTCCGAGGTGGGACAAATGTTCACAGCTTGTCAACATCGCACGCACGAATTCGTTACGGACACCGCGCGCGGGGGCAGACGTAGGGAATATGCCAAGTGACCAATGCACAACCTAGGCCCAGGTGGTGCATAGATTGCAAGTGACGAGGATAGGATTCCTGGCATTATCTCTGTCATGTCTTGCCATCATACGACCTCGTTCGTTCATGTGGACACATGTCATAGTCATGCACTGCTTCAGTCGCCTGTTCATGTGGACACATGTCAGAAATCTGGAACGGTATGCACGGCCTTGGATATGCATACGGTATCCATAAAATTTTTTTCCTCGTCTGGGTAGGAGTGGTTCCACTTCAATCTAAGTGGATTGGAGAGTGTCCGACCATTATACAACCTGGCATAATGAAGATTTTCTAATCTGATATACTCCTATTTTTTAATTCTTATCGTTATGACCACAAGTTGCATTGTCTCAACCAAATACCACATACAACAACAATGACTTAGCGGAATCGGGAACTGGCCAATTAAAATGGAAGTCAGCAGACTCATGGTTCATGGATCGAAACGTGCGCCATCCTTTTTCTTCTTCCTTTTTCCATCCATAACTGTGAGACTGCTGAGTTCCATCTTCACCGGCACATGTACGGTCCGAGTGTGCCAGTGTACCTTAACCCCTGTCGTGCGTCCCCGACGGTGGTTGGAAGACCCCTGCAGGTATGTTCTGATTCCTGTCCTCCAACTCCATCTAGATTTCCGATGACGCATGCGGTTCACCACCAGAAAAACTAGCAAAACCTCGGTGATGAGCAGCATGCAAGTTTCTTGATGAAAAACTGACTACGGGGGCCGATGAAGGCTTCCCTCTTCATGTTCTGTCCTCCCATGCGTCCTCCCGCTGATGTGTCAAAATGTTATTGGTCAGTTTAACTACCATACCTTTACAACAAATAAGATGATGACACGTCAGCGGGAGTATGCATAGGAGTACAAATGGGAGGAGGCAAGCGAGCGACATGCAAGTTTTTTATTGAAAAATTGACTGCAGGGGCCTAGAGATGGAGTTGGAGGATAGGAATCAGAGCATACCTGCAAGGCTGTTCCCAACAACCACCGGAGACGGACAACGGAGGGTTAAGGTACACCGACACACCCGTACCGTATGTGTACCCGACCAGCCATGTACTAGTTTCCTTCGAACCTCTGGCTGGCTGCCTAGATGGTATACTCCCTCCTTCCCATAACATTGTCATTTTGGACAAGATTTTTAGTTCCAAATGAACTAAAAATCTTGTCCAAAACGACACTTATTGTGGAATGGAGGAGCACCTCTTATCCTCAAACCCTTGAGGGAACATCCTTCTCAGAAAAGGGTCTTCCTGCAACCGCCGGTGACGCACGACGGGGGTTAAGGTGCATTAGCACACCGTCCCGGACTGTACGTGTACCCCGCCAGCCGCGTAGCTTCATTTTATATTTTATTCTCTAGGCTTAAAATTTTGCTCTTCCTCTCTGTTTGCTCTTCCCTAGGCTTCAAAGTTTTATATTGTACAATATTTTTACATATGTAATATGACATTGGATATATCACTTGATGGTTTTGCAAAAAAAAAATGGAGGAGAAATATGTATATCCCATGCAAATACGTAAATCCACCCCAATTAATTAGCTAGTTATTTTTTAAGATGATAAAAAAATATTTTTTTTCTAAGTGAGGTGGCCGGGGTAGATGATGTACATGGCATAATAGCTTATGTGGCATGCCAATGTGGATGTCCAACTCAAACAAAGGATGAAAGTGAAACAGTTTTTTGAAGTTGATGGACTAAATAATTTACCCATTTGAAAGTTCAAGGACCAATCTTAGTTTTGATTGAAAGTTTGAGGATGAAATTCAGTATTGCCAGCTTGATGAGCTCAAGCTCCTAAAGTTCGAGCCAGGTCATTTGTTGTTGTCATCTATGATATGTACGTATGATTAACTAAACTATATAATTCTATTAAAAATGTTCTATGGGACACAATTTTCATATATGATAGAAACAAAGTCGCTCGAGTTCGACTCGTTGACAGCCCTACATGCAATTAAAATTTTAGTGCAATCGTGTAATCAAAGATTTTTATCCGTTGGATCTACATCTTAAGGTTATTATATCTTTTCCGTTGGATGCTGTTTTTCATGTTTGTACTTCCTCCTTCTCATATTACTTGTCGTTAATAATTTGGACAAGTTTTCTAGTTCAAATATGAACTAAAAAACATGTTCTAACGACAAGTAATATAGGAAGAAGGGAGTAATGTTTTATGATAATGAACTCAATGTTGTTCATCTGTTCCATCTCTTATTTTGTTTTCTATCTGCTGTTTAGTGAACAATCTGTTCTATCTGTATTCTCTGTTAATGAACGACCCTCTACACTGCTGGTTGCCTCTAAAGTGGACTTTACGATACTTTAGCCACTGGAGGTGCCAGGAGATCGCCCATAGCGGGGCCTGCAAAGCGGCCTGTAAAGTAGTATACAGTACTAACAGGTAGCGATGACTGGAAAGAAAAGTTGAGACAATCAACAGAGAGAAAATAAAAGAAAGGGCGAGAAAAATGTTAGAAAAAGATTGGTAGAAATCCAACGTACCACTGGCCCTATGCCCTTATACACGGTTTATGTGACACTCGGTTCCGAAAATGAACCAAGTGCAGTATATGTGTGCCTAGGATGTTCAACACACATACACAAGTGATTCACAAATGATAAATAGATAATTACCACAGCTCAAGTGATTAAATAAGTACTTTTATTACACAATTCGTACTATCCTCGAATACAAGCACTAATGAATATTAATGACAAGTTCAACTAATGCAGCGGAAATAAACTAATTAAGCAAACTAAACAGCTAGGCAACATAAGCAATAGGGTAGCACAGCTCCAATCGACACCATAGGTAAAGCTAACGGTAGACACGACCTAGAACTCCGCATTATCATCGTTATACTCCCAATCCTGACCTTTAATTGTTGGGGGGGGGGTTGCAAGGGTGAGTACATGTCACACTCAACAAGTGTGAAAAGTAAGACATGTAGCTGATTCAAATGATGAATATAATAATGGCTAAGTGCTGAAAAGTACATTAAAACATTTGAAAAGCAAGATATTACATTTATGTGAAGTAATCCCATCATAAACCATAAGTAATATCATAGTACAAGTCCATATTCCATATCCATCAACCATTATACCAGATTTCACCATTACCATTAATCATATCCAATACCAGCATTAAATCCATAACCAGCCATAACCATATTATCAACCATAACCATTACCAAACTATCCCAAAATTCATCCCAATACCAAGTTCCCTCTAATCCTGGAAGTTGTCCAGGTGCTCTTAACGGGGAGCATGGCTATCATGATAGTTTTATTAGACTCTGCAGAGTTTGTACCGCTTTACCCACGTGTTTGTGATTTCATCACCTTGCAGAGACTAGAACCTCTATTATGCCGTCTCACACTTCCATCGGTGTGTGGCCAGGAGATCACAAAATAGCCTTTACAAAGGGATTACTAGCCTATTTAGACCTCATTGAGGTTTCACCGGTGGCGATGTCTCCTACAAAGCACATCTTCAACCAAGGGCCCCCTTTTGAGCCATTCGAATCCCAGGGTAGTCCCACCAATCATCAACAAACCCAATCCAACTACCCCTTCCCCAAGCATCCTTAATGGTCCAAATAGCACTGTCAAAGCCCTAATTAATCAGCTACGCCGCACCCATACTTGGCCTCGTGGTGGCACTGTAGTCCTTTCTTATTCTTGCATGAACCGGCCCGTAGATCTAAAGCAAGCAATCCACCATATCATCCAACCCATGCACATACCAGGCTTGCTTAGATCACCCATTACCACATCATGTTAACCAGTTCATGTTAATTATAATCTCATAAATACCTAACTAAGTTGAGTGGTATACTTGTCTTCCCATCCCAATTAATTAAGCAAAGCAAAAAGGTAAAAAGCCCATCCCGACTCTCTACGATGAATTCCAGGTGACAAGGTTGGTCAAACAAATCTAGTAAACTTCCTATCATAGGATTCCCATCAAATTGACACAAGCATGCAATTTGCAAACAAAACATTTATTTTAAAAACAGGATCAATATGCTTCAAGGACACTTGCCATGCTCTTGGGATTGGTTCGGGTCAAAGCCTTCAAACTCTTGGTGCTGAAGATCCAACGCGGCACTCTCTAGCGCAAATCCGTCTAATCTGCACAATGAACATACAAGACAAGAAACACAATCAAAGTGTGCACAAACATTACTCAATATGATATGACATGCATGATTAATGCAAATGCAAGGTGGAACTTGTTAATGAGTTGCTTTCAATGATCAGTAACTAGTTCTAATAGATTTGAACAAGTTTATACAGGTTTGTAGGTGATTAGAGTTAACTTTGATTCAACACAATTTGACCAGTAAAATTGGACTAGTCCGCTAGGGAGTGGACAAGTCCGCACTTTGCAGAACTGGTGAACTACGGTTTTCTAGATCGACATGAATTTGGAGATTAGGGGTCGAATTCACGTAACAAAAAGAGAATAGAAGTTATATCAGGTGCTTAGGACTCCAATGAATCAAGGATCTTGGAGACAACACTTGGATCTTGATGATCTAGGTTTGATGATGAACTTGGAGATGATTTGGTGATAAAGAGCTTGAAGTTGATGGAGATCTTAATCCACTTTTGTTTCCTCCTCTTATTTTTATTGCTTAGGATCTCCTCCTCCCTCCTTGATGGCGGCTCTCCACGAACTAGGGTTTGGGTGGGGTGGAAAAGTGGCAAATAGATGTCAAGCTATGGGGTGGGGTTGTTCATATAGAGGTGGGGGCTAGGGTTAGATGGATTTCGAGTTTGGGGTGAGTAGAGGTCGGTTTAGAGTCCCACATGGGCTCTAAAAGAGTTAGGCATGACATCCCTAGGCCCACTTAATGTAAAACCCAAGAAACAAGTCGTGAAACAAAGGATCAATTCGGAGTCACGATTTATCGGACAAGTTCGAAAAGGGTCGGACTAGTCCGAAGTTGGACAGAGAGAAATCAGACAAGTCCGGACTGGACATCGGACTAGTCTGAACTTATCGAGACGGAAAAAACAGACAAGTGTGGTCTAATATCGGACAAGTCCGACTTTAGTCAGAGGGGAAAACAGACAAGTTCGCTGGAACTCCGGACTAGTCCAGACAAGTCCACAGACTTAGCCAATTTTCCAAGGGTTTTGGAACACCGGACTAGTCCGAACAAGACCAGACATGTCCTAAAGTGTACAAAGGCAAAAATAGACTAGTCCGCAGAAAAACGGACAAGTCCGATCGAGGTCAGAAAGAAATCGGACTTGTCTGCACCAAAATCGGACTAGTCCGCACTTTCCAGAATTCTTAAGTGTGGTTTTGTTCCAAATCAATTTTAAACTTATTCCTTTTCATGTGGATTAATGTTAGACACATATATGAATGTATGCAGGGCATGATGCATGAAAATGAGGGTGTTACAAACCTACCCTCCCTTAAAATGAATCTCGCCCTTGAGATTCAACGTGGAAGAGAAAAGATAGGGAAATTCCTTCTTGAGCTCATCTTCTGGCTCCCATGTTGCTTATTTTTCTGTGTGGTGCTTCCATTGCACTTTACACCATCAAATCACCTTGTTTCTTGTGACTCTCTCCTTGGTTTCCAAGATTTTGACCGAATGCTTAGCATAAGTCAAATCCGCCTCTAATTCCAATTCTTCCATTGGCGCTTGTTCTTCCGGTACTCTCAAGCACTTCTTGAGCTGGGAAACATGAAACACATCATGGACATCTGAAAGATGAGCTGGCATCTCCAACTTATATGCTATCTCTCCCCTTTTGTCCAAAATCTTGAATAGTCCAATATAGCGAGGTGCTAGCTTGCCTCTTATGTTAAACCTATTATGACCTCTCATAGGTGACACCCTGAGATAAACGAAGTCTCTCACTTCAAAGGCGAGTTTCCTTCTCCTATTGTCTGCATATCCTTTTTGCCTTGATTGAGCGGCCCTCAAGTTTTCACGAATTATCTGAACTTTTTTTTTCAGCTTCTAGCAACACGTCAGGTCCAAATACTTGAGTTTCTTCTGTCTCATTCCAGAATAAAGATGTCCTACACTTCCTTCTATACAGTGCTTCATAAGGTGACATCTTCAAACTTGCTTGGTAACTATTGTTATGAAAATTCTGCATATGGCAAGCTTTTGTCCCAACTTTTCTCATGCTTCAAAGCACAAGCTCTTAATGATTGGTCCTCTCGGTTTGTCCATCCGTTTGAGGGTGATATGCTGAACTGGAATTCAACCTTGTTCCCAATGCTTCATGCAATTTCTGCCAAAATCTGGAGGTAAATTGAGAACCTCTATCCGAGACTATCTTCTTTGGGACTCCATGTCAACACACAATATGCTCCATGTATATTTCGGCCAATTGTGTTGCTGTATACTTGGTCTTCACAGGAATAAAATGAGCTGATTTGGTCAATCGATCCACGGTTACCCAAATTGAGTCATACCCGGACTGGGTACGTGGTAGACCAACTATAAAGTCCATGCCAATTTCTTCCCACTTCCACTCCGGAATTTTCAATAATTGCAATAATCCAGATGGCCTTTGATGTTCCGCCTTGACTCGTTGGCACACATCACACAAGGCTACGTATTCAGCTATGTCCTTCTTCATGCTATCCCACCAATAGTACGTCTTCAAGTCTTTGTACATCTTTGTACAACCGGGATGAATTGAGTATGGCGAGTCATGTGCCTCTTTTAATATTGTCTCCCAAATATTCTTCACATTAGGCACGACAATCCTTTTTCCCAGCCATAAGGTACCATGTTCATCTTCATCAAACCTGAATTCTCTTCCCTCTTGGGTTCTTCCTTGATCTCCTGAGTTTCCTCATCCTTTGCTTGGCCCTCTCGAATTTCTTGCTACAAGGTTGGATTTAACTCCATCATCCTCATCTCATTGATGAATCCGAGTTTCAATCGTTCAAACTCCTTACATAACTTGGATGGCAACTCTCGAATCGTGAGTTGGTGACTTACTCCTTTTCGGCTTAAGGCATCGGCCACTACATTGGCTTTTCCCGAATAATAATTGATTCCCAAATCATAATCCATGATGAGCTCCAACCATATTTGTTGCCTCAAGTTCAGATCCACTTGTGTGAAAATATACTTCAAACTCTTGTCATCCGTATATATTTCACACCTATGTCCAAGGATATAGTGTCTCCAAATCTTCAACACGTGTACTACGGCTGCAAGTTCCAAATCATGTGTTGGATAATTCTTCTCATGTTTCTTCAATTGCCTCGATGCATATGCAACTACTTGACCTTCTTGCATGAGCACACATCCATGTCCTTGTCTTGATGCATCACAATATATGTCGAAGCTTTTGCTCACATCCGACAATACCAAAAATGGGGCTGTAGTTAACCTCTTCTTCAACTCCTCAAAACACTCTTGACAAGCTTGGGTCCATTGGAAAGCTTTCCCCTTCATTAGCAACTTTGTCATTAGCTTGGCTATCTTGGAAAAGTCCTTGATGAATCTACCGTAATATCCAGCCATCCCAAGAAAACTCCTTATTTACTTGACATTTTGCGACGGCTCCCACATTAACACGTCTCTCACCTTTACTGGGTCAACCGATACTCCTCTTCCTGAAATGATATGACCCAAAAACGACACCTCTCTCAACCAAAACTGACACTTGTTGAACTTGGTGTACAACTGATGCTCCCTCAATTTCTGCAATGTAAGCCTCAAGTGTCCCTCATGTTCCTTCTCATCCTTCGAGTAGATCATAATGTCATCAATAAACACCACGACAAACATATCCAAGTACTCCATGAAGACCTTATTCATAAGGTACAGAAAGTACACATGTGCATTTGTCAATCCAAAGGACATCATGGTGTACTCATAAGTCGTGTCTTAAAAGCTGTCTTGGGTATGTCCGAGGGTCTAATCTTCATTTGAAGGTATCCTTACCTCAAATCAATCTTGGAGAAAACACAAGCACCCTTCATCTGATCAAACAAATCCTCTATACGGACCAAGGTATACTTGTTCTTGATCGTCACTTCATTGAGAGCTCATTAATCTACACACATCCTTTGCGACCCATCCTTCTTGTCCACAAATAGAACATGCACTCCCCATGGTGAAGAGCTGGGCCGAATAAAACTCTTCTCTAGTTGCTCTTGAGTTTGCTTCTTGAGCTCCGCTAATTCCTTAGGAGGCATCCTATATGGCCTCTTATCTATAGGTGTAGTTCCAGGTATTAAATCAATAACAAACTCAAGGTCTCGATCAGGTGGCATACCTGGCAACTCATCTGGAAAAACATCCAAAAATTCACACACCACCAGAATCTCCTCAATTGCGGCACCGTCCATGTGGTTCAACTCCAATTGCTTTGGTGCGATTTGAGATGCTTCAAACTCTACGGTGATGCCTTCCTCATTGGTCAACTTCACCGTCTTCGTGGCACTCTCAATAAATCCATTGTGCTTCCTCAACCAGTCCATACCAAGTATAATGTCCAATCCTCAAGAATCCAAAACAATGAGGTTGGCGGAGAAGTCTACCCCCCTTATTCTAAGGCTTACTTTTGGACATACTATATTTGTCCTCATCTCTCCTCCAGGAGACTTAAACAATAGAGTAAACTTGATATGAGATATAGGAAAACTATACATGGCAACATATTTCGATGCGATGAATGAATGCGATGCTCCAGAATCAAATAACATAGTCGCAGGGTTGGAGTTGGCGAGAAACATACCAATGACCACGTCATCCGCTTGTTGAGCATCCTCCGTAGAGACATGGTTCATGTTGCCACGAGCAAAATTCTGCTGTCTCCAGTTTCCTTGCGGCTGTCCTCCATTGGTTCTTGGGTTTTGCCTCGACACATTGCTTCCTTGACCAAGGCCTGACTTAGGGCATTGAAGTGCAAAGTTTCCAGCTTATCTACAAGTATAGCACTTCTTAACTCCACCACAATTTGGACGGACTTGATTCTGCTCATTGGCACCAGGGAAATTAGTACGAGGTGCAAAAGGCATTGGAGACTTTAGGTGCTTGCATGACAAGGCACTGATGCACAAACTGAGCTTGGTGCGGTGCATAACCAGGGCGTTGAGCAGGCGCAGAAGAGCTGAAGTAAGGCGCATTGGGTGGTGCAAAGCGAGGGCGCATATTACTTCCTTGTTGCTGTCCTTGATATGGTGCCTTCCTCTTGTTGTCTTGCTCCATCTCACGGACATTGTTCTTAACCACAATCGCTTTGTCCACAAGCTTCTGGAAGTTGGCATAATAACAATTGATCAATTGCACTTGGATCTCATTGTTAAGGCCCCTCATAAACAAATATTGCTTCCGGCTATCCCGACTAACAACTTCCGGCGCATACCTTGAAAGTTGAGTGAATGTGTTGAGATATTCACCCACACTCGATCTTTCTTGCCTCAAGTTCTCAAATTCTTGCCTCTTCAAGATCATAACTCCCTCCGACACATAATGAGAACGGAAGCTCTCCTTGAATTGGGCCCCAGTAATCCTCTCTTGGTTCTCATAAGCATTGCATAAGGAATCCCATCAATCCGCAGCTGCTCCAACTAGTTGATGAGAAGCAAATAGGACCCTCTCCCGGTCGCTGCATTGGACAATAACGAGCTTCTTCTCCACGGACTTGAGCCAATCATCAACATCCATAGGATCAGTGGCTTGAGCAAAGGTTGGTGGCCTAGTACTCATAAACTCTCCCAATCGGTTATGAGGAGGCGGGGTGGCGGTGGAGGCATGTGGGGCTGATTGTTAAGTTACCAACCTGCAGCTGTCCCATAGTTTGTATCATAGTCTGCATGAGCTGGTTCTGCATAGCCAATAGCTGCACAATTTGATAGATCCATGAGCAGGTCCTTGTCCATTGTTGTTTTGAGGTGCTCCATTGTTCTCCTCCTCATCATTGCCATCCCCCTGGTTGCGAGTTCTCACCATCTAAAGGAAAGCAAGAGATAAGAGTTTAGAAACGTCCCCAACTATATGCATCAAGGGATATGAAACTAAACAACTAACTAGCCTAGGTGGACATGGCAATGCTAAAGCATCCCAAAATCCTCTATTAAGCACACCAGCAAACAATATATAGCAACATCACACCAAGCAAAAACACATCGATTCCTGAGTGCTCCTATGCGCTCTAAAGTGTCCATTCTATTGAGGCTGCATCCTACGGTCAACCTGTGGCTCTGATACCAATTTGTGACACCCGGTTTCGAAAATGAACCAAGTGCAGTATATGTGTAAGACCTAGGTGTGCTGAATACATTGGCTTGTAGTGAATATACTTCCTTTGATGATAAAAGTTTTAAATATCACCAAAACACCTTTTTATCAAGGTCCGACTCTAGCTCTGAGCTACAGCAAGGTCCGACGGTAGGTCCGGCTTGATTTGGGTAGCTCTGGTTACGTTCGATGCTAGGTCCGACTAGCTTTGGTCAGCTCCGATGAGTTTTTGTCTTTAGCTCCGACATGTCTTTGATAGCTCCGGCGTGTTTTTGCTAAGCTCCGAGTTGATTTTTCTAGCTCCGACTTTTGAGTTTACTAGTTTCGACTAGTTCTGGTTAGCTCCGGCGCTAGGTCCTACTAGTTTTGTAAGCTCCGACGGGAGCTTGGTTGTACTAGTTTTGGTAAGCTCCGGCGCTAGGTTCTACTAGCTTTTGTTAGCTCCGGCTCAAGGTCCGGGTTGCTCTGGCAAGGTCCGGAACTTGACCGCAGTGCTTCCGCTTTTCATTTGCAATGTTTCGTACTTGCTTTACATTGTTGGAAAGATTTCTTAGTATTCATTTGCTAAGTTTTTGGTGCGTTTTGGATGATATGGCTGATATCGTTTTGCTATGCTTTGCAACATGCTTATGTGAGGTTCTCACGTAGGGTGTTGTGTTCGGAACTAACTTGAGTCAAGTCGAGGACTTGGGCTCGTATGGATTGATTGTTTACTCATGTGCAGGTGTTGCTTGAGTTCAAGACATGGCTGGTGACGGGATCCATTGGACTAGTTTCAGGGAGGAGATGAGGTTCCAATAACCAAATTCAGGAGGAATTGTGGTTGAGCTGATCAGGAGGTTGCGCAGCATGATTGAATCAAGAACAATGCATATGAAGGTATTGTGGACGTCGATGGAAGATGTTTGCACGTGTGCAAGGAGTGCATGGACGTGGCTACATGGTTCCGAGGCGTGATGAAGAGATGTGGACATAAAGAATTGGTCGGAAAGGTCCAACCGACTAGGTTATGGACTCAGGCTGCAGCTGAGTCGGGTTTGACTCAAATATGGAAAGATTTGAGTTGGTTATGATAGGATTTCGTGTGGATCACCAATTTGAGTTGTTTAGGAATGTGGGATATGTTCCTAAGGTGTTTGGAAGTCTTAATATTGCTTCTATCTGCGTATAGAAGAATTTTGAGCAGTTATGGAAAGTTACGATTCGTGATCTGAGTAGGATTGGAGTCCTAGTTGATATTGGGTTGGCCTAAGGGCTGGTTATATAAGCAAGGGAGCCCAGAGCTCGTGGTGGACGACTTTGGGACTGTTCCTCTTGTGTTCTATTGAATAAAATTCGTAGTTTGAAGGATCTTTTGTGCCTTGTTCGTCCGACTTGTTCCAGACAAGTTTTACTCGTCGAGTTTCTAGACAGCACTACCTTTCGTCGGTGGTTTTATCATAACTCGAGTTTTACAGATCCAATTGACGTGATTCTTTTTGGGTTGTCTTCACAACTTGATTATCTATCATCTATCAAAATTTCACGGTCATTGGATTTGTGGTCTATGATCTATACGAGTTTCTTTGCAGCATTCCAGAACTGTTTTTTCTCGGGTAGGGCAGATTGACTACTGTTTGATCTTTCGATCATAACTTGAGTTTTTCTCGACGGATTTGAGTGATTATTTTTTTGTTGTCTTCGTGACTTGATTCTCTCTGATATCTATCACTTTTGTCATGGTGAAACACGTTTAGATTAGTCTCACACATGATTTTTTTAACAGATCGTTTTTCTGCCGAAAGGGTTTGGGGTTTAATTGTTTCCGCTGCGTAAGATTTTTAAATATACCATTCACCCCCCCTCTGGTAGCTTTTCACGTGCTCTTCGATCCTACAATATGTCTGCCTAGGATGTTCAACACACATACACAAGTGATTCACAAATGATAAACAGATAATTATCACAACTCAAGTTATTAAATAAGTACTTTTATTACACAATTCATACTATCCTTGAATACAAGCACTAATCAATATTAATGAAAAGTTCAACGAATGCAGTGGAAATAAACTAATTAAGCAAACTAAACAGCTAGGCAGCATAAGCAATAGGGTTGCGCAGCTCCAATCAACACCACAGACAAAGCTGACGGTAGACACGGCCTAGAACTCTGCATTATCATCATTATACTCCCAATACTGACCTGCAACTGTTGGGGGGGTACTCAGCAAGTGTGGAAAGTATGACATGTAGCTGATTCAAATGACAAATATAATAATGGCTAAGTGCTGAAAAGTACATCAAAACATTTGAAAAGCAATATATTACATTTATGTGAAGTAATGCCATCATAAACCATAAGTAATATCATAGTACAAGTCCATATTCCATATCCATCAACAATTATACCATTCACCATTACCATTAATCCTATCCAATACTAGCATTAAATCCATAACCAGCCATAACCATATTATCAACCATAACCATTACCAAACTATCCCAAAAACCATCCCAATACCAAGTTCCCTCTAATCATGGAAGTTGTCCAGGTGCTCTTAACCCGGAGCACCACTATCATGATAGTTTTATTAGACTCAGCAGAGTTTGTACCGCTTTACCCACGTGTTTGTGATTTCATCACCTTGCAGTGACCAGAACCTCTATTGTGGTGTCTCACACTTCCATCGGTGTGTGGCCAAGAGATCACAAAATAGCCTTTACAAAGGGATTACTAGCCTATTTATACCCCACTGAGGTTTCACCGGTGGTGATGTCTCCTACAGAGCACATCTTCAACCAAGGGCCCCCTCTTGAGCCATTCGGATCCCAGGGTAGTCCCACCAATCATCAACAAACCCAATCCGACTACTCCTTCCCCGAGCATCCTTAATGGTCCAAATAGCACTGGCAAAGCCCTACTTAATCAGCTATGCCGCACCGTTACTTGGCCTCGTGGTGGCAGTGTAGTCCTGGCTTATTCTCGCATGAACCGGTCCTTAGATCTAAAGCAAGCAAACCACCATATCATCCAACCCATCCACATACCAGGCTTGCTTAGATCACCCATTACCACATCATGTTAACCAGTTCATGTTAATCATAATCTCATAAATTCATAACTAAGTTGAGCGGTATAGTTGTCCTCCCATCCCAATTAATTAAGCGAAGCAAAAAGGTAAAAACCTCATCCCGACTCTCTACCATGAATTCCAGGTGACAAGGGTGGTCAAACAAATCTAGTAAGCTTCCTATCATAGGATTCCCATCAAATTGACACAAGCATGCAGTTTCCAAACAAAACATTTATTTTAAAAACGGGATCAATATGCTTCAAGGACACTTGCCTTGCTCTTGGGATTGGTTCGGGTCAAAGCCATCAAAATCTTGGTGTTGAAGATCCTCCGCAGCACTCTCTAACGCAAGTCCGTCTAATACACACAATAAACATACAAGACAAGAAACACAATCAAAGAGTGCACAAACATTACTCAATATGACATGACATGCATGATTAATGCAAATGAAAGGTGGAACTTGTTAATGAGTTGCTTTTAATGATCACTAGCTAGTTCTAATATATTTTAACAAGTTTATACAGGTTTGGAGGTGATTAGATTTAACTTTGAAATTAATTCAACACAATTTAACCAGGAAAATCAGACTAGTCTTCTAGGGACCGGACAAGTCCGCACTTTGCAGAACTGGCGAACTAGGTTTTTCTAGATCGACGTGAATTTTAAGATTAGGGGTCGAATTCATGTAAGGAAAAGAGAATAGAAGGTATACCAGGTGTTTAGGACTCCAATGAATCAAGGATCTTGGAGACAACACTTGGATCTTGATGATCTAGGGTTGATGATGAATTTGGAGATGATTTGGTGATGAAGAGCTCGAAGTTGATGGAGATCTTGATCCTCTTTCGTTTTCTCCACTTCTTCTTCTTCCTTGGGATCTCCTCCTCCCTCCTTGATGGCGGCTCCCCACGAACTAGGGTTTGGGTGGGGTGGAAAAGTGGCAAATAGATGTCAAGCTAAGGGGTGGGGTTGTTTATATAGAGGTGGGGTCTAGGGTTAGATGGATTTCGAGTTTGGGGGTGAGTAGAGGTTGGTTTAGAGTCCCACATGGGCTCTAAAAGATTTAGGCACGACATACCTAGGCCCACATAATGTAAAACCCAATAAACAAGTCGTGAAACAAAGGATCAATTCGGAGCCACGATTTATCAGACAAGTCCGAAAAGGGCCGGACTGGTCCGAAGTTGGACAGAGAGAAATCAGACAAGTCCAGACTGGACATCGAACTAGTCCAAACTTATCCAGAGGGGAAAAACGGACAAGTCTAGTCTAAAATCAGACAAGTCCGACTTTAGTCAAAGGGGAAAACGGACAAGTCCGCTGGAACTCCGGACTAGTCCAGACAAGTCCAGGGACTTAGCAAATTTTCCAAGGGTTTTGAAACACCGGACTAGTCCACACAGGACCAGACAAGTCCGAAAGTGTCCAGAGGCAAAAATATACTAGTCATTAGAAAAACGGACAAGTTCGATCGAGGTAAGAAAGAAATCAGACTACTCCGCACCAAAATCGGACTAGTCCGCGCTTTCCAGAATTCTTAAGTGCGGTTTTGTTCCAAATAAATTTTAAACTTATTCCTTTTCATGTGGATTAATGCTAGACACATATATGAATGTATGCAGGACATGATGCATGAAAATGAGGGTGTTAGAGTGTAATCATTACCACTACTCCTATACGCAGCCATAAGTTATTACCACAACTTGAAGGGAAGTGTTGCAGACTAGATGTGTCGATTATTTTATTTTGTGTTTATTGGGGATTATGTAACAGCTAGTTCTGTTGATTAGTGACGACTGGAATGAAAAGTGGAGACAATGATCAGAGAGAAAAGAAAAGAAAGGACGAGAAAAATGTTAGAAAAGATAGGTAATACTGTAAAACAGGAAATGTTTGGCGCAGATTACTGTCAAACATAGTATGATACCTCTACTGATGACATAATATTATTCTTGTGCTGATGTTGAAAACAGAGCGGTTCCATTACTTCACACGTCCCATCAGTGCATGCAAGAGGCGTGGGTCCAATAGCCTGTGGGTTCACATGTCAGCCACCCTTAATGCACCTGCAGTACTACAGAGGATGTGGAATCCGCCACCACCAGAATCCGAACCATCACTGCGCGCGACCCCCATCTAATACTCCGGAGACTCCCAAGAAACCGCAACCTCCGAATACTAAAGTAGTACTACACCGAGTGTTCCTCTCAGGCAGATTTGTTTCTTTGCAGCTCGTCGCTCATTAATGGCAAACTTATCCATCGACCCTCGTCGCTTTTGTCCGCAACTGATGATCCCAGAAGATGGTGGTCCGCTGTGCCGCATATCTGGCGAAATTGCGAAGAAAAATGAGGAATATGCAGTTGCGGTCACAAATGAGGTACTAACTATAGTGAATTTATGGACCAGATAGCAGTGTACATCCAAGATGAGGCAATAATGCACGTACTAGTTACTTAAGGTGCACATCCCCATGGGATTGGCAAGTAGTACGAGTTAAGAAATAAATTGGAGAGGGATGCTTTAGTCCGAGCAAATTCCCACATCGAATGTATTTCCTTCAGAAGGGAACACTGATTTTGTTTGTTCCAAACTACTCTATGATTGAATGTATTTCATTTTCGGAAGAATCCATTTCTTTAAACTATCCCGTGAGTTTCCTTTGATGCAAACGGGGCTAAACAAAAGACGAGCGCGCATAGGGGAAACACAACAAGTGCAACATTCATCAGAGATGAGCAGGCATAGGAGAAACACATACAAGTCTATTTTATATACTCCCTTTGTTCTCTTTTAATTGGCGTTGGGAGAACTAAGGGTGCATCAAAAAGGGAATGGAGGGAATATAACACATAGAGTAGAACGCCTGATGGCAGAATCGGTCATGCTGGTGCTTAATCCTACAATTCTCAGTACATAAGACTCTCCACTCCTCCCACATACCTGGCTGCCGCAGTGGGCAGTTCCCTGGTTCCCCCCCGTTGAGCAGCCCCAAGCATCATCGTCAATATTGGGCACCGCCACCGGCGGCGCTTCCGAACGAGGCCTGCCCAGGAACCTCCAGATGACACAATCGACACTCTTCATGGCTTCATGCCGACACCGGCAGCACTCCTTATTGGTCCACTTCATCACGATGGACCGGGCCGCGTTGTAGCCGACGTGGGCCTCACCTTCAACCTGCCGGATATACTCGAAGGCGTCACGGGCCCCGCGGTCGGCATCGTAGCGGAGCATGGCGAGGGTGTAGGCCGCCACCATGTGGCCGTTCGAGGCCGCCCGGGCAAGGAACTGGAGCCCGACTGCGCACGGCCGTCCAAGAAGACGAGGTCGAACCCGGTGACGTAGCACGCATGAGGGTTGCCGACAATTGCCAGGCGCTCCACAAGGGTGTCGTAGCTCCCGTTAAGCTTCCATATGCTCTCCCGCTCCAGCGCCACGCGCCTGCCCATAGCGCGATCCTGGCATGCCGCGTGCATGGCCTTGCAGGTGGCGCGCAGACTGGAGAGGTCGTCTATGGGTTGTAGGGAGGTTGCGGCGACCCACCACTCGATCAGGACCGCAATATCATGCGGCAAGGGGAACTCCATGGGCTTCGAAGGGCGCGCGCGACAAAGACGAAGAGGAAGAGTACGCGTGGAGAAGAGGATGGCCTGTGTGTGTTGCGGAGAAGAGGATGGTGTGTCTTTATTAGTACGCGCGGAGAAGACAATGAGACGCGCGCATACGCTCGTAGTGATGGTTATGGCTTCTAAAGTGCACTGTTTGGAATGCTACTTACGAAACTCATATGAATGTCTTCCCCTTCTGGAGGATTCCATTCCTTTAAATTCTCACGTGAGTTTCCTTTGATGCAAACTTGGCTAAACAAAAGACGAGCGCTGGAGTTATGGCTTCTAAAGTGCAGTTGTACACTACTTTAGCCGTTGGAGTTGTCAGGAGGCAGGAGATTGCCCGCAGCGGGGCCTGCAAATCGGTCTGTAAAAGGTACTCCTCCCTCCGTCCCAACTCAACTCTATTTTTAGCTTTGGTCAAACGTACCTTTGACCAATGATTTCTTGCCTAGTCCTTATCCTGATAATCAAGGTCCTCCGCCTATTGCCCCAGATGACTTGGGGCAGAATGAAGTGTCGGATATGTTGTCCAAGACACAAGGTTATTCAACACAAGCAAAAGGTAGCATATCCTAATCTTTCTCCTCATATATAGCATAGCGTGTTAACTAATTTTTCGGCCCCAAATGATCTATGAAAATTACTCTAGATTTGATGATGCCCTAAACTAATCGCCGCTCAAAACAATGATGATGCTCATCAAGCTCGCAAGCTCAACTTCATCCTCAAACTTTCAAACAAAACTCAGTTTTTGGTCCTTGAACTTTCAAATGGGTCAATTATTTAGTCCCTCGACTTCACACAACCGTGGCATGCCACATAAGCTATTATGCCACATCATGCACCCCAGCCACCTCACTTAGAAAAAGAAATAATTCTTTATCATCTTAAAAAGTAACCAGATAATTAATTCGGGTGGATTTACATAGTTGCATGGGATATACATATTTCTCCTCCATGTTTTTTTTGCAAAACTATCAAGTGATATATCCTATGTGCATATTACATATGTAAAAATATTGTAAAATATAAAACTTTTAAGCCTAGGGAAGAGAAAACAGAGCAAACAGGGAGGATGATGAGGAAAATTTTAAGCCTAGGGAATAAAATATAAAATGAAGCTACACGGCTGGCCAGGTACACGTACGGTTCGGGTGTGCCGGTGCACCATAACCTTCGTCGTGCATCCCATGTCAACTCTATTTTTAGGCTCCCTTTGGATTGAAGGAATGGCAAAGGAATTTTGAAGGATAGGATTTGTAAAGGATTTAAAGGATTTATTCCTACATGACCATTTGACTCACAGGAAAAAGAAAGGGTATTTTCTATAGGAATGGATTCCTTTGCTAAGGCTCCCTTTGGATTGAATGAATTGAAAAACACAGGAATAGGAAAAACATAGGAATTGAAATTGTATGTCTTTGCAATCCTATAGGAATTGAAAATATAGGAATTGAGATGAGAAGCCCTTTGGCAGCATCATAGGAAAAACAAAGGAACCTGTAACATGAGTCAGTAAAGAAAAAAGTGGTCCAAGCTCTTGATAGGTTTCCTAGAAAATTTAGCAAAGAAATCCATTCATATAGAAACTACCCTTTGTTTTTCCTGTGAGCCAAATGGTCAAGTAGGAAAAAATCCTTTACAAATTCTATACTTCAAAATTCCTTTGCCATTTCTTCAATCCAAAGGCAGCCCAAATTCTTTAGCAAACATAACATGAGCTTGGACCTCTTTTTTCTTTCCCGGCACATGTTGCAAGTTCCTTTGTTTTTCCTATGATGCTGCAAAGGGCTTCTCATCTCAATTCCTATATTTTCAATTCCTATAGGATTGCAAAAATATACAATTTCAATTCCTATGTTTTTCCTATTCCTGTGCTTTTTAATTCCTTTTCCAAAGGGAGCCTTAGGTTTCGTCAAATCTATCTTTGACCAATGATTTACGTATTTGATCTGTTTTAACAATACAAGAATTGTACTTTTAGATTCACCATGAAAATATTTCCATAATATACAATCTAGTACTGTACATTTTATTGAAGTTAATAATTCCATATAAATCTTTGGTCAAAGGTAAGTTTGACCAAAACAGAAATAGAGTTGAGTTGGGGCGGAGGAAGTATATATGTTGTTGTTTGCCGCATAAGGTTTGGTCCTTGAAGCCGTAGCTATTTGTACAGGTAGCTGATGCGACCGGGCGCATCGAGCTTTCGTGCGCACCAGTTACGAGGCGCCTTAAACGTGTGCAGCCACTCTTTCTCTCTTCCCAAAACCGCACCAATAACACCATTTCTGACAAGAAAACGCCTCCAAGCCCGCTGAAAGACGCCAAGGGGAAGCGTACCCGACCGGACTCCCCCCTAAACAAGTAGTGGGCTCTCCGGAAGAGGTCGCATGATGTATTTGACAATACATCGTGCTCCATACGTCACCTTGGGCTTGGCCCCATTCCAAAGTAAACTGCAATGGGGACCATGGGCCACTACGTCTTAGGCATTATGCACTTGTCCGGTCGCCTCGACGTCCATTGGGACACACTGGAAGACAAGCTCGGCGTCGCTGGCCGCGACAACCTAGTGGCGGCAATGTCCAGGAAACTGGGCTTCCCGTCTCTGTCACGAGAGGCACCCCCTGCCAGGAGCCCAAGAAGGAGGAGGAGGAGGAGGAGGAGGAGGAGGAGGAGGAGGAGGAGGAGGAGAAGGAGAAGTAGGTGGAGGTGGAGGAGAAGTAGTTTTTTTCTTGTTCTTAGTTGTGTTGTTTTATTTTCTTGTTTGTAGTTTGTGTTTTTCTTTTTTCTTGTTTGTAATGTATCATCTTAAGGTAATGAACTTTATTTTGCTGTTCATTGGTGCGCAAAAATAGTTCTAATGTTGCTGTTCTAACGATAAACTAGTGGACTTTTTATCTCTTTTATTTTTTTGAATGAAATATATTTCCACTTCCAACTCCACTGAGCTGGAGATCCAGAAAGTGACTACCACCTAGTTTATCTGACAGCACCAACAGGGAGAACCTTCCCCCTTACCCTGTGCCCACTCTCTATGTTCAAACCCAACACGGATCCAACATAATGAACAATCAAACAGCAAAGTACGTTGTAAATCACAAAAGATGCTACACATGTTTTTGGAGTGTCAACTTTAGCCCAGATTAAATGCTCGTGGGCGTCATTGCAAAAGGGTGAAGACAAAAAAAGACTTGATTCAGATGGCTTGCAAAACATACTAGAAGTCAGCATCATCGAAGTTTTTGCCCAATTTGGATTGAGTCTTAGTTATAGACTTCAAATTAATAAAATTTTGGGTGTTTTACTTTCACTAGTGTGCCGGGTTGAGTCTTTTGTTGTTGATCTTCACAAACATGGTGTATCAGTGTAGCCGTACTCTCTACTGAGCAAAAGGTCGGTTTAATTATTTCCATTATCTAAAAAAACTTTAGCCCAGATTAACAAATCGCCGTCCTCACTCTCGTCGTGCATGCTTGACATGAAGAATGTTCCCTTGAGGGTTCGAGGATAGAATACTGTGAGACCTATGTGTGCTGAATACATTGGCTTGTAGTGAATAGTTTGGCTTTGATGATAACAGTTTTGAATTTCTGCTAAAACACTTTTTTAGAAAAGTCCGACTCTAGCTCCGAGCTTCTGCAAGGTCCGACAATAGGTCCGACTTGCTTTGTCAAGGTTTGACATGTTTTTGGGAAGCTCCGGTGAGTTTTGTCTTTAGCTCCGGCATGTCTTTGATAGCCCCAGCATGTCTTTGTTAAGCTCCAATATGTTATTGCTAGGTCCGACTTATGTTAGTTAGCTCCGACATGTTTTTTCTAGCTCTGGCGCTAGGTTTTACTAGCTTTAGTAAGCTTCGATGCAAGGTTGTACTAGCTTTTGTAAGCTCTGGTTAGCTTCGGCAAGATTCGGAGCTTGATCGCAGTGTTCCTACTTTTACTGTGAAATGTTTCGAACTTGCTTTACATTATTGGAAAGATTGCTTAGTATTCGTTTGCTAAGTTTTTGGTGCGTTTTGGTTGATATGAATGATATCATTTTACTGTGGTTTTGCAACATGCTTATGTGAGGTGCTCACGTAAGGTGTTGTAGTTTCGGAACTAACGGGAGTCAAGTCGATGACTTGTGCTTGAAAGTATTGGTTGTTTATTCATGTGCAGCTGTTGCTTGAGTTCAAGACATGGATGGTGACAGGATCCATTGAGCTACTCTTAGGGAGAAGATAAGGTTCAACAACCAAGTTCGGGAGGAATTGTGGTTGAGTTGATTGGGAGGTCGTGCAACATGTATGAATAAAGAACAATGCATATGAAGGTATTGTGGACGTCGTTTGAAGATGTTTGCACGTATGCAAGGAGTGCATGGATGTGGCTACATGGTTCCAAGGCGTGATGAAGAGATGTGGACGTAAAGAATTGGTCGGAAAGGTCTAACTGACTAGGTTATGGATTCAAGCTGCGGCTGAGTCGTGTTTGACTCAAATATGGAAATATTTGAGTTGGTTATGATAGGATTTTGTGTGAGTCACGAATTTGAGTTGTTTTAGGAATGTGGGATACGTTCCTAATGTGTTTGGAAGTCGTAAGATTGCTTCTATCTGCGTATAGAAGAGTCCTAAGCAGTTATGGAAAGTTTCGATTCGTGATTTGAGTAGGATTAGAGTCCTAGTTGAGATTGGGTTGGCCTAAGGGATGGTTATATAAGCAAGGGAGGTCAGAGCTCATGGGCGACGACTTTTGGGCTGTTCCTATTGTGTTCTATTAAATAAAATTCGTAGTTGAAACGAACTTTTGTGCCTTGTTCGTCCGACTTGTTCCAGACAAGTTTTTCTCGTCGAGTTTTCTGCACAGCACTACCTTTCTTTGGTGGTTTTATCATAACTCGAGTTTTACAGATCCAATTGACGTGATTATTTTTGGGTTGTCTTCACAACTTGATTATCTATCATCTGTCGAAATTTCACGGTCATTGGAGTTGTGGTTTCGGATCTACACGAGTTTCTTTGCAGCGTTCCAGAACTGTTTTTCTCGGGTAGGACATATTGACCTTTGTTCGATCTTTCGATCGTAACTTGAGTTTCTCTCGACAAATTTGAGTAATTCTTGTTGTGTCATCTTCGTGAATTGATTCTCTCTGATATCTATCACTTTTGTCATGGTGAAATACGTTTAGATTAGTCTCACACACGATTTCTTTAACATGTTGTTTTTCTGCCGAAGGGGTTGGGATTTAATTGTTTCTGCTGCGTAAGATTTTTTAAATCTACCATTCGCCCCCCTCTGGTAGATTTTCACGTGCTCTTCGATCCTACAATTGGTATCAGATCCATGGTGCTCTAACATTTGTGATTTGCACGTGTTTTGACTAATCATCATGGAGAAATACTCCGCAAAACCTTGTGTCTTTAGTGGTATTGATTTTCAGGTTTGGAAGGCACGTATGGAAGCCTTCATCCAGGATCAAGGCTTCGCAATATGGGAGAAGTTATACAAGAATTACAAAGTGCCGTCAAACGATCAAGTTACTACTACGAATCTGAGAGATGTCGACAACAACAACAAGGCTCGGAACATAATCATACAAGGATTAACTCAAAGCGACTTCGACCGTGTTGCACATCTCCAATCTGCATATGATGTGTGGAAAGCACATTGTGACTACCATGAAGCATCCAACATGATCAAGGAGGTAAGGCAAGACATGTTCAAGAAAGAATACACGCGCTTCGAGATGCAGCCCGGTGAGTCTATTGATGACCTTTTTGCTCGCTTTAATAAAATTCTTAGCAACTTACGTAGTGTCAATGTTAATTTTTCAAATGCTGAAAATGCTAGGCAATTGTTAAGTGCATTAGATATGTCAATTTGGGAGATGAAAGTCACATCTATTCGTGAATCTACTATCATGAGTACACTTACTTTAGATGTGCTATATTCCAAGTTAAAAACTCATGAAATTGACATAGTATCACGAAAGAACCCCAACAAGTCTATTTCTTTTGTTTTTCAACGTGATATGCCTAGCTCCGGCCAATCTTAATCTTGTGGTACACTTGCTTTGTTGTCCTCTCTAACCCTTGAACAGATCGAGGAGTTTCCAGAGGAGGAGCTAGTACTTCTCTCTACTAGGTTCTCGAAAGCATTGCAAAATGTGAGAACTAGAAGGAGAGGAAGCTCCGGACCTCAACGATGTTTCAAATGTGGTAATACAGGACATTTTCGTTCATATTGCCCTAACCTTTCAGGTCCTACTTCCCGAGATGAAAAGCAAACAAGGATGAAGCACTCCTCTGCAAAGGATACGAAGAAAAAGAAGGGTTTTACAGCACATCAATTGGTGAGCAGTTTTATCTCCGCACTTCAAGAACTTGGCTCAAGCGATGTGGACATTGGAAGTGACAAAGATGAAGATGAAGATGATTTGGCAACCTTGTGCTTCATGGCGGGCAAGTCAAGATCAAGTATGGAGGAGACTGAACATAACAGTGACAATAAAGAGGTATGTCCTACTTGCAATGAAATGTGTGATGCTATTTCTTGTGCCACTGTTATAGTTAAGAAAAAGGATAAAAATCTTAGGGACAATGCTGTTAAAATTGAGTCACTAGAATATGAAATTAATTGTTTGAAATCTTTGATTCCTAGTGATGATTCTTGTTCCTCATGTGATTTAATATATGAACAATTGTCCTCATTACGAAGTGCGCACACCTCCACACTTGATAAACTTGGGTTAGAAATTGAAAAGAACAAAGCGCTTGCTGCACTTAATGATAAAAACTTGAAAGATGCTAGCTGTTCTACAATTGATTTGCATTGTTCTACTTGTGATGATCTTGATAAGAAACTACAAGACGCTATGAATGAAATTTCTATATTGAACAATGCTTTACGTTCTCATGAAGTTAAATATTGTTCCAATTGCGAATTAAAAGGAAAAACTTCATGTGAAAATTGCCTTGATCTATTCAATAAACTTGATGACATGCATAGGACATTAGATCGGTTTTGTAATGGGAATAAGAACCTAAACTTGCTGCTGAATTCTTCCAAGTCTTGCAATGATAAAACTGGTTTAGGTTTTGATTCTCATGCTCATGCTAAGGCACATCCACCTAAAATTGTAAATTCATTAGGAAGTGGTTTGATTCAAACATTTCCTAAACAAAAAGAAATGGTTTTCAAATTTGCAGGAGTGTTGTCTCATTCAGTTTCAAATAAAAATGTTGCTAGCTCATCTAGACATGAACACAGAGTTAAATTTCATTGTACCTACTGTGGTAGAGATGGTCATGTCATATATTTTTCTTATAGACTATCTAAACAATAGAAAAAGGAGAGAATGATTGCTAGATCTCATAACTTTCATGCAAAATTTGCTGCACTTGCTAAACCGAATGATAGGAACATGCAATCTGCTGTAATGAGTCGAAAACAGCAAAGGTTGCTCCCAAACCTACTGTTTTTTATGCTACAAATGTAACATCTCGTAGGACAGTAGTTGGGTACAAAAATCCTCAAGCTTTGGCTCATAAACCTGCCGTTTTATCTCAGCTTTCGCGTGTTATTCCTGCTGGACGTCGTGTGACTCAGTACTGAATCCCTAAATGCCTTTTGACTAACCCCAGTATTGAGTCATCGATGTATTGTGCTTATATGTAGGTTACACGCTTTAGGAAGGAGAACATTTGGATTGTGGATTCAGCTTGTCACGCCACATGACCAGTAACAAAGAATGGTTCTCCTCCCTCTCTTTTGTGTCACGTGTAGAGAATGTTACTTTTGCCGATAATTCTTCAACTCCTATAATTGCTAAGGGTTTGGTTAGAGTAAATAATCACTACACTTTGAAGGATGTGTCACTTGTTAAAAATTTGAAATACAACTTGCTTTCTGTATCACAACTGCTAGATGAAAATCTAGAAATTATTTTCACTAAAAGTTGCTGCAAAGTTTTAAATTCAAACAGTGATCTTATTTTTAACATGTCATGGTTTGGAAGAGTTTTTAAAGCTGATTTTGATATGTCTTCCTCTAAGCATAGGTGTCTAGTTACTAATGATTCCAAAGATTTATATTTTTGGCATCGTAGACTTGGTCACGTAGGCTTTGATCATCTCACGCGTGTTAGTGCTCTTGATCGCATACGTGGGCTGTCTAAGCTTAAAGGGGACAAAGAAATTGTGTGCTCTTCTTGTAGACATGCTAAGATGGTTGCAGGTTCACATAGTCCTCTCACAATGATCATGACAACTGAACCGTGTCAACTTTTGCACCTTGACACTGTAGGACCTTCACGTGTTCAATCCTTTGAAGGTAAATGGTATGTTCTTGTGATTGTTGATGATTATTCTAGATACTCTTGGGTTTACTTTATGGCATCTAAGAATGAAGCTTTTAGTCACTTTAGAACTTTATTTCTTAGATTATCAATTGATCACCCAGGATCTTTAAAGCAATTAGAAGTGATAACGCAACCAAATTTAAAAATCAATCTTTTAATCACTTTTGTGCTGAAAATAGAATAGGTCATCAATTTTCTTCACCATATGTACCTCAACAAAACGGTGTTGTAGATAGAAAGAACAGAACCTTAGTTGAGATGGCTAGGACTATGCTTGATGAATATCAAACTCCTAGGAATTTTTGGGCTGATGCGATTGCAACCACTTGTTATGTCTCAAATCGTGTTTTCTTGCACGCTAAGCTAGGTAAAACACCATATGAGCTCCGGTTTGGACATAGGCCTAGGGTTACACACTTTTGGGTCTTTGGTTGCAAATGCTTTGTTAAGAAACATGGTAATCTTGATAAATTTGAACCTAGATCTGTTGATGGCATGTTTCTTGGTTATCCATCTCATAGTAGAGGCTACAGTGTGCTTTTACTTGACACTAACAAAATTGTGGAGACTTGTGAGGTGTCTTTTGATGAAGCTAGCACAGGTACTTGCTCAAACACTGTAGGTCCGGATCCATATCCGCAGGGGGAGAGCATTTTCGTTGAAGATGAGGAAGAAGTGGTGCTGCTGCCCAAAAATTTAGCAGCTAATGACATTGTTCCAACTCATGATTTTGATTCACAGCCAGCACAGACGACCACCATTGCTGGTCCAGATCCTCCTCAAGTCACAAGCTCATCGATTTGTGATGAACATGAAGAAGAAGAAGTTTGTGAAGTGTCCACTCCCCCCCCCCCCCCCCCCGGGTTCTCAAAAGTCATCCTCCACAACAAATTATTGGAAGCTTGCACGAACGATTCACACAGTCCAGGTTTTGCGATCCAAACTCTCATGCTCATTCTGCTTTTGTTGCTTCTTTTGAACCCAAAGATATATCACACACACTCATTAATGAATCTTGGATTATTGCATGCAAGAAGAGTTAGAAAATTTTGAATGAAATAATGTTTGGAAACTTGTACCTCCACCTCAAGGTCACCCTTTAATTGGAACTAAATGAGTGTTTAAAAATAAACAAAGTGAAGATGGGGTTGTGGTTAGGAATAAGGCTTGGTTGGTTGCTCAAGGTTTCACTCAAGTTGAAGATCTAGATTTTGATGAAACTTTTGCTCCTGTTGCTAGATTAGAAGCCATAAGAATTTTGCTGCATCTAAAGGTTTTAAGCTTTATCAAATGGATGTTAAAAGTTCTTTTCTTAATGGATACATAGATTAGGAGGTTTATGTCAAACAATTACCGGGTTTTGAAAATTCAGATTTTCCTAATCATGTTTACAATCTGTCCAAAGCCTTGTACGGTCTCAAACAAACCCCTAGAGCATGGTATGATAGGTTAAAAACATTCTTACTTGAAAAGGGGTTTACCATGGGCAAGGTTGATAAAACTCTTTTTGTGCTTAAGCATGGCAATGACTCATTATTCCTTCAAGTGTATGTGGATGATATTATCTTTGGTTGTGCTTCTTATGATCTTGTGTCCAAGTTTTCAGCTATGATGAGTTCAGAATTTGAGATGAGTATGATGGGAGAACTCATGTACTTGTTGGGGCTGCAAATCAAGCAAACCAAGGAGGGTACCTTTGTGCATCAAACGAAGTATACAAAAGACCTCCTAAGGCGCCTCAACATGGACAAAAGCAAGCCTCTTCGGACACCAATGGGAACAGCAACAACACTTGAACTTGATGAAGATGGTGAACCCGTATATCAAAAAGAATATGGAAGCATGATCGGATCACTTTTGTACCTCACAACATCAAGACCGGACATACAATTCAGCATATGTCTTCGTGCACGGTTTCAAGCCTCCCCACGTGCTTCACATCGTCAAGCCCTCAAAAGGATTCTCTGGTACTTACATGGAACTCAAGAATTTGACATGGTAATTTCAAAGCACATTGACAGGAAACCATTACTTTCAAAGCTTTTTCGGATGCTGATTTTGGGGGTTGTAGGATTGATAGGAAAAGTACTTCGGGTGCTTGTCATTTTCATGGTAATTCACTTGTTGCTTGATCCTCTAGAAAACAAAGTTCAGTTGCGCAATCCACAGCTAAATCTGAATATGTAGTTGCTGCTAGTGCTTGCTCACAAATTCTTTGGATTGATCAAACACTTAAGGACTATGGGGTTGATCTAGATAGTATTCCACTGTTTTGTGATAACACTAGTGCCATTTGCATTGCTAAAAACCTCGTGCAACATTCTAGAACTAAGCACATTGACATTAGGTATCATTTCTCCGTGATAATGTTGAAAAGGAAACATTGTGCTTCACCATGTAGATACCGAACAACAATTGACTGACATTTTTACAAAACCTTTGGATTTCACTCGTTTTTGTTTTATTCATAGTAAAATAGGGGTTATGCATCCTCATGGCTTAAATTGAGGGGGAGTTTTCAAACTTGATAAGTATATGTGTGAATCTGAAATTAAAATAATATGAGCATAGTATTTCATACATATATGACTTTGTGATTCCTTTTACATGCTGAAAGTTCTTACTACATTACTCGTGTTATAGATTTTGTAGTTTTTGCCATGTCTAGTAATTGGAATAATTACTTACACTAAATCTGGTCATGGTCGAACTTTCTTGCTGTTTTGAACTTGTTGCATGCTCACAAGTGCTTTTAATCATAAAGAATTGAACAAGTAATCAACTCACATGTTGAGTTTTTATGATCAAATGAAAAATTGAGAAAAGATCAAGAGAATATGCATGCATCACACTTCTTCTTTTGAGATGGCTTATCATTGCACTTAGATATGAACTTGGAAGAAGTTGTGTATGACTAAAACCATAGCCTTAAGCTTCTGATTGTCAAATGACATAGGCTTGACCTGGTTGGTTAGAATAAGGCAGATGCGTATATAATCTCTTGCAAATATCATATGATCCAAATTTGTGCTTTGAAAAATAATAAAATGCAGCAACAAGTGTCATGCTTTCATGTTTTGAAATAGTTAAGTTTGTGAGATCATGACTTGCTAAATTGGAAATTACATTTGATCTCTAGCATGGCTTACACTACTTTATGTATTTCATTGATGTGATTGTGTAAGTTACTTGATAGTATGACTTGGATGAGCTTTGTTTTATATGTATATGTTATAATATGCTTATAATAATTAAAATTTGTCTGATAAACATTGCTGAATACATTGTCAAAGGGGGAGAGACAATATGTGATTTTTTTTTAAAAAAGATAAGTATGCAAGGGGGAGAAATTGATTACACATTGCACATACTCCCAGTTGTCTTTGGCACAATTCTTCTCAGGGGGAGAATTTCTTTTTCTCATTTTATTTATGTTTTACAAAGGGGGAGAAATTATTTTCAAAACTTTTAATGTGAATAAGCCAATGTTCGAATCTTAAGTGGTGTTGCCAATGCATTCATCAAGGGGGAGATTGTGAGACCTATGTGTGCTAAATACATTGGCTTGTAGTGAATAGTTTGGCCTTCATGATAAAAGTTCTGAATTTATGCTAAAACACCTTTTTAGCAAAGTCCGACTCTAGCTCCGAGCTTCTGCAAGGTCCGATAATATGTCCGACTTGCTTTGTCAAGATTCGACATGTTTTTGGGAAGCTCCGGTGAGTTTTGTCTTTAGCTACGGCATGTCTTTGATAGCTCCGGCATGTATTTGTTAAGCTTCGATATGTTTTTGCTAGGCCCAACTTATGTTGGTTAGCTCTGACATGTTTTTTCTAGCTCCGGCGCTAGGTTGTACTAGCTTTGGTAAGCTCCAGCGCTAGGTTGTACTAGCTTTGGTAAGCTCCAGTTAGCTTTGACAATGTTCCTGCTTTTACTGTGAAATGTTTAGAACTTACTTTACATTATTGGGAAGATTGCTTAGTATTCGTTTGCTAAGTTTTTGTGCGTTTTGGTTGATATGGATGATATCGTTTTACTGTGGTTTTCCAACATGCCTATGTGAGGTGCTCACGTAAGGTGCTGTAGTTTCGGAACTAACGGGAGTCAAGTCGAGGACTTGTGCTTGGAAGTATTGGTTGTTTATTCATGTGCAGCTGTCGCTTGAGTTCAAGACATGGCTGGTGACGGGATCCATTGAACTAGTCTTAGGGAGAAGATGAGGTTCAACAACCAGGTTTGGGAGGAATTGTGGTTGAGTTGATCGGGAGGTCACGCAGCATGTATGAATCAAGAACAATGCATATGAAGGTATTGTGGACGTCGTTGGAAGATGTTTGCACATATGCAAGGAGTGCATGGACATGGCTACATGGTTCCGAGCCGTGATGAAGAGATGTGGACGTAAAGAATTGGTCGGAAAGATCCAACTAACTAGGTTATGGACTCAAGCTGCGGCTGAGTCGTGTTTGACTCAAATATGGAAAGATTTAAGTTGGTTATGATAGGATTTTGTATGGGTCACGTATTTGAGTTGTTTTATGAATGTGGTATACATTCCTAATGTGTTTGGAAGTCGTAAGATTGCTTCTATCTATGTATAGAAGAGTTCTAAGCAGTTATGGAAAGTTTTGATTCGTGATTTGAGTAGGATTAGAGTCCTAGTTGAGATCGGTTTTGCCTAAGGGCTGGTTATATAAGCAAGGGAGGCCAGAGCTCGTGGATGACGACTTTTGGCTGTCCCTCTTGTGTTCTATTGAATAAAATTCGTAGTTGAAAGGAACTTTTGTGCCTTGTTCGTCCAACTTGTTCCAGACAAGTTTTTTCTCGTCGAGTTTTCTGCATAGCACTACCTTTCTTCGGTGGTTTTATCATAACTCGAGTTTTACAGATCCAATTGACGTGATTCTTTTTGGGTTGTCTTGACCACTTGATTATCTATCATCTGTAAAAATTTCACGGTCATTGCATTTGTGGTTTCTGATCGACATGAGTTTCTTTGCAGCGTTCCAGAACTGTTTTTTCTCGGGTACGACAGATTGACCTTTGTTCGATCTTTTGATCGTCACTTGAGTTTCTCTCAACGGATTTGAGTAATTCTTGTTGTGTTGTCTTCGTGACTTGATTCTCTCTGATATCTATCACTTTGGTCACGGTGAAACACATTTAGATTAGTCTCACAGACGATTTCCTTAACATATCGTTTTTCTGCCGAAGGTGTTGGGATTTAATTGTTTCCACTGCATAAGATTTTTTAAATCTACCATTCAACCCCTCTTGTAGCTTTTCACATGCTCTTCGATCCTACAAATACCATATATGAACAGCTCACTACGTACGCGGTTCATCAAATTAATTGCATGCCTTGCAACAATATAATTTCCAACCATGCTGTACTCGTCCTTTCGAAGAAATGACAACCGTAGGTGCTAGCCACTACGTGTTCAGATTTTAGGAACAAATGAACACACTTGTCAAAACACGTACTCCTACGCCACATCCGATCCTCAACATCATCAAATTCAACAAGGGGAGCAATGTCTCTCCACAACGTTCCGCCTGGTGTTGTACACACGGCTCTCGCCTCATGCCGGCCACGTATCCTGATCCAACCGTACAACTTCAAAAAATGAGGGCTAGAAGATTGGTGTATAAGAAAAAAGGGAAGAAGAAAAAGGATGGCGCACATTTCAATAACTGCTGACATCCATCTTCATTGGCCAGTTCCCGATTCCGCTGATCTCTCCAGCATGCATTCACACTAGCTACTCTCTGGTTGCTGGACCCAGGGTGCAACTTGTGGTCACAACAATATGAATTAAAAATTAGAAAGAGTATATCAGATTCAAAAATCTTCATTACTCTCTTTACTCCGGGCTCGGGCCCGTCAAATTCGGAAACTCCTCCACTCATATCGTAACTGCATCAGTTATATATCCAGCCTGTTTCCAATTAAAATCTAAAATAAATGTGTAGACGAAGGTTTTGCACAAGAGAGGAGTTGCGTCGCGCCGCTGCAGACGGCAACCGTAGGGACAACAAGGAGAGAGGACCCAATGGCGGGGACTCAGGTGTACAATGTGACGTTTGAGGAAGACGTGATCACCACCACCGTGACGTACTCCGGCAAGGCTGTGGAGGACAGGCTCGTCGAGGTCCTCTTCGTCCACCGTCGGCGCCTTCACAAGCTCGTCGTCGGGCTCGACATCGAGTGGCCCCCCAGCTACTCCGCCGACTAGAACCCCGTCACCGTTCTGCAGCTCTGCGTCGGCCGCCACTGCCCCATCTTCCAATTCATCCACGCTGACTACTTCCCCGACGAGCTGGAAGATTTCCTCGGTGATTCCGATTACCGCTTTGTCGGCATGGGCGTGGAGGATGACACCGACAGACTTTGAAAGGACTGGCCGCTCAAGGTGGCCAAAACAGTGGACCTGGCCGAGCTCGCAGCGAAGGAGATGGATTGCCCGAGCCTCCGCTGTGCAGGGCTAAAGGACATCGCGAGCGCCATGATGGACGCTGACATGGAGAAGCCTTACCAGGTGAGGACGAGCAACTGGGACGCATACAATATCTCCGGCGAGCAGATCAGCTATGTGTGCATCGACGCCTTCATCTCCTTCGAGTCGGCCGCAAGGTGCTCTCCGGCGACTACTGATCTTACCACCGAGGCTCTGACCGCAGTCATCGTTCTAAGATCCAGTCTTTTCTTATTTGAAAATAAATACTTACCCGACTTTGCGGATCGGCTATCGTCGATCATCCCGGCCTGAAATTCATAGGCGCATCGCTCAAGTTCTAGCTTTTCTGCTTGTGCGTCCAATCTCTCATAAAATTATTTTTTCTTGAGGAAACACTATATCTTGCTTTTAAAAACATGCATATTATTTCACATGCATCGAGGTCTTTCACATGCATGTTAGTTGTCCATGCATACTACGCCCCAAACATGATCAACGAGCCTCAAAGATGACGATCTCTCAACAAAAAGAGAAAACACGTAACATCATCAAACATGATCGAGGTCTTTCACATGGATGTTAGATGTACATATGCATGCTACGCCCCAATCATGTACTCCAAGAATAGAATATTTCCTACCATGTATATATATTTCTATATTTATCATATTCTCTACCAATGCATGTGTATGCTCTCAACCTATATGGCATTTTATCTACCACACTAATGAAGAATATTATCCCGTCATCAATAGAGATAACAAATTTGACACAAGGATGTTTCCTCGACGGTACGAGGATAGAATGTGGACTATACCATCGTCCAATAAGCACACAGCTCTCACCACGTACGTGGTTAATCAAATTAATCGATCGCATTCTGCCATTATGTATCGTTGTACTTGTCTTTTGAAGAAACAACAGGCGTAGGCGCTAGACGCTACGTGGTCTGATTTTAGGAACAAATGAACACACTTGTGAAAACAGGTACGGCACATTCGATCCTCAACATCATCAAATTAACATGTTCCTCAACAAGGGGGCACAAAAATCCTCAACACGTGAACAAACATGCTTGATCGCGAGTCTCTTTCACATGAATTATATTCATGTCCACCATCATACATGATCACGACATTATCATCGGTTCGATATGGACTCTCGTTCAGCAACGGTTGGATCCTTAAATAAAAGATATGGACTCTCGGTCGATTGCCACGTGCGTTCACGTCAATCTCCGCACCTCGTTGAAATCATTCGCACGAAATGTTATGAACACCGCGGGACGGACCTACAAAGTATGCAAGGTGGGCCATTGCATATCCTGGGCCCTTTGTGTGTCAAATTAAAAAACTAACCGATGAGACATGTCAAGCCGTTGCAAAACCGAGAGG